>KK121356.1:143211-156969 GCA_000611955.2 Stegodyphus mimosarum | reverse complement strand
CAAAATAAAAAAAAAAAGGTAATGCAGTGGAATCTTGGTTAATGAACTTAATTTGTTCCTGAAGACAGCTCATCAACCAAAATATTCCTAAAAATCACAGATAATTATTATTTAAACTTTGCAACAATACCTTCTGTGAAAGTTCACAATGCCAAGCTGATGGAAATCACTAAATGTATAAATATAAAAAAATACAATACAAAACAGGCAAAATATATAAAAACCTAATTTAGCTGTGCCTTAACAAAGTAAAATGGAAACGAGATAAGTAAAAAAATGAAGGTGTTACTGTTTAAATGTGAAATTTCCTTCTCTAAACATCAGGTAATTGTCTTTAGGTGGCACCTTCTTTTATCTTAGTTACTAAGTGACACTCTGAGACTCATTCAGCCTTTGTACATATAAAGTATGGCGTTGTCTTTGGAAACGCATGCTTTTGCTGCAGTTTTTTACTCTTTTATCAGGGTGATATAGTTATATGAAAACTTTGCATCTTACCCTGATTTTAGCAATTGGAGAACTAGAGTCATTATTCATTTTTCCTCCTTTTCTGAAGACATTTCTTCTACAATCGCTTTGTTTTACTGCTGCTGTTACTGCTTCTGAAGCAGTCGTAGTTCCTCTTGCTTTTTTTTTTTTTTGTTGTCTTGCAATTTTTATTGTAAAATTCAGCATATAGTTTTATCACATATCATAGGTAACATAGATAGATAACAATATCATAGATAACAAAAAACCTTCTCAGCTTCATAGTGCTCAAAGTTTCTGCTTACAACCTAATCTGGATATACATGTCAAAGTCTGGTCTCCAGGTCAAGCTAAATTGGCCATGGTGACGATTTGGAAATGACTTGATGCTAGGTTTTGTTTACAAGAGGTAAACAAAGGAAAATATTTAAATGATGTTTCCAGGGAGCTTTAATGTTAATGATTTGGCATAGGTTACCTAAAAACGCTTTTGAAAATCACGCATTGCCAACTTGAATGTTCGTAATTCAAGACACCATATGTCATCCAAGGTGTTTTTAATTCCAATAATTTGTTCATGAACCAAATTGTAGACAAAGTAACACGTTCAAGAGAAGTTTTAATGTACCTAAGAAATAAGTGTTTTTAATTGGGTTAGTGCAGAATTTAGTATGGATATGCCTCTTTCTAGACTCATGAATAATGCAGCTGCTAAAATGAATATGCAAAATATCTCAAAACTTCATGTACAAACTTTAAAAGGAGGTAGAAACACTGACATGAACCATATGCACCTTGAAAATCAGGATCGGAAGCAATAAATGGCTCTATACAACAATAATCCATGTCAGCACTTGGGGCTTCTCCATTAAATTTTGTGACATCATACAGAGACCATGCACTGTTTTTTTAATGCTGTGTTGCCAGACATGCACTTTGGGTATGAGTTCTGATGAGAACAGATGCATGAAAGAACTAAGTTATATTGGAGGAGGTTCTATCGTATTTACTGAATGATGTTTAATGACTGCATGCCACCAGTTGTTGTTTCAACACAATATACTCCAGCCCATTATACTATTCATGAATGTAAGTATTTGGACCGAACCTCAGGGATTTGATAGAGTGGGTATGATAGACACTTCACATTTACCCAGCATTCATTTCCTTCTAAAGGGGAACTTTTAAGTGTTATTGAAACACCCATTACTTCTGACATGGATTTCATGACAAAAATCAGCATTGTAATAGATAATGTCCATGAAACTACAGGCATCTCTGAAAATGTTTGACAGTACTTGATGCACTGGTGTCAGGAATATGTTACTGTGAATAACTGAAACTTCGGCTCTTTCGAAACTGTATTGTGTAATTACACTGTTAAATTCTGCCTCATGATGCACACTCCTTTCTAATGTTGCACACTTGTTATTTCTTTGTAATTTTATGTGGGTGGCATGCTTTCTTATGTGAATATGGTTCATATCAATATTCTTAATTTTGAAACCCCATGCGAGATGCAAAGGGAGAGCGCTGTTTCAAAATTTATTAGATAAATATCACTATATGATATTCATAAAGTGACAGTTCCATATGATGAATTGGTGCTCTGCAATAGTTTCAAATACTGTATTAAACTTTTCTACCAAATATTACTAGAATCATGCATAGTGCACCCAGCTGATTATTTTAATGAAGCTGCTTTCAGTAATTAAAAGTCAACAGTAAGGACACTGTGTGTAGCATTTCTTTATTACGATCAAAACTGTAGATTAAGAAATTGTTACTATTTATAATCTTTGAATATGCTTTAGTTTCATTTACAAATAACATGTAACAGTATTTAAAAGATATTATACTTGTTTTTTAAACAGTAATATCATAGGGCAGAAAAGAAGAAATTTAAGAAATGAAAAAATAAAATATTTTTAAGGTTACCTCATAGTTATCCACAACCATTTTGACAATTAAGCTCTTCTCTTTTACAAAGTAACGACACCTACAGGGAAAATACAAAAACTTCATTATTTATTTAGTCTGCATTACTAAAACAAGTATTTTGAAAAGCAAGTATATTTATAATTTAAATCTGTTATAACTATAGGGGGGAAGATACGCGTAGATTATATTAGACTTATATTAGAAAAGGCAATGTGTACCATGGATGCAGTCAGTTGATCAAAGGGATTCCCCATTTTCCCTCTTGCTACATGAAATTATAGATGAATTAGAATAGAAGGGAAACACGCCAATGTGACAATCAAATTCGCTGAAACAACCTTGTATTTGTATTTTTTTGTAAATGTACGCCAAATACAAGGTTGTTTCAGCGAATTTGATTATAGATGAATATTTTCCTATCTGTGAGAAAAAGTGAATGTTCATTACTTTGCACTGATTTTGTCGCAATTTGTTATTATATTTTAGTACCAAAGGCGAGTTTCCTGCTCTGACATTTATATTTAATTTAAAATACTGTATGTGTGTACATTAATGTTTAACAGTGCTATTACCAAAAGCATTGCATATGAGGTTTTTGATTAATTTCATGAGTTAAATTGTTTCGTTAATTTAAATTCTCACTGCTGCACAAAATCCGAGTTATGATGCAAAATAAAGGTAATAGTGTAAAATAAGGTAAATAAAAGTGCATTAAATTAGGTGAATTACTGTTATTATGCAACCTCATTGTCTTACTGGGAGCACTATTACAAAAGACAACTTTATAATGATGACAAGTTGGAGAATAAAATTTCTGAGAAATGTGAAAGTGTTTCACATTTCTCAGAAATCACGGTGAAGTTAACTGAGCTTTTTACATCGTCTCAGTAAGTCAAAGTGAGATAAAGATATATTTAAGAAAATATGAATGAGATGTGTAGATTTAGAAATTTCCAATACAGAATTTGCGGCAAGACACCTTTACCTTTTTGTTTAAGGATTTACATAGTATTTCTGTTATGGTTTTATAATTACACTATGATTTGATGCTGTTTCTCCAATTCCTGTAATGTATGAAAGAAATTTCACAAGTAAAAAAGATTTACTTATATTAAGTAAAAAAGATTTACTTATATTAAGTAAAAAAGATTTACTTATATTAAGTGTTCTCCTTTTCAAAATTTCGTATACATAATATTGTGTGTAAAAGACTAATGGATATTAATTATATTAAAAATGAAATAAACGGTATACTATTTCATAAAATTAAAATTATTTACTTTGTTCAGTCTACAAAATGACATTAATCTGGCTTAATTTCAACTAGATCATACTGAATCAGAAAAATTACTGTATCGCTCATAATAACAATAGTAATATAAAATAACAAACCTCTGAAAAACTTGATACTCTGATTTTAAGCTCACTAACATAGCTAGATGTGGCATGTCTTCTTTTAGATTTTGACTCACCTAAAAGAAACTACATGAAACGAAACTGTATGTGGTAATTAGAAGTCGTAATTCTCAGTACAGTACAAAGTCCGTAATCCGGACGTCCATAATCCGGAATGATCTATAATCCAGACCTCATAGGCACAAACTTTTTTTGTATGCTTTAAGCATGCGCATTTGATTTTTTTCCTTCCATAATAAAACACGTGGAGATTTTCAAAAACGGCCGAAATTGAAATCTTGTTTTTTCCCCTCTCCCTAAGCTATGTAGTAGAAGGCGCAGTTTCTCCAAATGCATTGTATCAGTTTACTGCAGACAGCTTGTTCTAAGAGGTTTCTCATCGTTTGGTTGCTTGTGACTTTTCGTTGTTGATTCTTTTGTGGTACAGTGTGCTTTTAAGCTTTAAAAGTGCAGGAAAGCGTTCAACAGGATTAAGGGTCCTATAAAAATAACAGAAGTAAACAAAATCTCAGTCGTGATCATAACAAAGCCAGAAAGGCTTGTTGGTCTGACCTTCAGAATAGTTTTATAAAGAACGGGGTCAAAGCCTAATGGAATCTTTGTTAGAAAGTACAAAAGATTTCATTCGAAATATTCACACCTATTTTCTGCGTTATTGGACGGGGAAGGGAGGAAATTGCTGTGAAACTGGAAAATTATTTCGGGCGGTTCGGTATTTGAGGATACAGAATAGTGAAGGGTCTGGATTTCAAAGAGATAAGCTAGGTTAAAATTATCTTTACTGATTCTAAGGCAATTCAGTTAATGTTGCAGATTGCGACTGATCTTCTAATTGGATCCGGCTTATTATGTTTTGCAGACTGTTAGAGCAATTTTATAAAAATTAAGCTTGAACTTTCGATTATGTCAAAAAGAGTTTCCAATTCTGGAGCTGCCAAAGGATTTACAAAGCGAAAACATGTTTCCATGTCCATCAAACAAAACGTGGAATTGCTGCAAAAAATGGATAAAGGCATATCCGTCTCAAATTTATGCGAGGAGTATGGCATTATAAAGTCAACTGTATATGACATAAGCAAAGAGGGAAAGGAACTTTTTGAATTTTTTGTGGATTCTGACACCCCACTGGCAATGAATAACAGAAAAAGGGTTCATTATGCTGAAAGTGACGATAATTACAAAGTTATGATTGAATGAGTCAGACAGCGTCGCAGCGGAGGCGTGCCATTGACGGGTCCAATGCTAATGGCTCAAGCCAAAATATTTCATGAAGAAATGAACTTACACACTGAGTGCACATATTCGACAGGCTGGTTAACCAAATTTAAAAATCGCTATGGTGTAAGACAATTAAAAATTTCAGGTGTAAAAGCTCCAGCTGATACTGAAGCTGCTGAAGAATTTGCAGATGAATTCATTGAACTCATTACTAGTGAACAATTATCTCCAGAACAAATTTACAACGCTGATGAAACTGGTCTTTTCTGGCAATATGTACCGTGAAATACCTTGGCAACCTCTTCAGAAAAGGCTCCAACTGGTGTCAAAGATTCCAAAGCGAGACTAACAATTTTAGCGTGCGCAAATGCTGCAAACTTTTCGTAATCAGAAAATATGCATGGCCTCGAGCATTTAAAAGAGTAATGATTTTCCCCATTATATATTGTGCAAATAAAAGAACATGGATGGCACAAGCGTTGATGAATGACTGGTTTGAAAATCATTTTATAACCGAGGCTCGGCGACATTTGAATTCGGTTGGTTTACCTGATGACTCAAAAATAGTCCTGACTGTTGACAACTGTTCGGCATATACTTCACTTAAAGTTTTAGTGAAAGATAATGTATTCGTATTATTCTTCCCTCCAAACTGTACGTCTATCATTCAGCCTATGGATATGGGAATAGTGCACATGCTGAAATGTAAATATATGGTAGCATTTTTAAAATCTATGTTAAATTTCTTGAACAATGGCAAGACTATTCAAGAATTTAAAAAATATTTTAGCATAAAATCTGCTGTGTGGAGCATCGCAAGATCGTGGGAGGATACATCTCCAGATACGTTAAAAAATTGCTTGGCATAATTTATGGCCAGCTACCATATTTCATGGCGAGGACGGTGAAGATAATAGCCGCGAATTTGAAGGTTTTCAAACATTGCAAACTGAGGGTAAAATTTTCTAGTTATTGGATTATGTAAAGAAATGTGGAGAAGCGGTAATAAATGAAGATGATATAACAGAAGTTTTTCATTGTGATGACAATGCCCCAATCGTCAATCAATTAACGGACGGCGAAATCTGTAGTGTGGTTCTAGATCCAGAAAATACCGCTTCTGATTAAGAAGAAAGTGACAGAGAGGTTATTGAAAACGAAAAAATTTCAATTGACAAGTTAGTCAGTATTCTCAACACAGCAATTACAGGACTTGAACAATGGAACTTTGTAACTGGACAAGAAATTATGTCTGTTTATAGAATCAAAGAGAAAGTATTAGCACAAAAAACGAAGCAACTTAAACAACTTACATTGAAAGAAATGTTTAATGAAGTAAACAAATAAATATTAAGCTTTTTTTTTTTTTTTTTTTTTGTTTTTTTTTTTTTTTTTGTAAAATTTGATACCCTTTAGATCATAAGTGCTCTTTATTTCATAAATTACTGTTTCATATTTTTAATTGTATAATTTCTGGATGCCATCTTCCCAGATTTAAATTGATGATCTATAATCCGGAATCGCAGAGGTCCTGACGAGTCCAGATTACGGACTTTGTACTGTAGTTAATTTTAAAAAAAAAGAATGCAGTAAACGATTTTTAAACCTAAAACATGTACTAAAACTGTAGTACAAGTTTTAGGTTTTGTAAACAAAAAAAAAAGTAATCATTACAGTATCAATGTCCGAATAATAATTCACACTTTGTGGAGTATAAATAAAATGGAAACCATTTGTTTCCATTTTATTTATACTCCAGAAAACTCATGTGCATTAAATTGCACATGAGTGTTGCTCTTCTATCATCTTTTTTGAATATTAAAGATTTTGCTCTTTAATCATCTTTTTAAAATGAGATATTATCAAGAAGAACTGTAACTTAATTCATAACTTGAACATCTGTTGTCTGATAATAACAATCATATCAGCATTTTATAAATATTTATAATCACCCAGTCAACAGTTTAAGAGATTCTCTACAAATAAATATTAACCACAGAACGGCTCAACATTAAGTAACAGGTTAAATTCATTTACTGGTTTTGATGATTTCACCTGCTTTTATGTGTTTTCCTACATGTTTTAAGCTGAATAAAAGAATTCAAAGTTATTCACATTATTGCTTTGCGTTCACAGAAATCATGATTTCACATGAATTTATTGAGAATACAATGATGCGTTTTCATACGGCAATGCTAGATTAACATTTTAAATAAAATATTTCTATTAACTTAAAGAGGACTTTTGTTACGAAAGTCTAAAAAAAAAAAAACGTTTCTCGGTTGTATTTAAAAAAAGTTTGAAATGAACAATTTTGTATAAATAAGAGTAACCAGAATAACATTTTATGTAATAAAGAAATAAATATACCTCAAGCATGCTTTCATCAGCTATTATACAACCAACAACAAAAATCAGTGCAACTTTCCTGCTACACCATTCTGTCAGTATCTCCTAAAACAATAATAAAAAAAAAAGTGCTAAAACATACAGCAATTCTTATAATAAAGAAGAAATTTCACAAAATAAATAGAAATAGGGTAAAAAAATAAAATTTTGAAGATACTCATAATGCATAGATTATATAACTGTGGTGGCATTCATAATTATAGATTATATATTAATAACCTGAGCAGTTTAAACTATGCGAAAACACAGGTTCAGCTGATAGGAAATACAGAATTTTATCAATTATTAATATTCAAACTAATATTATAATTCCCACATTTGTTAATCTATATATCAAATTCCAATAAACAAAACCTGTTAAAATTTCTTTATAATCAGACGTCAGTTAAACAAAAATTACCTCCCTTCTGCCCTAATTTTACCTAAATTAAGCAACATATAGAGAAAGAATTAATTCCCTTCAGCCAGAGCATGAAAATTAAGCCTGAAGAACTGTTTTTATTACATGCAGCAATTAATCAGTTTTTTCATTGCATTTTAAGTCTGTGGTATCAAACTCAAATTGCATGCGGGCCAAATGCACAGTCTCAAAGCAGCTGATGGTCCAGTTTTTTTTTTAACAAAATAAAAATTAAAAAACAAAATGTCTTTTTAATTTTGATTAATAAAATATTTTTATCAAAACATATGTAAACAATAATAATAATATCACAAAGGAAAAACAAATTAAATTTATATTTATTTTCTATCTGAATTCAAAGGTTTGGTACTTGCAAAACATTTTTTATTGGCATATTTTGTAATTCAAATATACTAACAGCTAAATACCTTCAGACTGGCATTTATTTCAAATAATTCTGACATGTTTAATTAATCATTAAATAACCTAATTTAAATTAAACTAAAAACAAACAAACAAAAAAAATGAAAAGTTTTCTAGTTTTCATTTTCAGAAATAACTTTCCAAGTGGGACAAAACTTGAGAGCAAATAATGGCAACCTACTTTCTATCTCTAATTTACTATATTTTTTCTACGATACATAAATAAAAATATGTATGCTCATGTGTAATTATAAGTTTCTTTATTTTTTATGACAGCTTGACATTTGATAGCATTTCAATTTTGATGAAGAATGTAGCCTTGGAGAGAAATTATCTTTATGACAGCCTGTAGATGCTCATATGTCAATCAGGTTTCTTTCTTATTAATTTTTAACCGTGAAAGAAAGCTGTTCACATATAAATGTATTCCCAAACAAAATGCTTATTCTCAGTCAAAAATTCATAACTGAATGAATTTGTTTTTTGGCACGTAAAATAAAAGTCAATAAAATCTACAGGTTCAAATCTTTGAATGAGATTTATATCATACTAAATTAATTAGCTATATTTACAGATTTTTTTTCTAGTGCATTACTCATGTTCATTTTTAAGCATAATGAAAATTCAGATTTCAAACAAGTAAAATCTTGAAATCTTTGTACCCCTGTATTTGCAAGAAATACATAATTGAAATATATTCATGAGCTGTAAAAAATTGCTTTGGGGGCCGACAATTTGAGACTACTATTATAAGCTATAGACTTGCAGACTATGAGTTTGTGGATATCCTCACTAGATAAGCAGGGCAAAATTGACAATTTATAGGAATAATTAGCAGTACACAGCAAAATAAACAGCTTAAGCAGAATACAGAAATAAGGCAAAATTCCCCTTAACATAATAAAAAATATCACAAATTAACAATATCATTCAGTAAATTCTAAAGCATAATTACAAATTCATGACTCTTTGAACCAAACTGAATTTTTAAGTGAGTGCTTTCAGAGCCATAATTATGGAGGGTTACCGAGTCTCCTGGAAGCTTTGAGAAAAACTGTTTATTGGGTCCCAAAACATTTTCCCGAAACTCCCAAAAAGTCGTCAAATGTAACTAAGGCTCATCAGGAGGTTAGCTTATTTGAATATGCCAAAGCACACAACAGCTATCTGCTCAATAGAAGAGAGACCTTTATAGGAGTATTTCTAGAGTAAATTGGCAATATTCATGTTAGACATTGACAAAAAGGCCCATCGCAAGACCTTTTTGCCTAAATCTTGGCTTCTTACTGAGCTATTATTTTTGTAATTTAAAGAATGGTCGATGCAGAACCATAAAAGTTACAATAAATAAAATACATGGCCACAATTATAATTAAACAAACATGCATCCAAAAATTACTACACAAAATGCAATAAATAAACATTAAGTATACTGGAAAGTTCTGTCCAATAATTTTAAATTTCAACACATATGCAGGTATTTATTTGAGACATATCTGGCTATTTCTTATCACTGCATTTATTGTTCTAATTCCATTGTTCTAAAACTGAAACAAAAGTACCTCATGTCATTATTAAGTGAGAAGCAAAGCTATAAACATGGCTACCAATAAAGTTCACTTACAATATTGTATTTTGTATGAATTCCAACAAGCAAAAAATGCTACAGAACCAGTTAAAATTTAGAGACCATTTTTAGTGGAGATGCATTTTCAGGTAAAGTGCGCATGATATGATTCGAAAAATCAGATGCTGGTGATTTCAATCTTAATGCCACGCTCTGGGCAGCTATCTTTGATTAATGTTGATATTGTCAAGACCATGATAAAGCAAGATCCTTTTGAAAATACTAGACTTTGTAGAGATAATTAATTCAGCTCAACAAACCTTTTCAAACCATATTGAAAAACTAGGATTGGTCTATAAATATTCTATATGAGTGCCTCATGAGCTATGTCAGCAAAATTCATACGATCGAGTCATCATACGCACATTTCTACTTACTTGCTCGGGTGAACTTTTTGCGCCAGATGATACCTGGGGATGAAAAGTGGATGACTCATGAAAACATTGTTAGGAAAAGAGCATACTGTGAGCTCTGCCTCCTCCCACTCGAAACTATGTTTGAGCCTGAATAAGAGAGTATAGTCAGACCTCCAAGGAGCAACATATTAGAAGATTTTAAAACCTTTAAAAAAAAAAAAAGCTTAATTCAGAGAGATACTGTCAGCAAACAGACCATTGAAACAAAACAATCAAAGAAAAGAGACCAGCCATGTTCAATAGCAAACCCATCATGATAATGCCAAACAACCTACTGTTTTGATGACATATCAGAAAATCGCAGAGATAGGCTGGGAAATTCTGCCACATCCCAAACCTAGCACTTTCTGATTATCCTTTGTTTCTATCAATTTTTTTAAAGGAAAAAAATTGAAAACAGAAGCATATATCAGCCACACACTACTTCAGTTTTTCACCTCTAAGGACAAGACAGTTTTAAAAAATGTTACCTGCAAATTGCCCTCACACTGGCTTATAAGTAATCCCGCAAATTGTATTGTACAACAAATATTATTAAAGATATGAAAAAATTATTATTTTCTTTCACTTTCCAAATGCAGAGAATTTTTTGGTAGACCCAATACAAACAATACATAAGATTACAACACTACTCAAAGACTAAAAATATGAATAAAATATTTACAAAACTACTAATACGAAATTCAACCCTCAGGGTTGGGATTGCAGTTATCTAAGTGTGAAATGGACTTGGATTTGATTTTTAGATGAAATAAGTATATTTGTGAAGTCTTTGCTCTGTTCAGTTGATGCAATATTGGTCTGTTGGTGTGCAATATTAGTAAAGAAAATTCTTGACAAATTCAGTGCACAAAACTCAATTTTATGATATTGAGGCATGCTTTAATAGAAAGATACCTTATAAGAAAAGATTAAAATTAACAATATCATTTTCTAGACTTATAAACATTATATAAGACAAATTATTTATATCTCCCTATAAAGCACCCCCAAATTACTATCAACTAATGAAATGCCCTACACATTTGTTGCATAAATTTTTCATAATATGGGCTAAAAATTAGAACCAAAATACTTAATCTTTTAGTTAATTACACATGCATGTTTATTCACTACACTTAAATGAAACAAAATCATATTTAAAAAAAAGTCAGTACAGAAATTTTACCTTTACTAGCGGATAGTTTCCTGCACAGCTCCTTCTCAGTATCAAAATTCTGAAACTAAATATTACATAATAAAATATGTCATAATGGATAAGATGCTAGTACATTAGCAAAATAATTCCCATTTAAAATAATACAAACAATTTTTGAAGTACATACTAAGTAATGAAATGAAAAAAAAAAACTAATGGAAATAAAAAAAGTTACTATTTTCCGGAGCTCAGCATTTTTTCCAAATGAAGACCAACAGCACGATTTTCTAGACAAAAAAAAAGAGACACTGCAAGCTATTTATAAAATGAAAAAAATGTTGAAGCACACATCAAATTGTAAACATGATTTTAAAGCAACAAGAATTGTCAAAGTAACAGAGAGATATGTTATAGGACAAATAAATTGTACTTACGATGAATATACAAAATATTTTCATATGCAGCTATGTCTATAATTGACAAACGTGGTAGTATATTACTATTATTTTTCACTAACCAGTTACTTTATATTTTGGATCTTTAACCTCAATTCTCATTTCCATTTCTCTACCAGAACATAAAATAGACAGAAAGAGATAGTATTTAAAGGAAGGTTTCCAGAGTCTAACTCGGAGCATATTCTGCCTCTCGAGGCCACATTACTAGGTTGCTATCTTAGATAAGAATTTTTGTCTTCAGCCTGTCATTATAATTACTGATAGTTGAATTCCATGCCAGTGAAGTTTTCTGCCAACTTCATGTTAAACTGATTGCATAGTCTTTGTCTACTAGTTTATTTAATTTAAATTTTACATTTGACTTACTTTTTGTTACTCTTACGTTATTTCGTCACAAGTAGTTGGCTGAGAAGTAAGCACAAAGCATGTCTTCTGTTTTTATTTAAGTTTTAAATAAAGGGTCTTATAGACCCTTCCAAATTTTTAGTTGTTATTTTAGACTAAGCGATAATTTGCTGTCAGTCTATCTAAAGTTTAGTTACAATTTATAATTACTGAGAAGATAGCTAAACTTCAAAATAAAGTAAAAATGTCTTACTTAAAATACAAATTAAAAAGGAATATGAATGTAATGCATGACAAATAAAGGGTCTTCCATATTTTAGGGTACCCCTTGGATTATTGCCAAGTTGTTATTTCATTCGGCTCTAGTGTAGAATTGGGTGCCCCTTGTTTTTTTGGCGAAAAATTTTGTTCAGTTTTGGCGATGAAACCCCATTTCTGTTTACCATGAGAGTTTTAACATGGTTTTAGCTTCTTGATTTATTTAATTGAAAATAAATCGATGTGCACATGGACAAAATCAAAATGTGCGATGACTAGTTTATGCAATTCTCTGATTTTTTTTTTAAGTGAAAATAGGTTGATGTGTACATGGATACGGAGTTAGTGAAATTCTTGACTTCTTGTTTTGGTTTTGTGTAGCGGCCATCTTGAAATCTTATTGCCACCGATCTTGGCATCAAAACAGAATCACCAAAAAACAAGGGGCACCCAATTGTAAACTTTTACCTTTCATTCAATAGTAACATGACTATTTTATGTTGAGTGTTATGGAAATCCTATTACGACATGACCAGTTGCAATCGGTGATTGTGGTAATTTTGACTGTTGGGAAAATATTTCTCAGGGCTTATTTATGCATTAGATGTCGGACTAATTTTTTACTTTTATTTTGTACTTATTTTGCACTGTACAGCATAAAATGCCTGCTGGTGGCACGATTAATCTGAAGTTTCTGTATGCTTTGGAACGAATGGGAAAGAAAACATTGACCGACTGGTGTGTAAATGAAGATTTAAATGGCTTCATTCACCTCTCAATAAATTACGTAGTGAGATTTAAGGATCTGGAAACCGGAATTTATATCAACATTATGGAAGGTACGGGGAATGTAATGAAAAGGGATTTTTGAAAGAAAATGCCACTGACAGTCCAAAAGATATTTTTTATTTTTACTTTTGTGAATTTATGTGGCGACGGCAGTATACGATAAGTTTATACAGTTTTTGGACGCTGTTCAGGAATTCTGTGTACCACACACCAAAATTTCTAAATAAGGTAAGTCGATATTTCCTTTTTGCAATGGGCAGATTAGATAACACGCATTTCCAATTTTATGTTATTTCCTTGTTTTATTTTGATTTAAAATGCAGTTTATAGAGACTATACTTTTTTAAGTTTTAATTATGTTTTATTGCATTATGTTTTAGACGCTATTTTACTTAAGCGTTGCACGTAAACAAGAACGGCGCCAAAAAAAAAAAATCGCCAATTTTCACCAA
>KK121356.1:110386-143120 GCA_000611955.2 Stegodyphus mimosarum | reverse complement strand
GAGGAGCTCAGGTTTACACCATTCTGATTTAGTTTACCATGTAAATCAGAATTATTATTTATAATTTATATTTTTATTCAAAATTTTAACTATACATTTATATTCAACAACAGTAAAGTACGGAACTACATGCAAAAAGATAAGGCACACACAAGGAAGAAAAACTAAAGTTTATAAGTATAATCAGTAAATTGTTTCGTATTTAATTTATATGGTTGTTGGCTGATAACTTAACTTACAAAAAACAAAAAGGCATTATTTTGTGAATAATAAATTCAATACATGAACAGCATTAAGATGAATACGTATGTTTAAAAAATTACACTTAAAATACAAAATATACAAATAAACGTTTCAAACCTGTAATAATTCCGACCCTGATTGCATTTCTGTCAGCCGTGTATCTTAAAGAAATGGACATCTTTTAAGATACCGTAAACCAGATTAAAAGAATAATTTATGCACTTAATACGAAAACTAAGCTTATTTGGAAATACATGAACTTATAGACATGAAATCTTTATCACCCTGCAACAAATTGTATCAAATCTACATTTGTACCAAAACACAAAAAAAAAAATCGCAGTAATTGTCAATCATTTTACATATAACTCAAAGCGTGAAATACTAAAATTCTCGTTGTTGTAGTGGCTCAGTTATTGCATGAGAAATAATTATTTTTTATTTCAAGTATTTTTTTATCTTTTTCATGTGCTTAATTATATCATAAAATTAACTTTCACATTTTGTTAATATTCATATTTATATTTCTTTTATGTTGTATGGCAACAAGTAGTTCATATTTATATTTATATTTTATTATACTGATTGGCAACGAGGTTTCATTCTTAGTTACTTTGGTTTTGGTTTTCGAAACGTGCTCGTTAAAGCAGCGTATCATTTTGAAAGCTGAAAATTTTACATCTTGTCTCTGTGACATCTTCTATGACTTTTCTACTTCCAGGTTCCCATATTGGAAGACAACTGGCAAATAGCCTGCAATCCACGTAGGCTAGGCCCAGTATAATAGCGGTAAATGGAAATGGAAAAAATTGATAGCTGAAAAATAAAAAGCAATAAACTTAGCTGTTTGCTTCTAAGTTTTGCTGTTTCTAATCGTAATTTAGTTTGAACATTAGTAGCCAAGGCCACATCTTGGTGACCCTGATTTATTATCGAAATGTCAACAAATGACTCTTCTGAAACTGTTGCGAAAAAATCGAGCTATCACCGGAGCTAAGGTGAGTGTTAAAATACCTCCTTTTTGGACTGATAAACCGGAAATATGTTTTTTAAAACCAGAGATTCAGTGATAGTACAAAATTAGAAGGTCTTCCCTCTCCCCAATTTTGAAACACACGTGAAGCAACTTTTATGGACAACCATTTTTCTACGTAGTTTGATATAAAAACCTGTGTATTTTGATTTTAATAAGTAAATTTTTGGTGTAAAATCTGTTAATTAGTTTTGATAGAAATATTTATTATTTTCTCTTATTGCCTTAGTTATGCAGTTAAATGATGGTTTATATCTGCACAAAAATATTATGAATGTATATTGATGTTTGTATATTTTAATATAGTACTAACCTGTATTTTATGGAGTCCCGATGGCACTTGTTTTTGTGACTGTCTGTGTAGTATGCTTGGATAGCTTTCAGAAAATAAGTGCTTTTAGGATATTTGCAGATTCCTTTTTATGAAAATTAGAACATCCAAGAAGTTCTATGACTAATTTGTTACCTCTCGAAGATGGCATGATCATCTGTGTACAATTGTTATTTCATTTTCTCTTGATTATTATGTGAAATAAAATAATAATGATCATTATACATTGGTCATAATGTGTATTTATTAGTAACATAATCATGCTCTTATAAAGAAATTTATTAAGGAATGTATTTAAATATATCTATTTAGTTCAGTTGTGCTCTGTTAAATACTAACTAAGAAAGAATTTCAACTCTTTGTGAATGCAAATTGTAATTTTAGCTCTACAGCAGTTTAATTAGATTTAACTAAATTATAAAAATGATAATTACATTCATTTCAATATATGGCATTTGAAATTGGTCTTTTTGAAACTTATATTTTGCGTCATGTGAAAATAAAGTAAGAAACAATCATATCTTTTAATTAACCTACCACAATTTTGGAAAAGCACTTTTAATTCATTTGTAAAAATCTGACACATTTTTAGATTCCTGAGCTATAAGAGGCTATTTGTGTATGAAAGGTATAGGATGACTTTCTAAGGAACATTGGCTTATATTCAGGTTACACATGAGGAAAACACAAAAATCTCACCCAGCCTGTTTATCCCAAATCCAGGTAAAAATACTGAGATTTGGTTATCTTATCCATTTGGCCACTAGTGGGTTTCAATTGCTAGTACTTTCTTCATTAACCGAAGATTTATTAGCGCATGAACGGAATGACTTTACTGTTCAAATTTCTCTCTCTAACACATAAAAGCAGCGACTAGATTCTCTAAACTGGGCTTATTTCTGCTTTTGTAAGAAAAAAATTCCATTTGAATATCCTGTACCATAATTGCCAAACTTGATTTTGCATATACATTTATCTTAATTGTCCCCATTTAATTTGTCCAATATGAGAATTTCAACTGTGTATGAACTAAAATTTTATTGTGTCTAAACAAAATATGTTGCAGATTCTTGGCTGCCTTGCAAAAGTGCTGTTTAATTACTGTTTTGAAAATTCATTCATTAAAGAAGTCAGATATTACTTAGCAAAACTGATTTCCTTCTACCAAACACTACTTTCTTAATCCAATCAATAGATCGAGGAATCATAAAAACATTCAAACCCTATTATATCAGGCATGTTTACATCCTTGCAAATAAAGCACTAGACAAGGAAAGCATAACATATTAAGGGCATTTCAGCATAAGACACTGCATAGAAATGATTAAACTCGCATGGGAACAAGTAAACTCATCAACAATGAATGCTTGTTGGCATCAGTACTGACTGGAAGTTATCAAGATTGCTAAAAGATTTCAATCTATTGAGAATAAAGCCAAGGAAATTGTACAAAAGCAATAGATAACGAAGGAAAAATTGAATAATTAGTCAACAATAATGATCATGAAATGACAAATGAAGAATTAGATAATCGTATATTACCAGTTGAGGCTAAAAGCAGCAATAGTGAAAAATATAAGTTAAATGAATAGTTAAAAAAGACACAGGAACTGGTCTTGTAATGGAGATCAGCCCAAATGAAGAAAGAAGAGGCTGCTTTATGATGGGTATTGAAAAATTTTGCACTCCTTGCCAAAAAACATTTAATGAAGTGAGTCAGACAGTGCCGCCCTAAGCAAAAATCACCAACTATTAAAACAAATAATACTATCAGTTACCTATTTATTAAGCAATAATAGAAATCCTTTAAAGTAATGTTTATTTTATTTTTCCCTTTTAATTGCTGTATTTGGGTTTGAATAAATTATCCTTACTTTCTTAATCTGAACTATAAATAACCCTTTTTTCCCATGTTAAGTTAAACTTTACCGGAATGCGATTTAACGTATGTACATTGTGTTGACAACAAAGCTGTTCCTAGGCTGCCCACCTACTTTCCTAAGACTGCCGCCCCCCAAATTAAAAAACAAAATACTCTAATGATTAATAAAATTTTTATTTCATACTCATTAAGTACTTACATATGACGGATACTTGCAATGAATTTAAAATATTTAGGCATGGTATTGCAAGAGTCTGGCCACCCGCATACTTTTATGCGCTGCATCGCACTAAGAATGGACCTGGTTAACAACATACCCCTGGGTTCGACAAGGGTTTACTGTCTGTCATACAGATATCACTAAATTATGTATTGCAAGATGGCAATTTTGCCACTCATCTAATATCCAGCGATAAAACGATAGATGTTGGATAGGTACTTCTGGATCAGATGATTCATTCATTTAAAATTTTCAATTAACTTATCTAAGAAATGAATTATCCTTTTAAGTTTGTCATTGAATAGAAATGACATTCATTTAAACTGGACATTTTAGATGTCATTTCACAAATAAAGGTGTACGAGCATTTCTTCTCTTCATGATTCAGAAGAATTCATGTTTCATTTTGGTTCACCTGTTTGAAAGACTATGGTACATCATAACCTAATGATAAATTTTTAACTTATTGGATTGATTGGCTATTGGTAGATGACTGCAAAGGTCTTCTGATCTTACACCATGGGCACTTGTTCACATGACACCAAATAATGCTGTAAAGATGATACTGCCTTATACCCTGTGATTTACTACTTTGGAGTTGTGCTTAAGACAACTTTCATGTGCTCTTACTGCTAGTATAGCTTGTCTGGTGACAATCAGCAGGGAAATTTTACTATGTATATGGGTAGAATTGGGATATTCTATGGAGATGTGTCATGTAACAAGAGGAATATACACTCAACCTTTATAGTACAATGTCAAATATGATAAACCTTTATTTCATGTACAGCTCATTTTTTTTATTTGTAATATGTTACAAAATAAAACTTATGAATCATGCAATATCTGTGTATTTATAAATTTCATTGTAATATAGCTAGCGGTGAAAATGCGCTTTAGCCCACTGCTTGGCGATGTTTTGAAAATCGCCAATTCGGCGCGTTTCTGCGAAACGTCTTTGCAATTGCAACCTTCCCGACACGCTCCGCGAAAACCTATTGTAAACAAAGCATAGAATTCTAAAGCATAAATTAGTATGGAAATTGTTGCACACAAAAAGATAATAAAATATGCAAAATGAACATTATGATCATTAAAATATTTGTCAGTTAGGTTTAAATTAATTATTTACATTTTATGTTGTAATACTTACACATTTTATGCCGTTACATAACTTTCCCCACACGCTCCGCGAAAACGTAACCAAAATGGCATCGAAGAAAGAAGGATTTTTTTTAAAAGGGGCATTAAAATTACAAACGATACCATGTACACACCGTTCCGTTTTAACTTAAAAAAAATCTGGGAATTGCACAATGTAGGCAACGTGCACAAATGAACAAAATAAGCTAAAATAACGAAAATAAATTACAAGAAAATGCCATGTGCACAGCGTTCCTTTTAAACTTAAAAAAAACTTCAGCGAATTGCACAATGTAGGCAACGTACACGTTATACGGAGTTACCCATGTTGGCGCGTTTATTGCTCATTCAAAAACAATCGCCGGCAAGCAGTGGGCTAAAGCGCATTTCAACCTAGCTAGCTGCATGTCTTTCTCTCGAAACTGTTGTATTAATTGATTTGATTGAACTGTACCAAATCACAAGGCACAAACAAAATTGAAATGTTGTAACATAACAACAATAGACTGGCTGTTCCAATAAAAACAGATGATTCATTCATTTAAAATTTTCATTCAACTTATCTAAGAAATGAATTATGGTCTTAAGTTTGTGTGTAACAATTTTAATATTCAATCCCTGTCATTTATCTGATTTCAATGACTAATGAGAATTTGTCAACAGTTCATTAAAAAATATATATATAATAAAGTGAGCAATCTTCTTCATACCACACCAAATACATTTAATGCAACATTTTGACTAACATCTCATTATGTAAGTACTCATCTGTTTCCAACTCATCAGCTCTTTTCTATGAAATCCTTTTTCTAAAACAGACAGCAAATACCTCCTTATCATTTATCTGGACATTACCAATTACCAACTACTTTTTGAAAAGAATGAAAGAAATTAAAAAAGAGTATCTGGAAGAAAGCTAAAAACTAACAAAGCAGGGGGAAAATATTACATATTTTTACCCAGTTTGAGAATAGTACATAACACTTTAGAAGATATTAATTTTTATTAAGTTTTTAATTTTATTAATCCTTCAAAGATCCATAAAAAGAAAGTTGAAAAAAAAAAAAGGGTTAAAATAGAGAGTAGATGTAAAAATGTCAAATTAAGTACAGCAAAACTGAATATATGATAAGTAATGATGCAACAAAGGCTACATACATGATCCTAACAAAGAAGTAACAATTATTGACAAAATATTGTCAGCAGAAGCTATGGTATCTCTTCATCACAAGTACGAATAATTAAAACGTCACTATACGAGTAGTAATGTTTTATTAATTATGCCAAAGCATTCAACTCCCTATAAACTACATTTTAATTACACACAGTCAATTTATAAATGTACTTACTATTTGTATAATGGAGAGAAAATTTATGTGAGGTCTTCTGAAAATGACCACCACATTTGAAATTAAATAATGGCACAGAAATTACTAATGGCATGTTTTTTGAGATGACCACCTCCATAAAAACAAAACTGTTTAGAGTAATGAGTTGTCATCTTTGGGAGGTTAGATTGCATATTCTTTGGAAAAACATATATTGTTTTAAATGTGATCATGTTTGTCTATATCTGTTTTGATAGTATAAACTGAATGATAATATTAGATGATGAGAAATAATATCCCTAAAAAAATTCAGTGCAGTTAATTATTTAAATGGATGTATAACAGAAATATAAAACTGCATATTTTCACAGTACTTTAATTTAGAAATATGATATAAAAATCTATAATCGTTGACTTTACATACACTCTTAAACAAAAACAAAACAAACAAAAAAAAAAACGGGCGCACCGAAAAGATAAAGCAAATTGGACATAAATTGATATGCATACAGGTTTCGACGGAAAATGCAAAATTTTACATTTTGGCTGACAATGAATGAACGCTTGTCGCTACAGCGCAACTAGCAGGATATTTAAGAGGACAAATTACCATTTCAGGTCATAAGTTCTTCACGAATTTCATTCCGTATACTCTGGTAGACAGTAACTATACCTCTCATACAGGTGCGCTAACGATACTATGCGCAGATATCAGAATTTGAGAGAGGTCGTGTAGTTGGGCTCAGAAGCCGGGTTGGCCTTATCGGCGAATAGCTCGACATTTGAGCAGGAGCGATGCCACTATTAGACGATGTTGGCAGGAATGGGTGAACCATAGACGCACACAGCATCAAGAAGGAAGCGTTAGGCCAAGAGAAACGACAGAACGTGAAGACCGAGCAATCGTCAGAGCGGCACTTACAGCCCCAGATACATCATTATCATCGATTGTACGTGCAACTAGTGCTTCAGTGACCGAAAGAACCATTCATACATGGCTCACAGAAAGGGGGCTGACGTCACGGCGCCCCTTGCGCAGACTACCATTGACCTCTGTACAACGTCAAGCCCGTCTGCAGTAGTATCGGGCTCATTCGCACTGGAATGTCACTGACTAGTAGAATAGTCATCAGTGATGAGTCCCTCTTTGAACTGAGCCTCGATGACCAGCGAAGGCGAGTCTGGAGACGTCTCGGACAGCGGTGTGATATCAACCTGACTAGGAGTGATGGTCTGGGGTGCCATTTCATTTCATAGTAGGACCCCTTTGGTTGTCATCCGTCGCAACCTTACAGCACAGCGGTACGTCGACGAAGTTCTAAGGCCCGTTGTGTTGCCCTTCATGTCACACCACCATGGGCTTACATTTCAGCAAGATAATGCCCGCCCTCACACTGCACATGTTTCTACTGCTTGCCCTAGTGCTTGCCGAACATTACCTTGGCCAGCAAGGTCGCCGGATCTCTCTCCTATTGAGCACCTTTGGAGCATTATGGGCAGGGCCCTCCAACCGGCTCGGGATGTTGACGATCTAACGCGCCATTTGGACAGAATTTGACACGATATCCCTCAGGAGGACATCCGCAACCTCTATCAATGGATGCCAAGCCGAATAACTGGTTGTATAAGGGCCAGAGGTGGACAAACGCGTTGCTGACTTTTTCACTTTGTGAAGCTCTATCACTTCAATAAATCATCCAATTAATTGTTCTCACACTGTAAATTTGTTTTTCTGTACATTTACATCACTTCTACCGATTTTCGTCCCATTCGGATAACTCCTTGGTGCGTCGTTTTTTTTTTTTTTTTGTTGTCTAAGAGTGTATTTGTCATGAAAAACTTCCTTTCCAAACTGTTCATAATCACTGCTCCTCAAAACTGTCTCACCAATGCAATGTCTTTAATAAGCAGCAATAAGAAAATTTTCATCATTATTACATTCAAAGCCCTTTTATTCATATTGTTGTAATTGGATCTGTTTGAGAAAGTGACTAGTTTTGCCATTAGTAAAAGCTAATCCTGCTTAAAAAGTTCATTATTATGCTTTCTGAAACATGATTTCAAGGTATGCATTTAGTAAATGCAGACAATCCATCAAAGATATTAATTTTCCTTATTGATGCATTTGCACCCAAATTTTGCTCATCATGAAGAGATTTGCTCACCTTGTGAAGATCATATACTTTCATCACTCTATAATAATCCCTTCATGACAGAGTTGAAAAATAGATATGTTTTCGACAAAGAATAAAACTTCAGTATACTTTAGGGAGATATGATAGTACTGTTCTGTTATCAGGACCAGATAAAGAAATGCATGTAGGTATGGGTGGATGTGTTCAGGTATGCATGTATATATGTAAGTAGGAATGTATGTGTGTTTGTGTGTATATATATGTTGTTGCTGTAATATTGTTGTTGAACTGAATTCTATGGTTTAAATGCAAAGAACATGATATTTAATAAATAACAGTAGCACACAAAACGTTAATAAAAATTACGTAATGTAAAATTTGAAAACTTTCACATATTTTATTATTTCTTTCTTCCCCCCCCTAATTTCTCTCTATTTATATAAGTTCTTGTAAACTAGAGCATTATCTTTATCGGATGCTAATACAAATGTCTTTTTTATAGATCGGATCCTATAATTTTAGCTAGTTTATCTTACATGTCTACATATGTTTTAGTTCTTTTTGCACCTAAATAGTTCTTGATCTTTTCATTTAAAGTCGTTCAACTATAGCACATTTAATTTCTATATTTTCTTTAGCAAACCAGTTAATAATATTATGTTTAAATAAGTGTTGAGTTTATTTAATGATAAACTCTGTACCCTTGTTGATCTGAAGCTTCATAGGAATTCTTTCTTTAAAAGATCTTTTTAAATGCTTTTGTAATTCCCCCCCGTTTCCTTTTAAACCGGAACAGCCCAAGCATATTTCTTTAAGCAATCAGTTATGATTAATACATTTTTTGTTCCACTGTTATATTTATTAAAGTGTTTTACAAACAATAAATCTGCTTGCCATTGGCCATGAAAATTAGAAAAATATATTCTTCTCCTTTTAAAATTTCTAATTAATGGTTTATGTTTTGCATAAACATCTTGTTCATGTAAAGAGGTTTCAATTTCTTTTTGAGGTGTTTTATATTCCTTTTTCTTTCGATTATCCGTTTGAGGAAAAAAAAAAAAGTACACTTTTTAGAGCCGCCTGCACCACAAATACCTTTCAGCATAGGTTTGTTGTTTTCAGCTGTTTAATTTGTTATCCTATAAGGTATTTTCTCCTCCTTCCAGCATGCTTTCGAGGTGTAAGGGTAGCACACTTGGCGCCTATTCTAGAAGCCCAGGTTCGATTCCCGGTGCGGGCATCGTTCATTTTTCATGTCTCTTGTTTCAAAATAACCTAATGACTCTACAGTGGCGCCCGAACTAAAAGTGCCGGACGATAATTCGTCACCACCAAAATTTGGCGATTGGGTCCCCTTCTCCTCAGTCACCTTTTAAATGGAGGAGTATATAACAGGAGTATTTTCTCCCTTCCAGCATCCCTTCGTGGTGTAATGGTACCACACTCGGTGCGTATTCGAGAGGTCCAGGTTCGAGTTCTGGAGAAGGCATTTCTCATTTTTCATGTCTTATGCTCCAAAATAACCTAATGATTCTATAACCCTAAGAGCTCCACATTGATATACTATCAAATTTCTGAAGGCATATAAAACAGATTTATCTGTAAATAGGTTGTAGAAAATATTAGGGCTTGACGGCAAAATTTATGAAGAATGCGAACAAGAAGTTAATACATCGGAGATATAAAGAACGGAATAAAAAAATTCGCAATTAGGCGTTTTAAATTCCAAACAGAAGGGTGTCATGAAATGATAGAATCTCAATATGAAATCTGAAAGGCTATCAGAAAGTCGAAATCGCACATTTTATAAAGAGGAAATATGTAGTCGTACATGCGTATATGTGAACTAAAGGGGAAATGTAAAGATTTCGAATTCTACGAATCGAGCTACGCTGAAATGCAAACTACAGGAAATCATGCAAATGCATCGCTTCTCCCTTTTTGAATAAAAATTACGCCTACAATATCCACGTTTGAGATCTAGGAAAAACAGATGTTGTAAACCAGTGCTTTCCAAAGTATGGGCAGGGACTCACCACTGAGTCAGAAAACAGTCTTTTTCGGGTCGCAAAACGTTCTGCATTTTTTTTTTACAATTAGATATGTATGTATCTGTAATTACAAATTAATGTATAATTATCAATTAATTATTAAAATTGAGCGATTAAAGAGATATATTAGTAAATAAAATTAAATTAATCAAAAGAAAAATCTGAAAGGTTTCAAATTTCAATGGTTTCCAAAAGGGTTTGTTAAGGTTTTTTACGCTCCCGCTGAGTTAGCAGTCTACCAGTCTCTCTTACGTTCACCCCCTCCTGCTAACCCATTTTTTAGCCCAAAGGGGTTTTGTCCCTGAAGGACTATTGTTTTCGTTTTGCTATTTTGCGTCGGAAACATTAAAAGTCTGTATCACTTTTCAAACTGTTGCCACAAAATATTGCAACCCCGTATTATATTTAAAGAAATTAAATAATGAAGAATCTGCATAAATGCATGTATGTTTTTCGCATTGTAATAAAACGATGGTATCTAGAGCCACCGAATTTGGAATAACGTAATCCTGTTGCGAATATGGGCATCTGGAAGCCCAAATTTGAAATTTGGAATTTGTTTTATTATCGATTTCATATTTTGTAAAACTTTAACGAATTTTTGATTAACAAACTCAAGGATTTGAAAGCAAGCAATGGCAATGTTGTACAGAAATATGAACATTTTTATCTCCAGGGCTCGAGACTGCGTATCGGA
Source organism: Stegodyphus mimosarum (assembly GCA_000611955.2). Taxonomy (NCBI): domain Eukaryota; kingdom Metazoa; phylum Arthropoda; class Arachnida; order Araneae; family Eresidae; genus Stegodyphus; species Stegodyphus mimosarum. The sequence goes on along the minus strand of KK121356.1, from coordinate 132,057 downwards.
AATTCTGAAGATGTGCTCATTTTAAAATTATTTTGCGATATTGCTCTTGAACTGAATTTTATGGTTTAAGTGTAAGAACGCGATATTTAATAGATAAAAGTAGCACGCAAAATGAAATAAATAAATAAATAAAAAAGACTCTTTGGACGCAATTTAATATGAGAACAAATTATTTTCTTGATTTTAATGTAAAAATTATCCTGGTAATTTATACCTGGATTTATGTACTTTTAATGTATTGCCTTAGTTTCTTTAACATATTTTAATATGCACGTATATATACGTTCTTAGAGATATCACAAAAAATATTCTAGGCCGTATATACGGCCTTGCCTGTTAGAGGGTAAATCCGCCATTCCTTACGCGAAGAATGGGTAGATTGCTAGCAACAGTGGCTAAACACAAATATGTTCAGAACTGCGCAAGTCCAAGCGAAATAAATAAAATATTATCGTTCATCCGGGGTCCAACTCAGTATAATTAAATGAAGTAAATGCATTGGGGAGTGGGAGAAATACGAAGCGTGCCGCGGCAGAACAGCACGCACCTGTTCTAAGAGGTGATCGACCGGGATCGATCAACGGCTCCGGATTCCCGGAATGTTTCTCGCAAATTTTTCCGCATTTATTCGGAAGTCTTCAAAATGTATCCCCGGTGGAAACGGACCCTCGATGGGGATATGGAGAGATGGGAACTACATCTATGGGGCATGAAACGTTTTCCAGCAGTACTGTTAGCGTACCTATCGCTTGGTGAGTATTCATGTTTTTCAGGTAATAAACTTACCATTCCTAGCATTGTTATGGTACAGGATATAGCTGAAAAAAAAATTACACATTACTCCTTGAATAACATGCGTTTAAGCTGCGCGATTCAATTTATTTTCTTCTTCCTATAGACCTTTAAATATGGTTAACTTTTGATTAACAGAGTCCTGTTTGGAAAAAAAAAAATCTGAAAGGTTTCAGATTATTAAATTAAGTCCGAAGGCGCTTTTTTTTAACGTTTTGTGTGTTACCTTTATTTATTAAATATCATGTTTTTCGCATTTAAACCGTAAAATTCAGTTCAACAGAATATCGCAAAATAATTTTAAAAGGAGCATATCTTTAGAATTTCTGATACATAATTCCGTGCGCTGGAGATAAAAAGTTTCCCCCCACCGTAGAGTGTTGCCATGGCTCGCTTTCAAATCGTTTGAGTTTGTTCATCAAAAATTCGTTAAAGTTTTACAAAATATGAAATAGTTAATAAAACAAATTGCAAATTTGGGCTTCCAGATTCGCATATTCGGGTGGAAACGTACGTTATTCAAAACTGGATGGCTTTAGGTACCGTTGTTTTATCACATTTGGAGAAATATACGTACATTTATGCAGATTCTTCATTATTTAATTTCTTTAAATATAATATAGGGCTCTAATATTTGGTGGCAACAATTTCAAAAAAAATTTGCCGTTTATAGTGAATCGACGCAAAATGCCAAAACGAATTAACAGCCCTTCTAGGCTAACGCCCTTTGGGCTGAAAAATAAATCAGCTTTGTTTATCACGAAACAATGAAATACTACTTTCCCAGGTCATCAGCATACAATTAAAATGACCACGGAGAACACAGAATAGGAAAGAAAAATATGTGACATAACAGCAGGTATAGCAGATCATGTCATAACATTTTTCAGTTTTTTTATTCATACTATGTCATTTAATTTAACGTAATTAGGAATGTATAAATATTATGGAATAAAAAACATAGTTATATTCGAATTTTTTTACGCGAGTTTGAATCTGATCACACTGTTAAAATTCCCTTGTAAATATTCTTCTCCTAACGCCATTGAAAATTTATTTCTTCATGTCCTTCTTTATTTCTTCATGCCCTGTTGTTCTTGTTCCTATGCAAATGATGTTATCCTGCCACTATTTACAATTTTTTCTTTTTCGTTTTGAGTGTTTATGCAAAAATTAATTTATTCTCCACATTAAATTGCTTGCAAGAGTTTATAAATTGTTAATAATACTTTTCTGCTGAATAATAGCCCCAAAGGAAATTAGCACGAATCGGCTATTAGTCTCGATACTGGATTTTGCGTCAGCTACTACATAAACGGCGAATCACTTTCCAAATTGTTTCCATCAAATATTATCGCTATGTTAACATTTAATCATCTTTTTAAAGAATTTAAATTTAAAATAATGAAGAGTCTGCATGTATATATGTATGTTCATTGTATTGTGAAAAAACGACGGTACTTAGAGCCATTAAATTGTGAATAACATAGTCCTCTACCCGAACATGTGCATCTGGAAGTCCGAATTTTGAATTTCCATTTTTATGTTTCATATTTTGTAAAACTTCAATGAAGTTTTGATTTACAAACTCAGCGACTGAAAGTGAGCAACACTGTGAATAAAACATTTTTATCTTTTAGCCCGCGAAACTGCCGATCAGAAATTCTAGTTATTCTAGAAGTTAGTCTTCTAGTTACGGCATTCTAGAAAATATGCCGTTTTAAAATTATTTTGTGATTATGCTGTTGAATTGAGTTTTATGTGCCGTAATCGCCAAGAACGTGATATTTAGAAAGAAATATGAGCATTGATAGGATGAGCTGAGGAAGTACTGGAAAAATAAGAAATTGTATGTAACATTTAATACTAAATCGTTAATCTAGAAGTCAAACAACAAAAATCAGCGTTATATTTGCAAATTTTCACAGGAATAGTTTCGATGTTTTACCGAACCATCATCCTCAGATGCCAAAGCGCAAATGAAAGAGATAAGATATAGTGATTAGAGAAGATAAGATAAGAATGGCTGGACAGGAGTTAAGCTGCTGGCGCCATCTATTGTTGAAACGAGAACTAAAACATAATTTTCTTAAAGGCTGAAGGCAAAGATGGATTGTAATTTAGGGTCGTTAACTAAAACCGGAAGATTTTTTGAAACGCCTCTAGAAAATCCATTTCAACAATGTAAAATGTTTTCTAAATAATTTTGGCTTCAGAAAAATTGAAGGTGTGATTTTTGGATAAAGAATGCTGGACAACAGAGAACTTCTGTGTTTATCCATTTTGGCCTGTCCCGAACCCAATTTAACAATATTTTTGCGCGATATCTGTACGGACGGAAAGAATAAAGGACCAGTTTTTCGAAGACGGATTGTAAAATGAATTTAAAATGAATTCAGAAGAGATTTTTTTTCCGTGACGTCTGTAAGTATGTATCTCGCATAACTCAAAAGCCTTAGAACGTTGAAATTTTGTATATGGGACTGCTATAACGTGCAGTCATGCACCTGCCTTTTTGGTTGCAATCGTCCGCACCAAACATATATAAATTTATATATATATATATATGTATACAGACTATGTTATCCGACTCGTTGAGCTCAAGTTTTTATTCTTACACGTTGGTAAATTGTACATTTTTTGCTTTAAAAGTTATTGAATGATGTTGCTCTTATATTCTGGTGAAAGTTTTTATACCTTTGTAGCCGTTCCTCAATAAACATGAACGCCGGCTAGCTTTAAAAGTATTTATTAATAGAGCACACAGGAACGGGTACAAGGAAATATACATAAACATTAAACATATAACGGAACATTAAACATTAGAATTACAGACATCTACTATATGACAACCTAACGGGTTCGCGGCTGGAGGTCGACTGACTTAGACTGTTCGTCTTCGCCGCTCGGTGGCGTTCAATATAATTCGGTTACGGTTAAATAGTTCTGTTACATCCTCCCCCTCTGACTTCGTAGACGTCTCGGCAAGAAGTCAGGAACTGAACTTTGTCTACGTTGTGCAGCGGGTGGAGAACAAGATGGACGGGCTCGGGTGTGATGAGCAGTAGCTTTAGTTTCAAGAGCATCTTTTGAAACAGACACAGATTCGGTTGGTAGAACACGTTTTGGGCGTCCCCTTTTCTTTAAAGGAACCACCGGAGTTACACGAGCTGAAGTCTGAAACTTACTTCGATCTTGATACGGTTTCAAGGCTGAAACATGATATTTGCCAAGAATTTTGTCTGGTTCGTTAAGATCGGCAATATCATAAGTAGTTGGAGATCTTGTAGTCACTATTACATAGGGACCATCTCGTTTAGGCATGAATTTAGCAGTTTTCTTTAGTGGACCTTTGCTGACTGGGTGGAGAGTAACCCAAACTTTATCTCCAGGAGCAAATTTCGGAGTTTCTTTTCGTTTCTTATCAGCATATCTTTTCTGCTTATCTTGATGCAATTCGACCCTTTCTCGTACTTGTTGTACATTTCTTGCAAAACGTTTCAAATATGGAGTTATTTCGGGAATAAAATTGTCGTTCTCAATTACGGCTTTTATATCGTGTTTTACATCATCTAAGGTTCGTAACTCACGTGCAAATTGAAGAAATGCAGCAGAATGTCCAGTTGAATCACACCTGGCTGTATTCAAAGCAAACCTTATTAATGGCAGTTTATCCTTCCATGACTGATGGTCATTACCAACAAGTATTGCTAAACGAGGTTTCAGATCTCTATTCTTTCTTTCAACTGGGTTAGACTGTGGGTGATAGACAGGAGTAAGACTCTGATCAATGTTCAAGATATAGCATAGTTGTTGCATAACAGCACTAGTAAATTGTGCACCATTATCACTTACTATTTTTCTGGGTAACCCAAATCGAAGGGCAACTTCTTCCAAAAGAGTAGTGGCACATTCTCTGGCCGTTGCTTCCTTTAAAGCAAATAGTTCTGTCCACTTCGTGGCACAGTCCTGCACAATAAAAATCCATTTTTCACCCGATGGTGTTTCAGGAAGAGGACCAAAAAGATCGATTGACAAGGTCTCAAAGCGTTGAGCATAGACAGGAGTTTGAAGTAAGCCAGAAGGCTTTTGATTAGAGGCTTTATAACGGCAGCATTCAAGACAGCTTTTGACATAGTCTGCTATATCTTTTCTCATTCCAACCCAGTAGTATGTTTTTGCTATGCGATAAAATGTCCCTTCAGCCCCATAGGACCGGCCGTTGGCGAATCATGATATTCTTTCAAGATTTATGCTTTTCTTTGTTGAGGTATAACTAGTTGAGCTTCTTCTTCTTCCGAATCAGGAGAATATCGATACAACACTCCTCTGTTCATAATGTATCCTCTTCCAGTCCAAGTTGCACAGTCTACTTCTTTCTCAGGACTTTCAAAAGCTTCAATGATCTTCCGAAGATCATCATCCTCTAACTGTGATTGGCGTAATTCTGCAGGACGGATAGTAGGGATTTCGACAGAGACAGCACAGACTTGACAAGAATCCGTACTTGAGTGTTCACAAATAGGGCGAGATAATAGATCAGCAATAAAGTTCAATCGTCCAGGAATGTAATTGATAGTCAGATTGTAGGATTGAATTTGTAAGGCCCATCTTGCGAGCCTACCAGTTGGTGTCTTTAAAGACATCAGCCACTTCAATGGTTGGTGGTCAGAGGTGATTGTGACAGACTGGCTTTCGACATATCCTCTAAATTTGTTGAGTGCCCATACTACTGCTAAGGCTTCTTTTTCTATGGTGGAGTAGTTTCGCTCTGATGAGGAAAGTAAGCGGCTGGCATATTCTATTGGGTGTTCCTCATTTTTCTCTCCTTGCAGCAATACTGCTCCAATGGCTACATTGCTAGCATCTGTTCGAATGATAAAAGGCTTCGTTCCATCAGCTTGTTTAAGAATCGGAGGGCTAATTAATTTTGATTTCAGGTCTTGGAAAGCATTTTCTTGTTGTACTTCCCACTTCCATACAGCTTCCTTCTTCGTTAAATCCGTTAAAGGTTTGGCTATCTGAGAAAAGTTTGGAATATATCGACGATACCAGGAACAGGTTTGTACGAAAGATTGTACTTGTTTAACAGTTTTTGGCGATGGCATCTCTGCAATGGCAGCAGTCTTCTGTGGATCAACAGTTATACCATCCTTGGTAATGTAATGGCCTAAATATTTCACTTTTTCACAACAGAAGTGGCACTTTTCTCGGTTGGCATTGAGCTTGAATAACGATAGACGTTGGAAAACTTGTTCTAAGTCAGCAAGATGTGTTTGGAAGGTAGGGGACAGCACGATGATATCATCTAAATATGACAACGCAAACACATTATTCAGTCCAGAACGGAACTTATCTATCAATCTAGAAAAGGTGGCAGGAGCATTTCTCAATCCGAAAGGCATTCGGGTAAATTTATAGGTACCAAAAGGGCAAACAAAAGCAGTCTTGTTTTGATCTTCTTCAGCTACTTTCACCTGATGATAACCTGACTTCAAGTCAATAGTAGACATATAAGGTGTGGGTTTTGCTTCATTCAACAAATCATCTATGCGTGGCAAAGGATAAGTGTCTGGAACAGTTTGAGCATTTAGGTTACGATAGTCAATGCATAGCCGGACTTTTCCATCCGGTTTGGGAATCAAAACCACAGGAGAGGCATAGGGGCTTTCACATTCTTTTATGATACCTTGTTTTAGAAGGGAATCAAGTTCTTTTTTCAATAGTTCTTTCTTACTTGGGCTCATCCGATATGGAGGGACTGACACAGGGGGGCTGTTTCTTGTGTTAATATGATGTTCAATGAATGGAGTGGCCTCTCCCCCTACTTTGAAGACAGTGTGATATTTGTTAAGCAATGCATCCGTTGCAAGCCGTTGGGATGTGGTTAATTGTTGTCCTTCATTTTCCCGTAGTTGGCAATTGTTTACAACAACCGGAGTTTCTTCCAGTGTTTGGGATTGATGAGGTTTCACGAAGCTATATTTTGTTCGAGGTTCGTCAGAAAAGTTCCATTTATTTTCCGCAAGATTTAAAACAATTTTAGCTTTTTGAAGAAAGTCAATTCCTAACAGAGTGGAGTTATTTTTAGCATCAGGCAACACAAGGAGCGCAGTTTTGAACTCTCTGCCTTCAAGAAGAATAATTTGTTCAGTGCGAAGTACCTCTTTTTCAGATACCAAACCATCAGCGAAAGACACCTGTAGTGTTGTCTTTTCAAATACTGCATTCTGTTGCTTCAGAATATGATAGAGGGATTCACTTGCGATTGAGTGACTAGCACCAGTGTCGGCAAAAGCTGTACCGGAAATACCTCCAATACTAATTCGAAATACAGCAGTCCGTGTGGAAGCTAAACAGGATCGGATTTGGATAGTGCCAAAATTAGATGAATCTGTAGTCTTTGGGGGGTTACAGTCTGGACATTTAGACTTGATAAAACCAGTTTTACCGCACCCATAGCAAGTTAAAGGAGGTCGGTTTTCCTCTCTTTGCTGTTGTCCACGATTTGAAAAGGTTTTACTTGTTCTCTGTACGTCAGTTGTTCGATTTTCTACTTTGGGTTTGGATGGATTAGTCGCTTTGAAAGAATAGCTCCGCCTGCCAGGGAGTTGAGTTTTATAGTTCGTATTTTTAACACGCACAGCTTCATAATCATCCAATTTCTGTACTAATTCAGATGAACTCTTAATTTTTCCCCAAGAATCAATAAAATGCTGCTTGATATCACTACTGACCCTTCTTTTAAGCTGATCCGTCAGGACCAAGTCTTTGAGCGATTCAAAGTCTGTAACATCGAGGCTGTGTAGCCATTCTTCCAGATAATTGTTTAATTCGTAGGCAAAGTCTTTCCATAAGGTTCCAGGCTGTCTTTGGTGTGTGGTAAGTTTAATTCGAAATGATTCAGCATTTAATTTGAATCTTTGGAGCAGAATCATTTTGATGTATGAATAATCTTCTAATTTGTCCTTCGGTTCTCTTAAAATGATTTGTGAAATGTCTATAGGCAGAAGAGGTAGGAGATGAGTGATGTAATCTGTTTGTTTTATATTAACTTTCTCACATTGTCTTTCGAAAATTTGCAGGTAAGTTGTAATGTCAGAAGTTTCTGTAAATTTAGGGATTAGGTGTTGAATGTTTGTTTCAATAGCTGCATTTGAAGCAAAGGCGGCATAGTTAGCATTTGAGCTAGCAGCTGCCAGGTTTAATTTTAAACGTTCCAATTCTACCAAAAGTTCTTGTTCTTTTCTTTGGCGTATCTCTAGATCGTTGCTTTCACGTTCTTTTTGTTGTCTAGTTTCGATTAAAGTTTCTAGAAGATTCTTGGTAAATGCTTCATCATAAGTGTCAGATTTGACGATAAGATCTTTAAGGTCTATCACTCGCATAGTATCGTTTACTGTGAAACCGAGCTCTGTGGCGAGAGTCTTTAAATCCTCTTTTCGCGCTTTGGCAAGATAAGCCATAATTATATGAGAGGTCAGGGGGGAGGGGAAAAGATGAAGTTGAATTTGTTGTTATTTCGATGTTATTCACAACACAGTTTTTATACTTACACTATTTTCAAATTAATAAATAAACGGTTTACCTTTAAAATGTATATACCACTATTAAACAGCATGTAAGCAATGTTATACATACATTTATATACCACTATTAAACAACATTTACAAACACAAACAATGTTACTGGCAAAGTTATCACATCTAAATTTCAAAAATATCATAAAATACCCCTATAAATTCAATTTGTATCCAGAAAATGACATATAATAATTTGCTCAAATATTTGTATACTACTTAGCAAAACATAAATAAATGTCTTATCAATAAGCTTTTATTCAAACTGAATTCTTCTAAGTTTTAATCCTAACAAACCATTATGCCATAAACAACATTAATTCTTTTACCTTATTTAAAAAGTCATTCAATTTTATTCATAATAATTTTCTTTCATTTCAAGAAATATATTTCAAGACATTCATTAACGGAAAGCAATATTTTCTTAAAGTACACTCTATAAGCTCAAAAGTTCGTCGAAAGGAAATCAGCAAGTACAATATTTTATTTTATCTAGAATAAACATTCATTGAATAGTAACAGCACTCACAGGAAACGAAAAAAAATATAATAAAAAGATTGGGCATAAACACAGCATAACTCATCTAGCTTGACATTCCGTGAGGGGGAAGAAAAAACATCTGCTGCTGTAATTTAAATCGAAACTACTAAATTCTGATGAGCAAAGTCCGTGAATATACTCGAAACTTTTATCATTTAAACATACATTTAGTTTGATAACCGTATCCACAAGTTAACTTAATATGCATATTAACATTTTAAAATAACAAATTAACAACAGTTCAAAAATAACCGTCTGGTTAAAGAAAGCCGTTTGCTTTCGTTTTATGTTTTTACGTAGTATCAATAAATCAGATTCTAGTAAGGAATTTACATTTGCTTTAAGAAGCAGCTTGTAACAAATAATAGAGTTAAAAGAATTTTAACTAAACATTAATTTAAAAGACACTTATCTTTTATTCCACTGAAAGTTGACTCTGCAGTCCATGTGCGAGCAGCACGACACGATACTTTATATGAACATTTAGTGTTGTAAACCAGCAATTGACTAGCAGTTGACACCTGAAAAGAAAATGAGCCGATCTCCAGCAACCAAAAGTTACATTCGGGAGTAAAGGCTTATGAAAGCCAAACCGAAATTCTCAACGTACTAATGCGCCATTTTGGGATCAAATTTCGTTGGGCGCCAGTTGTAGCCGTTCCTCAATAAACATGAACGCCGGCTAGCTTTAAAAGTACTTATTAACAGAGCACACAGGAACGGGTACAAGGAAATATACATAAACATTAAACATATAACGGAACATTAAACATTAGAATTACAGACATCTACTATATGACAACCTAACGGGTTCGCGGCTGGAGGTCGACTGACTTAGACTGTTCGTCTTCGCCGATAGGTGGCGTTCAATATAATTCGGTTACGGTTAAATAGTTCTGTTACACCTTTAGTTAATCTGCATACAATAATTGTAGAATTATCGACAATTTAAAGTTTTTTAGTGGTACTAAATCTAACGAAGCCGTCATTTATTTACATTTGGAACTCTTAGTAGAATAGTGAATTAAATCAGTTTGCGCACCAACTGCAGTATCTTTTTTACGAGTGAGACCGAATGTAAACTTTCAGTTTCGTGCACCAAAAAATCTGTCGTTCTACCCGCTGGCCATTATCTTTCTCGTCATTCCTTCGAGTCTGTCTGACCCATGGTGTTTTTCATAAAAATTAGAGATTTGAAAGATTAGATTTATAAAAATTAGAGTTAATGTGGTGGGATTATATTTGTATAACTAATAGTGAAATTCATGTGTTCCTCTTATTTCTACACTATACCTGTAACTGCATGTCACTAATCTCCTAATGCGGCTTTGTAGGCTTCCAGGGAAGTGTTACGTTAAATATAGTTATATGAATCGGACGACATTGGATTTTCTTATACGCTATACGGGTATCTGGATCTGCTGTCACTTGTGATAATGTTTTCTAAACGTAAGAAATATATCTCATTGATTTATTATTTTAGTTAACAAGACGCGTAATACACGCATTAGCCAATGAGTTAGAAACCCAAGATCAGTATTTTATTGGACCACCTTTTGCACGGATAATTGCTATGATTCGTTTAGACATAGAGTCTATATGCTTCTGGAGTGCATTTGCGTTCAGAGAATACCATGCATTGGCTATGCAGCTTTTTAGGTCTTGTAAATTAGATGTAAGAGGAGAGTGCTGTCGATGCGTTTTTCCACCAGATTCCACACATTTTCTATGGGGTTAAGATCCGGACTATGCGGCGGCGAGGGAAGATGTTGAAGTCAGGCTTCAGCGAACCACTTTTGAACATTTCTGGCACGATGTATAGTTGCATTATCATCCACGGAGGATCCGTCGCCATCAGTGTAAAAATGCAACATTGCAGGGTGCATTGATGTGCCAGTATATCTAGGTATCTCATGGCCGTTTGTTACGTTCGAGGAACTCCAGGCCACCACTTCCATGTCAGCAGAACATGCCCCATATCATGATACTCCCACGAGACCCTTGCACAGTGCGAGAACGGCAAGATGGATTCATGGCTTCGTGGGGTTCTCGTCAAATTCTACGTCTTCCATCAGTGCAAAATAAGGTTTAACGACAACACTCATCCGACCACATTACCCGTTCTCAATCCTCAGATGTCCAGTCTCGACACCACTGCAAACGAATTCTTGCATGTCGGGCAGAAATGAGTGGTTTGTATCACAGACACCCGACTATGCATTCCTATCCTCTGCAATTTTCTTCGCATGGTTCGAGCTGAAATGTGTTGGGAAGAGCCTTGGTTGACGATTTGCTTCAGCTGAAGGACAGTAGTGTTCCTGTTCTGCAGTGCAATACGTCAGAGATGACGCCGATCATTCTCTTGGAAAATTGTGCTCCAACCACAGTTACGTCTTCTAGAGAAGGACTGCGGGTTTTGATTTCAACTTTTCAAAACCTTTGATATGGCTGCTTTTGAGAATCCGGTGAGATTTGCTGTTTCCGAAATCGATGCCCCTGCTAAACGGGCACCAACAATAGCCCTTTTTAAAATGGTGAAAGATCTGCCTTTTTTCCCATTTTACTTCATACACCGGGGAAAATACTCTCACTTCTTACTTATACTAGCGTAAAAAAATTATATACTTCATTCCCAGCACGCATTCGAATGAAAACCTCAAAGGTGTCTAATTCTTTGGCCAGTGTATGCATAATGACAGTTTATAAGGTATTTCTCCCGCCTTCTTAGCATGCCTTCATGGTGTAGTGATCAGCAGACTCGGAGCGTATTCGAAAGGTCCGTGGTTCGAGTCCCGGCGAGCCATTCCTCATTTTTCACGACTTCTGCTTGAAAAAAAATCCTAATGACATTGCAGTGGCTCCCGAACTGAAAGAGGCGGTGAATGATGATTCTCTATCACCTAGATTTGGCGACTGGGTCCTCTAATCCTCAGTCGCCCTTTAAAAAGGGGATTCTGTAAGGTATTTCTCCCGCCTTTTTAGTATGCTTTCGTCGTGTAATGGTCAGCACACTTGGCGCGTATTGGAGAGGTCCGTGATTCGAGTCCCGGTGAGAAAATTGCTCATTTTTCACATCCCCTGTTTTCAAATATCACCTAATATCATGCAAAAATGAAAACCCTCACGATATGGCACCAGCACCTTTACAGGAAGCTAAAGCGGTTATGTGGTGCGGCATCAAAAGCATATACGTTCTTGGTCCGTACTTCTTCGAAGGGGTCACTTCGAAAGGCATGAAAATGTGCTCCATCACAAGTGCTCGGTACAAAATAATGTTGCAGAATTACATAATTTCAGAAGGGCAGCAACGAAATGTTAATGATATTGTATGGCTACAAGATTGCCATATGTGTTCGGCAAGGGCTGCTAAAGCGCTTAGAAAATAGAGGCATCTCACGTAACTACATAATTTCGTGGCCACCGCGACACCTGATCTCACTCGGATAGATTTCCGGTTCTCGGGTTAACTGAAATCTAAGGCATACGCATCAAATCCACAAGATTTGTCAAAATTGAAAGATGTCGTAAAACGTGAAGTTATACAGATTTCTCCTGCAATGCTACGTTCGTCATTGTTGTCAAGAATCTCCCGCATGCAATGCTTTATCGTTTGGGAAAGTGGGCATGTTGAAAACTCGTTATTCCAATAAAAGGTTCTTTTCTTCTCTTCTCTTATGTTGTCACTGGTCCTTCACAATGATCTTCTTTGCAAACGTTTCACACCGGCAATTTTTGTCATACTTGTAACCTTGCAACGCCATTTATGGTTTTTAAATATGCTGATCAATTTGCACAGGAAAAATATGGATTTTACCATTTGAAAATTTCGAAATGTTTTCACTGTAATCTTAACCGTGAGAGTTCTATCTTTCAAAATCACCATAATCTCGATCGCATATCTTCAAACAACGATATCTGAAATTTCATTTGGGTTGGTTGAGGAGAATAAGCTGCTAGGGATTCATATATTTGGGAAGTTTTTTATGACCATCCTGTGTTGTTCACTTGTAGCAACACGAGATTGCGATGTATTTCCTTCAAGGGCCCTGTATGCCTACGTACTCAACAACCTTTGTTTAAATTATATCGCTTGTCCAGCTCTCTCGAGCCTTAGTGGATAAATAGAATTTCTCATCTAGAGAGTACGCAATAACAGCTTAAGCATAATAGCAGGCCTGTTGTCCTTATGAGGGTACAGACAGTACAGAGAGAGGCGTATGTCTATGTAACTCAACGATATATATTTTAATGACGTTCAGCGCTCACGGCTCTTGGCCGTGGTACATACTGACTTCACCAGAATGTACACAGACCACTAGCGGCAGAGTGATAAAGTCGCTGAACACCAGTACTTCGATCCGGGGTTCGAATCCTGGTGAACGGGCTGGGTGCATGGGTGTTTTTGTCATGTGTAACGTGTATATGAGCTATTATTTCATAGAAAATCTTTTACGAAACCACCCCTCCCCTTAGGCAGATAGCCCTGTAGTGTTTTTCCATAATCAAATACACCAAATCAAATCAGGAGACACACAATAACTGATTAGGCATAGTAGAAGGCCTTTTGCCGTCATGAGAATGCAGAAGTAAAATATACCATTTCGGTTTAAGGGACAGTGGTAGATGTACGTGTGGAGAGGTTGGCGACTTTGATTACTATTTGTTCAAATGTCCTGAAGCAAGAACTTATCAAATTCGAAAACCATCCGTCGAAAATTGCCACCCATGAGGCAAAATTACCTGCAGCAGCTCATACCCAATTACAGATATTCTGAGCTGCACGAGCTTAGCTCTCTCCATTACAATCAAATTGCAAAACTATTGAGTCGTTTTAAATTTTACTTTGGTACGTGTAGCTGCTACAATATCTTACAACTGCGCATGCGCATTCCTCATAGCGAAGCATGCTGTAGTAACTATTTCTATTACCATTCAGAGAGCATTAAATCTAGAGGTAAATGATGATTCCACTTCGTTATTAATACACACAAATTTATTTACATATAATACAATGGTTACAGGCATTATATTAGGCACACGCCTTCATTATTATTAGGCTTAACACCATCTTCCATCAAAACTAAAACTGTTATAGAATAACATCAGAGACAAGATGCGCGGAGCGCCACCTAACGATGCGAGCTATCAATTTATAATATATTGCTCCCCCCCATGAATTGCAAGTTTATCAGTTAAATCTAGCTAATCAGTATCATACAATACTTACTTATCAATAACAATAATGGTTAATTATCAATACTAAAGTTTATATCAAAACAACATAATGAAAATACTACATTAATACTACAATAAAAAGATAGCAAAGCGATTAATAGCTAATAATAATAAGAATAATATATAGAATTCTAAATAAAATGTTAAAGTTGAAAATGCCTCATTTTATCAGCATAATAGTCTATTCTGAAAGTTCCAATGGATATAAAAGTTGTATTTGTCTTTTCGCTATACCAGATTTAAGTTTTACACTGCACGATGGTGTCTTACCGTCACGTCCGGTATACGTTTCCACAATTTTGCCTAAATTCCACATATTTCTAGGCAACTTGTTGTCTCCGATCAAGACTACATCATTCACATTAAAGTCTCCTTTGACCTTTGTTGGTGTTGCACAGTTTGCAAATGTTAAGTTTAGCAAATATTCGCTTTTCATCTTTTCCAGTAATGATCTAATAAATTTTGTCGATAGTTGTATCGTTTTATTAGATTATTTCTATCTGCATTAACATTTTCATCACATTTTACCGGTGGTAAAGAAATTAAACATTTTCCTACAAGAAAATGAGAAGGACTCAAAGGAGATTGCTCCTGTGAGTTACTGTACGTTTCTGTACTTAAAACAGGAACTAGTTCTAAATGAATGGCTCTTGTAACTGCACACGTACATAATAAAATATAATGCTTTTCTTTGTTCTCTCTTGTAAACAAGGGGCCAGCAAAGTCAATGCCAATCACATCGAATGGAAGAGATTCTTGAACACTGGAAGCGAAACTGTGACTTTTACTGCAGAGCGAACCTTACTTGCACATTAAACACTTATTGAGCACAGATTTAACGTTCTGCCTTCCTCTGAGAATCCGAAATTTGATCAGTAGTTCAGCCAGTGTGTCAGCTATTCCTGAATGTAGTACCTTATTGTGCGCGTCCATAATTAAGAGTTCCGCATTCTTGTTTCCTCCAGGAATTAACCACGGGTGTTTTTTTTTTTTTTTTCATTTCACATTTTGAAAATTATAGTCTTCCCTTTATGCATATCAGTTTGTTTTCATCTAATTCTGGGTCAAACTCAATAAGTTTCGATACTTTTGCTATTGGTTGATTATTAAGCAGTTGATTTCTGTCTTCTTCAAAATGCTTGATTGGATAGCTTTCACACAATAAATTTCTGCTTCTGCCATTTCTAAAGCGGCTAGAGGACGACCTTTCTTCTCACCAAATTTTCTCGCATTACGTATAAAGCGTTTTATCCAAGCTGTAATTCGATAAAGTCTTGACAATTTGCTATATTTTTCTAAACTGAGAACTGGTTCTGATGTTGGTGTGACATTACATGCAAACTGCCTGTAGCATTCTTTTTAATTTTCAAGTCTTCTGAATTAACTTCACTCAAATTGCTTCGAGGTCATAAACAATCAGGTAACATCAGCCACCTTGCCACCCCTTAACGTCCTTCATTAAATCTGAAACACTTTTTCCTTTCGTGAGTATATCTGCTGGATTGTACGTAATACATCTTTTAGGTAACCTGCAATTCTGGTTGCAATCACTGCACTCATTAATTCTAATCTCGATAGTGTCAGTTTCTTTAAAGGAGAAACTCTGGTTTTAGCCATCACAAAACTAGTGCTGCTGTCCTCTCCTTCTTGACACCTGAGATACGCTACTGCACCGTAAGCGTTAGGGAAAATATGTGTAACTGCAATGTATCTCCAATCATCTCCATATTAGTCGAAAAGTATTTCCTTACAACTGAAAATTCCTTCAAGAGTTCTACTTCAGAGCACCAGCTCTTCCAGGATTCCTTTAATTCTTGAGGCAATTCTTCATCCCAATGAATTCCTCGTTTCCACAATTGTTGGAAAATTAATTTCAGCCTGACAGTAAAAGTTGAAAGAAAACCCGTAGCGACATTAAGTTATTTCGGAAGCAGAAGTATGAAAAATGAGCAACGCCTTCCCCGGGAATCGAACCACGGGCCTCTCGGTTACGCGTCGAGCGTGCTGACCACTACACCACGAAGGCATGAGAAGAAGGCAGGAGAAATACCTTATAAACCCACTGGGTCAAATATTCTTCCCGCAGGTTCTTATTATTGTACGTTCAGTATCATCAGAATTCAAAACAAAGTTTAATAGGTTTTTGACATCAAATTTAAAAATGTCCTTTTGAGTATCCCATAGCATTCCCAATACCTTTGATGAAATATCTGTATGTCTGATGTACAAGTTTCAAAGCGATAATCAGACCACAGGTTTTCCAGCTCTGCAGAATTACTTTTCCATTTTCGAAGTTTCATTCCCGCTCCTTTGATTATATAGTTTGCTTCTTTGGATCTTCTGAAAGCTTCTTCTTCATTCGAAGCTCCTGGTAACAAATCGTCGACGTACATCGATTCATCTAGCATCAAACAAGTATGTGGATATATAGTGGAATATTGCTCCAAAGGGGATTTAATCACAGCAGCTAAAAGAAGTGGAAGTAATACCAAACAGGACTCTAGTCATTCGTAGAATTTTTGGTTCAATATCAGATACGTTATCCGGTAAATCATTTATCCATAGAAATCGTACAACATCACGATCAGTCTAAACTAACCTGAAGAAATGCCTTCTCAATATCAGCAATAAATGCGATTCTGTTCATTCGAAATTTAAGTATAAGTTTTAAGAGATCTGGGTTTAAGTTTGGTCCAGGATGTAACAATTCGTTTAGCGAAGGATCATGAGAACGATGCGAAGAAGCATAAAAAACAATCCTTAATTTCGTTGTATTCTTAGCCTTTCGAATTAAAGGGGTGGTATGGTAAATAATATATCGAATTCTGGCATATATCATTTTATTCAGTTGCTGATTCTACGATTCTCAACTTACAGTATTCTTCTCTCACAGATTTATAATCAGCATACAAGAATGGATCCTTATAGAATCTTCGAACCAACGAACAAGACTTTTCTTTATGACGTTTACTTAGCATTATCGTGTCTTAGCATTATGTTTTCCAAATTATCATAATTATGTTTCCGAGGAAGTTGTACTTCATAACGGCCTTCTTTAAAAGTCAAACTTGATTCGAAACTTCGAAGAACTTTCTCATCAGAAGTGGACACTTATTACGGATACCAAGGGATTCTAACTCCCCAAACGCCTTTAACTGAGATGACGTTAACTGATCCTCATTCAAGTCTTTCATAAGAACAGCATTTAAAACTCCAACGGATGATGATTTTATGTTCAAAGAGGAATGTGTAACTGGATCTTGAATTAACTATCCCATTAGTGTATCTATTAACACCACCGATGAACTTAAACTTTTTGTTTAACCAGAAATTATTTCCCAAAAATAATCTGATCCAATTAGAATATCAATTTTATTATGATTACTTTCACTATCTTCATAATCAGATAATTTAATATTTAAAGACTGGATTTTGTCATTCAATTCTTGTCTAGGAATTTCTATTCAAACATCAGAGATTTCTGTTGATTCTAATGCTTCAATAGTCAAACTAACTTCAATAGTCAAATGACTTTCGTTTTCGAGGTTACATAACTGGAATTTGACCTTACGTCTTGTACACTGCAATATTATTACCAAAAGTATATAAATTTTTTTTTCTTTACCTGCGACAGGCAAATTTAATTTCTTTGATAAATTTTCGTGAATAAATGTTCGTTGACTTCCTGAATGAAGTAAACAACGAGTTTTAGTTTTGATTCCTGTGCCACGAACAATGGCTCGAAATGTTTGAAGAAAAACAATTTGTTTACCATTCGTAATTTCTTTCATTTCCGGCATTACTGATTTCAATACTGTTTCAAAGTTATTAATAGGATTGACCTGTTCACATAAAGAATCATTTACAACTGGATAAGCCTTTTCACATAACCCCTTTCTGTGTTTATGGCATACATTACATTCAACCTTAACTCTGCACAATTTTTTAGAATGAAACCTTTTATAACACAAGAAACATCTACGATTTCTTTTCAGAATATCCTTCTTTTGACCTATGTTAAATTTATTGCAATCGTCTGACGTTATGTCTTTCGAATATTCACATGGCGTCAGATTAAGCAATCTAGACATACGGATGTCTATCTGTAATTCTTTTCTGCCAAAATGCGATTTTAATATCTCGATTGCCTTATTATACTTTTCTGAAGTCGATAGACCTCCTATGGAATTTTCTGCATCACCTGTTAAATATGTTTTTAAGTAATTAAACTTTTCTACATGATTTAGCAATTCGTTATCATGAATAGTAGTTTTAAATTGTGACCAGAAATTTGTTCTTCTCGTTTCCGATAACAGGGGCAACTTGTTTGGTTGCAGTCTATTTTTGCAGTTTTATTTAAGCAAACCTCTGCTCCATCAAGGGTCACAACGTATTTTCATGCCGCCCAGACGGTATAGTGGTTAGGGGACCCTACTGCGATGCCGAACGGCTCGGGTTCGAATCCTGGAGAAGACGTGGACGTTTGTAAATACATAAGTGACTGTGCGGCATGAGGGCCCTCTAAATACACGAGGAGCCGGAGTCCTCTCGAGAGGTTAGTGGTAGGGTAAGAGGGGTAGCAGACCCTCGGATTCGTCCTCCCGGGATGGTCTCGATCAAATTGGGATGGAAATGAGCAAAGTCGTAATATCACCTGTATGGAGCTTAAGGTTCTAGCCAAAGACAGGCACAATCTTGCTCTCCTTGCCAGGATGAATTCGTGGGCTTGTTCTGATTTTACTGTCAGACAAGTGAGATAAGTCACAACATAGCACAATATATATTTCCATTTATCTATTGTTAAATAAGTTTTCATACACGATTCAAAAAATTGTTCTGCGTTGATCACATACCTCAACAAAAGCTAAATATTAATTTTTTTACTACTTTTAAGTTCTAAATGTTTTTTTTTTATTTATTGTTGCTACAGATGCATTTAAAGACTTTGCAATTGTTTTCTGAGTCGGGAGATTTTCTCTTGATATCAACATTTTAGTAAATTTGGAGACAGTACTTCCCTTTTTCGGGTCTTCATCTATAGTTATCTTTCCATGTAGAAGTAATGACTGATGGCTTTCTCTTTCCGATTAATAATGCTGCTTATTTCGCATTTAGAAATTTTAATACTATGTATTTCACAACGTTTTTGAATCGAATAAGAATATTTCTTTTCGGGAAACGCAAAAATATATCCTTCAATCCACAGCTTTTTTTACATGCAACGTTTTGAAAGAACAATAAATTTAAAAGTAGCAGACGATATTTCTCATTTAAAATAATAAGCCGTTGCCAGAAATTTTTATTCGAAAACATTTTTTTTTTCAAATTCTTTATTGATCTCATTCTAAAACTCTATAAACATCCTCTGTAAAAACATTTTTATAAGAATGCTCATAAAAATTTAAAAATCAGAGAGATAAAAAAAATATTTTTCTTTTTTTCAGTTGCCCTCTCCTGATGATATTTTTTGTTTTTTTTAAACAGAGTTATTAATTAAAAACGCTGAGAACGCTAATTTTCGTCCTAATTTTCCGAGTGGCAACAGTCTTGCACGCTGGAGATAAAAAATCTTCTTTATTTCAAGAAGTGTTGCTACTGTTCGCTTTCAAATCATAGAGTTTGTTAATAGAAAATTTGTAAGCTTTACCATGAAATAAAAATAGCATTGCCAAACATTAAATACATTATACCCGATTCCAATAATTCGTGGGAAGCTATTTCGACTATTCCAAATTTCGTACGATCTTAATCAGCCGAGATGTTAAAAACTCTATAAACACTAATTTTTCCGAGTGGTAATAGTCTCGCTTGTTGGAGATAAAAATGCTTTATTTCGAAAAGTGTTTGCTATTGTTCGCTTCCAAATCCTAGTGTTTGTCAGTCAAAAATTTGCAAGTTTTACGAAATCTATATATATATAAAGAAGAATGTCTGTTTGTGCGTTTGTGTGTTTATTCGCGTTATGGATTTCTGATCAATTTTTTGCCACATTTGATCGACTAAAATTGAATATAGGTGAAATATTGGATGGAACGTGAGCTTTTACGACCATTTGATTAGAAAGACGAAAATCATTAAAAACTGCGTTCCATTGTTGCTGAAATAATGAGAGGGAATTAGTTCATTTTTCTATCGAAATTTTTTATGTGGGTTCTTATATCGCGTCAGCCTGTAAAATGTATGAGTATGAATGGTAATTTTTGCAACGTTATAGGAGAAGGGTTACAGTGGTATCGTTCTCTCTGTTGTTAGATACCTTATTCTCAGTCTAACTTGGCATCGGGTACTTTCGCTAATATTGTTCTAAAACGTCTAAACATCTTCTGTAGAAGTGCACAAATTTTTATGAGAGTATTTATTTTGGTATATAATATTTATATTTGGTCAATATATATATATTTATATTTGGACAAATATTTGGTTAACTGCAGAGTTTTATTGTGTCTGCACATGTGTAATAGCTAACTGCTGTATGATTTAGTTTTATATGTTTAATTCTATACGAAATTAGTTTCTAGTTAACGCTTTAGCTGTATAACCCTCGGAAAGATCTTCAAGTTGGGATAGTATTCCTGTGATAGAGTACAAATTTGCTAATTATTTTTCTGTGACATTAATTTCAGGAAAATATATTTCAGGAAAATACGTATCTCCGTTTTCAATAGTTATTCTTCAAGCATAATTCATTCTAATTTTTTTCACAGGTTCACCTTTCAACATTTAGGCATCTAGTCTAAAAATTTTAACTTTCAACGATATGGAAATGAAGAGATTTCTAGAGCATTTTTCAATGTTAACATTTTTTAAAGCGAAGCTGTAGCGATTTTAATTACCTCGGGATATGTTTTTTGGTTCAATAACCCTCGTAATATATTTTATTACTTTGCGACAGTCTCTTCCTTCCGTCAGATATGAGTTATGGATTTACGACTAAAGTAATGAAACTGAAAAGAACTTTGCGTGTTGTTTTGAAATGAGAGAAATATACAGATATATAAGAGAATATATAAAAGAGCTTCCGACGTAACTTAATTTTGCGAATAGCAACAATAATTTCACGGAAAAGGAAAATTATCAAATGTTCTTAAGGTTGCTGACCCACGATTTGTCCAATTCCTTTTTCGAAACGTGGCAAAAAATGCAGTAATCACTTTCATTTCTTCATCAACGCGCTGCGTAATAGTTTTGATAAGAAGCCAAATTTAGTTCTCAGTGAGGCATTTTCTGAAAAAAAAAATAAAAAAAAAAAAAAAAAAAAACTTTGAACTTCATTACCTATATGAGAGTAATTATGTGAAAAGTTGCTATTGAATAGATTTCTCTTCCCTTAAATTTAATTTTCTTTCCTGCAAAAGAAGAATTTATAACTGCCAGATAATTTCATATTTAAAATTAAATATCTATAAAGAAGAATGTCTGTTTGTGTGTTTGTTCGCGATTAACTCAATCACTATTGTACCTATCGTCATCAAAATTTTGTAAATTCTTTTCTGGATCCTGGAAAAGTCGACGTCCACTTTCTT
>KK121356.1:97667-109310 GCA_000611955.2 Stegodyphus mimosarum | reverse complement strand
AAACGCGCATCACTGTGCTGCTGTTACGCTGCACACGAGAGGCTACTGCACGATACGACAATCCAGCTTCACGAAGGCCGATGATTCTCCCTCGTTCAAACTCTGTAAGTTGTTCAAATCTCGCTCTCTTTCGTCGACGAGGCATAAGTACAGATTGAGTTAACGTTTACCACTAGCAGATAACCACCGATAACCATACACGCCTCGCTACAGCCGTCTATTTATTCGGATCCATCAGCCGTTCAGAGGGCGCTGCTCAGCATACGCATGCGCTACGGATTTGCAATTCTAATCATTTGCATATCATGCGCTACTTTGCATTTCCTGAAAATTTCAGCTCACTCGCGTAAGTCCTTCATGGTGTTGCAATTTTCACAAACGTGAGTGTATTAAAAGATATTAATTAAAAACTCTGAAAACGCTAATTTTTGCTCCCATTTTTCCGAGTGGCAACAGTCTTGCACCGCTGGAGATGAAAAATCTGATTTATTTCGAGAAGTATTGCCACTGCTCGCTTTGAAATCGGGTTTGTTAATAAAAAATTTCTAAGTTTTACGATGAAATAAAAATAGCATTGCCAAACATTAAATACATTATTTCCGATTCCAAAAATTCGTGAGAAGCCATTTCGACTATCCCCAACTTCGTACGACATTAATCAGCCGAGATATTAATTAAAAACTCTGAAAACGCTAATTTTCGCATTCATTTTTCCGAGTGGCAACAGTCTCGCGCGTTGGAGATAAAAATGCTGTAATTCGAAAAGCATTGCTACTGCTCGCTTTCAAATCGTAGAGCCCGTTAATCAAAAATTTGTTACGAAACCTCTCTCTATACATAAATAAGAAAGTGTCTTTGTTTCTTTGTTCGCGTTTTTGATTTCTGATGAGTCATGATCAATATTTTGCGACAGTTAATCGACTAAAATTGAATATAAGTGAAATATCGAAAGGAACTTGAGCTTTTACGACCATTTATTGAGAATTATTTTTCTATGGAAACTTTATGTGGGTGCCATATGGCATCAGACTGAAAAATGTATTACTATGAATCGTAGTTTTGGCATCGTTATTAGAGAAGGATTACAGCGGTATCTGTTTTTTCTGTTGTTAGATACATTATTCTCAATCTAACTTAACTGGCATCGAGTACTTCCGCTATTATTAATTAAATATAATTCTGAATTGTAAACCTTACAGTTTCAGTATAGACGAAGTGTGCGTCTTCTCCATACACTGGATCTTATTTAGTAAGAAGAACGTGGAATAAACTCCACTGTACCTGAAAAATATTCCTAAGATCAGTATTCAAGGAAATTAAATAGTTAATTGATTAATCAAAAGAACTCGCAAGCTATTTGGCTCATGAGAAGGGATGCCTTTGTGGAAGGAAGTTTAAAGGGAAATTGGCTCATATCCATGTTATATATGAGGAAAACGACGAACACCAACCATGCAGCCAGCTCGTTCACAGGGTTCGTTTCCAGGTCGAACTGCTGGTGTTTAGCGACTTTATCGCTCGGTCGCTGATGAGCCGGTATCAAATGATATCTTTTGTTACAGGCTTCATCAAAGGAAAAATTTCTCGAGTAATATTTACTGAATTGTGTTTTGGCAATTGCTTAGTTTCGCTGTCTGCATCAAATTTTCTGACATACCTTCCGTTCAGAATCTTGTTTAGTGGATTTATATCCGTTCATACCCGTCTTTTCGTACTTGCCTTTATATGCAGCTACAGAGAGACGAAAGCGGCGGATTCATCTTGGAGGATATAATTTTAGGGTGATATTCTTTCGCATAAAACACAGTTCTACTTTTGAGCGATTTTTATTTGTGATAGGTTAATAAATTTTATTACTTAACTCATACTGGTAGTTCGACCTGGTTTTGAATACGTTAAGCGGGTGATTGCGTATGCAGTTCTTTGCTTTCTCCATATAAGGTATGGACAGAAGGGCGACTTCCCTTAAAGTCCTAAACAAAAGCATTCTTCCCTTCAGGCATAAACGTTGCTTTGTTTCAAATAAATCAACCTGTCAAGGAGAGATCATGATTAAGCCTTTTTGTTATTTGCCCACCAGCGGCCGAGCGGTAAATACGCTGAACACTGGTAGTTCGGTCCGAGGTTCGAATCCCGCGAACGGGCTGGCTGCATGGGTGTTTTCGTGGTTTTCCCCATGTGTAACTTGTATACGAGCCAGTTTCCCTTAGAAAGTCCTCCACGAAGGCATCCCTCCCCTTAGGCAGATAGCCCTCGTGTGCTTTGCCATAATTGAATAACCTAAACTAACCTAACCTTTTTGTTATTTAATCTCGTTAAATTAGTTTAGTCTGTAATAGTTTCGAGATTTTACATTGTTCGTTTCTAATTCTCTGAAGTAAGTTACATCAGAGCTTCTTACACTTGTAAGACTATAAACTAGTAATATCTTGAGTTGGCGATTTCGCCATTTAAGACGTTACTCAAAATGCACCACAAGGAACTAGTTGACTTAGGTGAACTGAGTCACATATTCAGGCGCCTGCCCCATACTGTATAGAACTGCCTTGGTAGGAGAACATAACGTAGAATTATGGCTAACAGGATGATGTGGAAGAGAGAGAAAAGGCAAAAGCCATTTCTCAAGCCATGAAGTCATCCAGACGAAGATATACTTCCAGAGTGAAGATTACCAGAATTATCATTTAATCTCGTTAAATATATGTAATACTTTCTATATTTTATATTATTCGTTTTTAATTTGTCAGGACTGAGTGTTCGGTGCATATTCTTGGCAAACATCTTCGTGACAGCTTAAAGTCCTGATCTTGAACAGGGAGCTGAATGCAGCTATGTTCTGTGGTAGAATATTGTGATTCAGTGGTAGAAGAACTGCACTTGAAAGGGATTTAAAATCCTATTTTATTAAATCACAATTATGTACAACCACTTCCCAACTCGGGAGGGATACAGAAAGTAGAGACCGCACTTGGGTCTAAAAATGAACAATCAAATAAATTTTAACTAAAACTAATTAGAAATTAAATAGTCGTTGCTCACAGAGCTGTGAACTCGATGTTGGCCTCTAAACTAAATGGTGCGTAGCAAGATTTAACTAATACTGACGCACTTGGAATTACTTCAATAAGCAATCACGTAAAGCGCTATGGCTTAGAATTTAAATGCTAGCTAGTAAGGAGAACGTCGAATAGCGTGACCGTGGTCTGAGACTAAAAGCTCTCTCACACTGAGAGGTTTCTACCTCCGGTTTAAATACTCTTTGGCTCCACTTCAAATTAGCATAAAGCTGAAAACGCGCGTTTCTTCTAACGGGAAGTTGAAATGAGAACACATAGAAAAGAATAAATTAAAATAAAACTTTGTTAGTTTAACTAAAACCTTACAAATTCTCTGAAGTAAGTTTGTACAGACTAGGTTATTTCGAAGCAAGAGACATGAAAAATGAGCAACGCCTTCGGTGGGAATTGAACCACGGACCTCTCGGTTACGCGTCGAGCGTGCTGACCACTACACCAAGAAGACATGCGAAGAAGGCGGGAGAAATACCTTATAAGTTACATAGGTCTTCTTAGGCCTTGTAAGCCTATCAACTAATATCTTGAGGAGGCGATTTCGCCATTTAAGACGTTGCTTAAAATGCACCATAAGGGAACTAGTTGACTTAAGTGGACTGAATTATATGTTCAGGCGCCTGGGCGGATGCCTCATATAGTATATAGAACTGCGCTGGTAGGAGAACATAATATAGAATTATGGCGAACATGATGATGTGGAAAAGGCAAAAGCCATTTCCCAAACCATGAAGTCATCCAGAAGAAGATATATTTCCAGGGTGAAGTTTGGTAGGTCAGTTATAACATTTTCTATGGTGAGTACGTTAAATAAGATAAACAATTAAGGAATGAAGTAAGAAATAGAAGAGGAGAACATAATGGAGCATAAGGGAAGTTCAACATGTTGTAAGGCGTCTAGGGCTGGACTTCGGGAAAAAATTTGAAGAGGGTGTAAAGAGTAGTCAGGGGGGCTTCGCTATCAGTCACGTGCAATCGAAGAAGTTCATGAGAGAAGCTGCTTTCTATTGAGAGCATCTGTAATATTATAATACATGAATGGGATAGATTCCTTGTTAATAAGACTATAATCTTAATGAAAATTATTTTAGCTATTCTTGTTGTGAATGCAGTGATTAGTTTATGTAGTGGTGACAAGCCACAAATTATGGCAAAGTTAAATTTAATGTATAAGTTATCATCATCACGAGTAATTACTTATATCCATTAAATGTGCCTAGTAAGCAATAGAATTCCAACTATTTAAACTTTTAAACGCGTTGTGAAATTGGCCAATAATTTGGCAAAGTTTGAATCCGCAATAACCCGATAGTGAAACTATCAGAATTATCTGCTTCAACAATCTATAGTAATAAACAATACTACTTACGTGTAACAGTGCCTTCCTTCTCTGTATGAACATACCTCTGACACTTTTTATTTCTTTTACCAAATATTTATTTCTAGATTAAATATCATTATTAATGCACAATTTCTTGATTAGTAGGTAAACAAATTTTGATCAACACACACTATTAAGCACACAAGAAGAACAAAGGTATCAGTCTCGCGCGGTCTCTTGCCGATTCATAAATCTGCACGTACACATTCAAAATCTTAAATCATCCGCAACCATTAAATACGAAGACACAAAATTTAGTGATCAAGGGAATGCGATGGATGTCTTCTTCAAAAAGCCGATCTTATTTTGTCATAATTAAGCAATTACTCATCAAACACAATTCGCGATATTTCCACATGACGCGCGATAGATACTGCTATTCGAAAACGCAGTTCAGCACATTTTCTTCTCCTACCAAGTCAGCTTTTCAGTTGCCCGTTAGCCAGGGTGCAGCAATTTCCTCATCTTATAACTTGTAACAACATTTTTTCTTGAAAATTATAAACTTAACATACCTAGACACAAAACCTTTGAGTGCAACGTTCGAGAAAAGGAACGAAGAAGGAAGGAGGGAAACAAATGGCTGTGGGGACGAGGCACGAGGTCCTGTTCCATCCTTGTAGCGCTCGCTGGATAAACGAATCACAAAACCTGTCTGGCCAGACTTTTACGCTTTCTCGCTAAACGATTCTTATATCGAAGTTGTAGGGTAAGTTGCAGTTACAGTTCAATAATTAGTTCATCGTGAATAGCAGAATTTCGAATAAACCATTTGCTTTTGGTAATTTGTCTCAATGTGACATTCTGAAGAGTCTGTAATCTTTTAAATTGAGTATCACTAAGAAAACCCCAGAGAAGATAGGCGTAAGTGATGATGGGCCGCAACATGATCTTACACAGGGGTAACTTAATATCAAGGGAGAGAATGGAGTTTCGGGAAATTAAGGGGGAGAGTAAAATTTTAGAATCCCCAAACTAAGGAACTAGTTCTACACTTCCTATTATTCCCTTTGAAACAAGAGGGAGCAAAGGAAATCAACAGAACCCACCTGCGTCATTGTGAAGTACGTGTTTACGACTCTTAAGAATAGCCTAACAGCGACTACAGAATTCCTGAGGTTTTGATCGGTAATTAATTGCATGTAATTATTCAAATCTGTTGTTCTAACTAGGCTTGCCATTGGAAATAAGTACAATAAATAAATAATAAATAAGACATTCATTTATACTAGTTACTGTTTCTTTATTTGATTACTCTAGTCTGCAGAGATTTTGTTAAAAGTGTAATTTACACTCCACATCTTTGTATATTGATTGCAAAAGTGACATAAGATTTTTCGTATTACCAAGATTTTTTGTAATATGAAATTAAGCTTACTCATAATTATCATTATTACTGCTTTCTCTTATATGCTATTCAAAATGCCGGACAATGGAAATATTTTATAAACATACCTAAATCAGCCGGAAAATATTTGCAAGAATTCTTTCCATTTAACCATTGAAGAATTAAATTTTGTTGGATAGTGTATGAAAGAAGAATTAAAGAAAGACAGAGAGAGAGTCAGAGAAAGAATGAGGATGTACTAAATTAGATTAAACGTCGGCTGTTGAAATATGTCATTCTTAAAACTATTAACTATTAGGACTGCATCTGCCGGCGCTGTTGAAACAATTTCTAAATTCAAACATCGCCAAAGATCAGAGTGGTTATTCAGCAAGTCATAAAGTGTTATAGGATCATCATGTAAGAATGATGGGGTAGTAAACATAACAGGATATGGGTAGTAAACATAACAGCATTCACAGACGTATCATGGTAATTAATAAAAAGGTAGAATTTATTGCATATACAAAATCGTCGCTGAATTTAGTGAGCATAAGTTAAACTTCTGTTGATATGAATTGTCTTACCCTTTTCAGGGCTTTGAGAAGTTTTGGTTTATGCTTCTGTTTTCTATATCTTATTGCTGGAATAATGTGATTGTTTGCTCAATTATTTGTATATACAATTAATATGTTCAAATGTTTGCCACCTTTGATCGACTAAAATTGAGTATAAGGAAAATATTGGATGGAACTTGAGCTTTTACGACCATATGATTAGGAAGACGAAAATAATTAAAAACTGCTTGCCATTGTTGCTGATATAATGAGAGAGAATTAGCTTACTTTTCTATCGAAATATTTTTTATGTGGGCTCCATGTGGCATCAGAGTGAAAAATGTATGAATTCTCTTTGATAGTATTTTTTGCAATTTTATCAGAGAAGGATTCCAGCGGTATCGTTCTCTCTGTTGTTAGATACGTTACTCTTCAATTTAACTTAACTAGCATCGGGTACTTCCGCTAGTTTAAAAATAAACTAACTAAAACTACATATGAATATGGAGGAAAAGTAAAACTGATTCGTATTAAAATGTGTTGTTCTTTTGTTCTCTGGAAAGACACTCCTGAAGAATATTTAATTGCTTTGTTTTTACAAACTGGCCTAGTTATCATCATATAATTCTTCAATTTCTGAATCAGTGGAATAGGCTAGACTGCAGATTAGGGGCCAATCGCCAAATGAAGCGAGATCGTGCCAAATCTGGTAACCTCTTGGCTTCATGAAAATCGTTAGGGTTTAAGGTTACAGTTTATAGTATTTAAGCGGGCTTTTTGAATTTTCGTCTTTTCACTGTGCTTCTCGCGGATTGTGTGAGCAAAATGGCTGGCGTCGAAAGAGTTGAACGTGTAGATTTTACTTATTTGATTCGATTGAAAGATAAGGGTGAAAGATGTGTGATAGAATAGTGCCTGAATTATGGTTTGATTGCGAATATGTACGAATGTCCTAAGTGTAAAAATAGTATGAAATTAATTGAAAGGAAGGATGCGATAGGTTTGTGTGAATGGAGGTGTCGTGTGTCCGGTGCTTTCAAGCACGAGGTCAAAAGGAGCGTGAGAAAGGGCTCTTGGTTTTCCGAGGGACGTCAGATTTTAATTTAAATATAAATAACAATAAAAGTAATTTTCATTAGAATGTAAGATACGTGGTTGAAATGAGCGTGCCATTTTGAATTTCATCTCCATTGTTTTGTTACATTTTAGTGTAGATATAAACAAACGCGGGTTTCTACTGTTTATTATAAATAAAAATTTATAAATATAAATCACTTAGTTAAAATTGTTTAACCATCTTTCGTTTTTTTACTATAATATTTCTCATGTTTCAGTAGATCGAAATTTTAAATTTTATCTTCCTTTTTCTTCTGCATTTTTTTTAAAGTTTTAGCTCAAATATGAATCAATGCTTTCCGATCATTTATTGCTCATTTACTGCTTGTTACATGTCCTTAAATTTCGCGATAAAACGTTTTACTCCATTTTACTACTCTCGTAAAAATGGCATATGATATTATGAATAGTTTTAATACTGTTGATCCCGTAAAACACATAGTTATTAACTTTCAAATACTTTATCGTCGTTTTTCTTGAACTTCTGTTTTAAATATTTTTGCATGTTAACAGGATTAATTCAAATTCTCAACCATCTAATACGGCGATATGATGAGTTAGCGATTTTCTAAAAGGCGAAAAAATAACCGACTTGGCGATTTTTCGAAATCGCGCCAAATTGGCCCGTAATGTGCAGTTTTACCATGAAATAATTAATACCACATCTTATTGTTATTTTGGTTTCAGGGCAGCGTTTGGTGGCAGTACATGCCTTTTGTTTCTCCTCTGCTATTTGTGCCAGAAGAAACTTCAAGAACGAGATGCCGATGCAGAAAACACCACAACACAGCAGGTAAAAAAATAATTTTCTAATCATATCCTGATATTCTACGATTTATTGGACATGTTTTTTTAACATAATGCTATAATTTGGCATGATAGTTGAAGCTTTGCCACTCAGTCTATAACCGTATAATTGGCATAACTGTGGCAGAAATTTCTTTTCAATCTTTGGTATTGAAAAATGCAACCTGCCAATACAGTTTATGACTCTTGATTTTATTTTCATTGTCAGGTTTTGATCGGCACCCCTGGCGTAAAGTTCGATTTTTAATTACTTCGAAGATTTACCTCATTCTCTTTAATTGGTGATGTAAATGTATTTTAACTGAAGCAAATTTTTGCATGATGTTAATTTTATGCCTAATTTCCATAATAAGAAACTAAATCAAATTCTGATTTATCTTACAGTTGGAAGTCAAATTGCAGTTAATTGCAATGTACCTCCTTATTACCACAGCGTTTAGAAGGATAAGGTCTTTGCGCTGAGAGTAGCGGATTCTCCATTTTTGTAGTCATAGTTATAACCTATATGGAGGCCCCATAAAATGCAATTTGCTCTGCAACTATTACGTACAACATCCTAAGTATCCTCGAAGAACCCCCCCTGCAATATTGTTGCTGCTAACCGATGAAATAACCTGTGAAGTCGTCCCTTGAAATCCTTTAAATGTGAGATATATGAACGTGACTATGCGAACCATTACGAATTAATAATGGAACCTGCAATGTATTTTTCTGCCTGTTAAGTGTCCAATGAGCATCGCTGGTAGCTTTGGAGCATACGTATAGGTATAAGTGTGTGGGGGGAGGACTCAGATATTTACCAAGAGGTGATCCAGGTGTTGTCCCTTTCTACTAACTTTCTCGAACAGCCTAACTTGAAACAAAAGATGCCCGCTTGACGCTACACTGGTGGCCCTACCACTGCCAACAGTGAATTAAGGGCGCTTCTGCATGTCCCGAGTGTTTCTTTTGTACATTTATAGCTATGAAAAGTTACATTATGCATGGTGGTACATGAATATGTACATGGTGATGTACACTGCGCCTAAAAAAAGGGGACAGTTCTATATCTCCCGTTCTACTGGGCCGATTGACGAAATTCAAATTGCGTTTTTCATGTCTCGAAAGCGCGACTTAGGATATGTATTAGATTTATATATAGCATTGATTAAATATAGGTATTTTGACACAAAATTGTACTTTTTCTGAAATGACATGTCAATGTTTTTCCATATTTCGATTCTACGACTCAAATTATGCCAAACTGCCAAGTTTTGTAAAAATCGCACGAGTAGTTTTTCAAAAATTAGCTCTTTAAATTTTAGCTCCTCGATGTTATTTGAATTTGATATATATTTATTAATCTCTCTTTTTTTATGAAACTAATTTGATTCCTTCTTACACAGTTCGAAATTTAGGTTCATTCCAAACAAAATTTGCCCATTTTTTATGATTTATTTTTAAAATTTGTATTTTTAAATAATTTTTATAAATTTTTCGAAAAAAATTTTGAATTATAACGTATAAAAGTTTTGCAGTATCTTAAAGTAGATTTATTTCTAAGCATACCTGCAAAAAATTAGAACTTTTTATTCAAAATTTCCGAAGATTATACGTGAATTTATATATTGGCGCGTTTTGAAATTTGGCATATTTGTTGAAAGCGATAATACGGAAATGTAGTTTACGCACTTTGTTAAAATTTTTTGAAA
This sequence comes from Stegodyphus mimosarum, assembly GCA_000611955.2. Taxonomy (NCBI): domain Eukaryota; kingdom Metazoa; phylum Arthropoda; class Arachnida; order Araneae; family Eresidae; genus Stegodyphus; species Stegodyphus mimosarum. The sequence continues at coordinate 99,360 of KK121356.1, read as the reverse complement.
GTAGAAAGATATGACTTTTTTTTCCTTTATCCACAATGTAAAAAGGCAGGAACGATGAGACTTTTTTTCCTCCGCTGCACAATGGAAGGGAAGGAGAATAGGTTGCCACATATTGAGAAGTTCGCGAAATGAATTATTGTTGGCTCAAACTGAAAACAATTCGCCAAGTTAAATTTATGAATTTCTCCGTAAATTTCGCGCCAAATTTTACAAAATTTAACATTTAGGTATATTTTGAGTCGTAGAATAAAAATATGGAAAAAAATTGCTATAATATTTCAGAAAAAGTCCGATTTTGTGTCAAAATACCTATGTTAGAATGATACTATATATAAATCTAATATCTATCCTAAGTCGCGCTTTCGAGACATGAAAAACGCAGTTTGAATTTCGTCAATCGTCCCAGTAGAACGGAAGATATAGAACCGCCCCCCCGTTTTTTTGGCTCAGTGTACATATTCACGTACCACCATGCATAATGTAATTTTTCAACATGGTGATACAACTGATTTTACATGGTAGTTACAAATTTGGTGCATATTGTTTGTTGCATATTGTTTATCCATATATGGATTACGATTGTTTTCACATGTTTGTTTGATTCAGTATTTTGTGTTTTGAAGTTCTACAGTTCTTTCAGTCAGTTCCACGATGCTTAAATTTCTTGCAAGAAATTCTTTTTACATATAGCATATTATTACATAGTGTTCGTATTTGCATTCATTTTGTTGCAATCACATAGTTGTTAAATACTAAGTTGTAAAATACTAGTTGACTAAACAAATTAGGCAATTGCGTTGTGATTAATTTTTTTAAGTTTCGTTTCAATAACCCGAAGAGCCTTGCTACTGGTGAAACTATGTTGTGTTATCAGAAATTCAAGTAAACACATAAAATCAATAATACTAACTTAGTTTATTACTTTCCTTAAAACACTGATATCAAACAAATTTACTACCATAAAAATATACTGGTCCCCGGGAATTACCAACATTAATTTAGAAAAGAAATTGCTAAACATTTATATAGTTTTCCACAAATACTGCGAACTTAGACAATAACCACTTCAATTCAAAAACTATTTGTTAAGAAATAGTAACTATTTTCATGAGTTAAGATATAAATTAAAATTTTCTATTTCATTTAACAGTTGTAAGGTTCTTACACCTTATTTATCCAAGAACATGTAAAAATTCTAATAATTAAGTACAGAGCTAAATATTTATAGTATAGCACCAAAAGGAAAAAAAATTAGATTTTTAACTAGAGCAATTTAAGACTGCTCACAAATTTCTTCAGATCTCAGTTAAATCAACAAATCCTCAAAGATATTAAAGATTTAAAACTTCTACATTTCAAATTCTTTACAGCAAACATTTTACTTAAATAAAATCTTGATTTCTGATAATAATAAAATCTTTTTTTTTAAATCCAAGAAAATAATTAAACCAGTGAATTTTGAATGAAAAAAAATTTCTTTAAGAATTTAAGTTAGTATTAAAAGTTCAAAAGAAAAACTTCTTAACTGATGGATGATGTGAACCTGGAGATGAAGGAACGAAAACTACCCGACGGCAGCATGGCGGAGACCGAACATTCGAAGAATACCCAGTACGCAGAAACTAGGAAGTTTCATCGAGCGGCTGCCTTCTGTATTATGAACTTCAGATCCATCAGGAAACTCAGGTCGGAA
>KK121356.1:42061-95937 GCA_000611955.2 Stegodyphus mimosarum | reverse complement strand
AAAAATTCGTTGAATAATTAACTGTAACTTAAAAACTGTTTAAGCTAGAGACTTGAAAGTACTCTTAAATTAAAAGGCTAATTTTTCTGCATCCAATGATATAAGTTAAATGAGAATCAACCTAAGTTAAGTAATTTTAAATCAAGTTTATTACGTAGGAAAGCACCTAATTCCATTGTCTGTTTCAACGCGTTTACGAGTAACCAGTGGAAGAGACGTATAAATCTTAAAGTACCAAAACCCCTAATTAAAATTAAACCAAAGCAAATATAAATACAAGATATTAAATAAAATAACGTTGTGTAGCATAAATTTAGAATAATGAAAATTAATCTTAAGTCAAACTTAAATAATTAAGTGTTACGTGAAAATTGCTACACAACATAGTTTGCAAAAGTCCATATTATAAAAAATGTACCATATTAATTTTATTTAACATATCACTGTGATGAATATTCATGTTGTAGTGCAGCTATATTAATAAGAATTTTAACTTATTTTATGATAGAACAAGTGCTTTATTACATACAATGTTTAGTGGACGATTTGCGCTATCGTACTTTTCGCTAGTTATAGTATAACTAGTTGTAAGAGAAACCGGGAGGGACTGTATTACATGGGGGCACACAACTCTTGTCCTTTTGCTGCTTTAAGAACTCGATTATTTTTTGTATTTTTATTCCATGCTGCTGATTTGCTGTTGCACATCTTAAAACGGATCCGATTTCTGAGTTGGTTGGGCCATAGACAGTAATATACCAATTTATATGAGGAGTAGATGATGGAGTAGATTATGCGTCGAAAAACATGGGATACTGTCCAGATAACCAGCTGGTTTTCAAAGATGTGACGCTGTTTCCATTGGGCTTAAGTGGCTCAAGCATACGTGTTTAAAGACTTGCTTATTAGCGCATTTTCTTTTTTTTTATGGATTATTTATAAGCCTTTTAGCACCTGAAGTGAAAATCTTCGGAATCATATCCTACAATAATGAGGTATCCTTTGTAATCCTCCACATCCCTTCGTGGTGGAACTTTAAATCAAACGACATTTCGAAACTACTTTTGTAACTATTTTTATTCCATCATCCCCAACCCACCTTTTTTTTAGAAGGCAGTGCTAAGCCATACACGGTATTACACTATCCAGACCTGCTTTCGTTCTGAGTGCTCTACCAGTGGCTGAAAGGTTAGATTACTGAATACTGGAGTTCGACTCGGGCTTTATCGCCGGCTAACGGGATGGCTGCATAGTCGGTTTTCTCTATGTCCTACGAGAATACAGATAGTTAGTTCTTTTCAGAAAATCTTCTGGGAAGGCATCCCCCATTCGGAAGATAGCCCGTGAACTTACGATACTCAAATAACCTACTTAAACTAATCTTCGTACTGTTTAGTAGCCACTACAGCTAGTGAAACCACATCGCAAGTCGCCTGTATACCACAGATACTCTTCTTCATAGAGTATGATTCGCATATTATCAAATGCCCCTTTGCCTAGTAGAGAATCAGAGAATATTGATGAACTTCATCAGCCAGTTGGCTAATCAACCAGTTAGTTTTTATCTAGAATTCTCATTACATTACTAACTATGTACGGATTTAAGACCAAGAATTTCTTACATTTCATTTAGAGGCAATACAGCGTACTGATGTCTTCCGTTTCGCATTTGCTTTATACCATCAAATTGCCGTACTGCTCTGAAATTATAATAATGATTTCTGCGTTTTCTTTATTTCTTAAAGATTGTATTTTCGAGGAATGGTGGCAGATGACACATTAATTGGGCTCGAAAAATTATTTTTTATGTTGATCTGCGTTCATATTATTTATGATTTCTATAAATATATTTTTCAGGTGTACGTCGTATCGTCAGCCGCGAGGAGAAGTCTTTCCGACAAAACAATCCGTCAAGAACCACCAGACTATGAAAGCATCTTCTGGGAGAAAAGTCTTCGATCTGATCAACCCCCATCGTACGAGTGTGCTGTTGGGGCGAAGAATTTGCCGAACTATTCTCTGACATTATAAATTACTTTGCAATCTTCTTTTATACAATGACATTTATACCAAAAACTTTCAATAAAACTGTTCTTCGTAAAAATGGCTGATGTGTGCTTTTTGCTATTAAAAATTGGATCCTCTCTAGTAAATACACACATGAAGTAAAATTACTTACATAGAAATTAAAGGCTTGTAAACACTCAGTTGTCGTCATAGGAATTTTATAATTTGCAGTTAGTTCGAATTTGCCGTTTGTGACGTTTTTGACGACTTATGATGTCGGTAGATATTTTAGAATTTTAAATTAACTGCTTCATCTTTGCAAAATCGTTCTTGAGACATATCCACAAAATGGTGGCTGATTCAAAACATACCGGATCATGGAAATTACAAGATTGCAAAAGACTGGAGTAAGAAGGCACAGTCTGTACAAAAGATTTAATAAGAATATTCTACCAAACACTATGCAGATGCCATCCACAAGAACTAAGGATTGCCTAAGCATAAGCGTAAATTATAGCTCAGAATTCAGCACTGGTCGAATATGTGAGTATAGACTGGCGTGGAATAATTTCGTTTTCCTGTTATTAGATTTAGTTGCTTAAAAACCATAAATAATTATTTACAGACTTTTCATCTTTTTGTAGTATGAATGTTTTTAAGAGGCTAGTGCTGATTTGAACAAAAGAAGTTATGCATACAGTCATTGGGTTATTTAGATTATAGAAAAGCCGGAGGGGGGGAGTTCCTGCTTAAAGGAAGGAATGCCCTGTCATGGGGAGCTTTTTAATGGAAACCGGCTTGTTTTGATATTACATAAGAGGGAAAATCACGAAAATTTCCATGCAGCCAGCCCTATCGCGGGAATTTGAACCTGGATTGAATTACCAGTGTTCAGTGCTTTTGCCATTCGGCCACTGGCGGCCAGCATACAACCAATGAAAACAGAACAGTCAACTTCCCATTAATCGAGCCCTGCTTAAAAAAATTAAGTTTGCTTCTTGCAGAACTCTGAGAAAATTACTGTCACAAACAACTTGATCAAATTCATGATTCCATAACATTGCCCAAATTCTTCTCTGAATCATGCTTCTTAATGGCATTTATATTTTACTTTCAGCCGCCCAGCGGTATGGTGTTTAGTGACATTGACTCCCGTAATAGCAATGCACAGGGGTTCGAATCCTGGAGAAGGCATGGTTGTAACTGACCGTCCCGTTATAGCCGGCAACGGTGACCACCTATTAGGTACTTCCATAATGAAATGGTAACTACCCCTTCCGGTCCTTGTAGTTAGCAAGGGTTAATGACTATTAAATAACGCGCCGGCCATTTAAAAAATAATAATTTAATTTCTTCATTTCTAATGATATTAATTCACTTTTCTATTATTTATAGTTTTTTTTTTTTTTTTAGAGAGACATTTAATTTACGTAGAATTTACTGTTCAAATTAAACAGCTTGAAAGTACAGATAAATCGTGAATAGTAATTTTATGTTAATTATAATATTGTTGCGTGCGTACGGGTTCGTAATGGATTGGATGCATGCACAAATCGTTAAAAATTTAATATTATTCTTTTCACAAGAAATAAAACAAAATACTGAAATATTTCCTCAGAGATATTCGTACAATATCACAATATCTCAAACGTTAAACAGAATTCAATTCAAAACAGACAAAGTTAATCCAATCTTACAGCGAATTCGCTACAATTAGTCACAACATTAAGTAAATAAACATCAGTTCGCTTTAAACAGCTACAACTACAACTGAGATGAGGTGTTTTAATTCGGCTTTTATAAGCTTTTTAATTATTTACTAGAATGTTCTGGTAAAACCTCGATTTTTCTCGAGCTTTGTGGATGGCAACAGTAATTACGAGATATTTATTTATTAAATATTAAATGCACGCGCTGTTTTATTTTTACTTTTCCGACGTAGCTTTCTCTTCAAAAATCGTCTGCTGCACAGAGGCTGAAAACCACCACTGAATTAACATATTACCAAGGCTTCAGTGATTCGACGTCGTAATCAAAGCTGCACTTAAGTTACTATATCACTTAACTGATGTCAGCGCTTTTTCGACTGAGTTAAAAACTAACTTCCTGACAGCAAAGCTCATATTCCGTGATTAATTAGGACACCTGTGGCAGTTGTGCGAAGGTCTCCGCGGCGGGATACAGGGAAATAAGAAGTGGCTGGGGTAACATTTAAGCTCTTCAGTTTGGAACACCTTATTTATTTATTTATTTTTAGTCTAAAGGGGCTTTGTCCCTGAAGGACTATTGTTTTCGTTTTGGGATTTTGCGTCGGAAACATTAAAAGTCTGTATCACCTTTTCAAACTGTTGCCACAAAATATTGCAGCCCTGTATTATATTTAAAGAAATTAAATAATGAAGAATGTGCATAAATGTATGTATGTTTCTCGCATTGTGATAAAACGACGGTACCTAAAGCCATCGAATTTTGAATGCCGAAAACCACCTGCGAATATAGGCATCTGGAAGCCCAAATTTGAAATTTGGAATTTGTTTTATTAACGATTTCATATTTTGTAAAACTTTAACGAATTTTTGATTAACAAACTCCAGAATTTCAAAGCGGGCAATGGCAACGTTGTACAGAAAAAAAAATTTTATCTGCAGCGCGTGAGACAGTGTGTAGGAAATTCTAAAGATATGCTCAGTTTAAAATTATTTTGCGATATTGTTCTTTAACTGAATTTTATGGTTTAAATGCGAAGAACATGATAGTCAATAAATAAATAAAAGTAACATACAAAATGTTTAAAAAACGTCCTTTGGACGTAATTTAAAATTTGAAACCTTTCAGATTTTCTTTTTCTGTTTTTTTCAAATCACACCGTTTCTCCTCCAGTCAAAGAGTAGTTTCACTTTCCCACTTTATTAGCGGCTTTATGTTTTTGCATATTAGAGTTGGCTCCAAGCATAGGTGATAGAGGCATCCCAGACAGATACAAGTACAGGCAAAAGGTATGGGGGATACTAGCGACGTACCAAGAGTCAGCTGGTAATGATTTCTTATACTAACTAATCTTAAAAACAAATTGAAAGCTTTATAAAAGTTTACTAAGAAAGGCTGATGAAATGAAAAATTGAGATTCTCCAAAAGATCTTGGGCAGCGGTTCTAAACTTTTTCCTAACGCGTACAATCTAAACAAAAATTGAAACACTTTAGTACCACCACTACATTTTACAATGATTATTTTGCAATTCCTCAATAGAAATATTAAAAAATAGTATATTTTACCATTTGCACAACCTATTGGCTATTTGTATTAAAAGTGCACATATAAAAAATTAAATTAAAAATTGGTTACGATTTTAATTATTAAAATTTCAGTTATAATACTTTAATTCTAAAATTTAGTGTGAAATTTGGGCCCATTTAAGAGAGATCAGTTTCTTTATACGTTTGGTCTTATTGCATATAGTTTTGACACAAAATTAGGATCCAATTTTAATTTTGTTCTGTATTTATTTTTCAAATATAATTTCGAAGAAAATCCTTGTTCACACATATAAGTTGTACAAAAAGACAATAAAAATTTAATAGCTTTATTTGAAATGCTTCTAAACTACAGAGGCTGTTCGCACATTTTTTAGACGATTTATATTGTATTCACAAAACTAAATTACATAAAATTCTTGTGTTTTAAATGTTCTATTTGACATCCCTTATTCTAAACTATCTTTCGACACCGCAATTTCCAGGATAATAATGCCTTTTGAAGTGTATTCCATCCCATTCCTCCCGAACACCTTTCCAGAGTCCCATTAGGGTTTTGGGACAACGTTTGGATAATGCAGTTTTTAAAAGTCCGAAAGCACAAAAATCCATAGGTGACACATCGGGAGGTTTAGTAGGGATATCAGTGAAGTGTGTGGCCTCGATACCAGTTTTTTGTCCCATTTCTTTTAGGAAATTTACAGGGGATTTTGATGTGTGACTGCTAGCTTTGTCCCGATGGAGTCTCACAGATGGATGGCACTATGGGTAAAGCGATGGTATTTCATTCAGAAAAATTGGCAATAAAATATGTTCCTGATAGTATTTGGAGTTAATCTTGACATTTTTTTGCACTCTCTTTATTTTTAACTTGCCATTATAAGAAGCAACCATCATGAATCCCTTAGAAAAACTTTCTTTCGATTCTTTGAGCCATGTACTTAAATTTTTTCTCCCTTTTTATGATAATAAATGGCTCTTTTTTTGTTACAATCATTTAAATACACCAATGCTTCATCTATTGTTACAATTGTTTTCTATTTTCTTCGGATAAGTGTTTCTCATATAGAATTCTGCAGCGTGTCCTGCGTCGAGCGATATGCTTTGGAAGAAGACGATGCACATTGCGTTTTTTCGCTTTCTTAAGATTTAAATCGACGTTTATCATTTTGTTTACAGTGGACACCGAGCATTTTAATGATTTTGCAACTATTCTTTGACTAAGGGGATTTTCTTTTAACATTAAACAACGTACCTTTGCAATAGTCGAAGATGTCCGTTTTTTCCTTGGATACTTGTTTGGAATTTTTGTCTCACTCGAGGCTCCAATTTGACGTTTTTTTCCTTTGTTGTTGATGATATTACCTATCACAAAACCGTGACTCTCACATCGTTTTTGGATAACGGAGTATACATATTTCTCTTCGGAAAGAGCGTAAATGTAGCCTTAGAACCACTGCTTTGTTAAATTCGCCATTTTAAATAAAAACAAAACTTTCGAGCCACAGACGATAATGTTGACTTTTAAAAACACAGTATAATTGCAATTACTTCTTTTGCAGCAAACGAATTTTTATTACCGCTTACCAAAATCGTCTAAAAAATGTGCGAACAGTCTCTGTATTATTTTTTTTTCTGTTCAGCCAAAAGTTAACAAGTGCGTTATTTTTGAAATCTTTAGTTAGGGTTCGATTACAGCAAACTTCTATCATTTAAATCAATTTTCTTCTTCAAAATCTTCGGGAAAACACATGCTGAAATTTTAATGTCGGACGCTAATTCTTCTTTTATTTTCAAATTGTTTTCGGTTAGAAAAACTTTCTAAAAGTGGTAAAAAGCTTAAAATATTATTATCCAGTCCTTTGATTTCTAGTTAACTTTTTTATAATTTTATTTATTTTATCTCTAATGGTAAAAAAATTATTCTTTTCTCCTTGTAATCCTAAATTTAATTCATTTAACTTTCCAAAAATATCAGCTAAATATGCTAAACGCGCCCACTATAATTCTCTAAATAAAGAATTTTGCAATTAAAGTTTTGAAACACAGAGGAAAATCTGAATTTCTGATCGAAGCTCAAAAAGACGATTTAAAAATTTGCTTCTGGATAACCACCTTATTCGGAATGTAACAAGAGCGTTTCATATTCACTGCCCCTCTCTTGGCATAAAATCGTCAATATTCTTGAATTGAAAGCTCGGCTTTTAATAAAATTAACAATTTTCACGGTTTGATTTAAAACGATTTTTAGGTCTTTCGGGGATTGTTTTGATTACTAAAGCTTCACGATGAACGGAACAGTGAGTAAATTTAGTTTCAGGTGCAACTTTTTTAATTTGAGAAATAACATCGGAATATTTTCCTGTTAAAGCCCGGGCTACGTCACTGCATACGGCAATGCATTTATTCCAAGGAATATCATTCTTAGACATAAAATTGTAAATTACTTTTAAAACTTCATTTGCATCATGAAAAGATTCACAAAATAAATAATCTTCGGCAATTCGTTTATGTTCTTCGCAGCGTATGTAAACTAACAACTGAATAAAGTTCGTTATATCAGTACTTTCATCCAATTGCAATGCGAAATACTTACTGTGTTTTATTTTTTGAATAAATGTCTTTTATGGAATTTGCCATTTCATAAATTCGTCGACTTACTGCAATTTGATAATGAAATATTATCAAGTTCATTAGCCGCTTTTACGTTGAATAATGTTAAAACGATATCTTCAACTGCTGGTAATGCAATGTTTTCTCTGATAGTGCCAGCCTACAATGTCTTGAGAATTCTTAGGCTTATTTTAAGTAAGTAGCTTCGATAAAATGAGTGCTAAGTTCACTTGGGGGCTAAACACTGGCAGTCCAGCGACAAGTTGAGCACTTCCCCAGGGCATATGCTGATGCACTCCGTGCTCAAAGATCAAGAAAGCAGAAAAAGGGCACTGCAGGCCGTGGCTCACTACTGCTGCTGCGCCAATGAGTTTAGTTTACAGTCTGTCTATCATAAGAAAAGCTCTCGCCAGTTTGTCTGCAGCTGTCTGTTGCCGTAGAAACGAGCCTTGACCCATTTTCCATAGCGGTGTCTTGAAGATATACTTTTCATTTTGCCATCTTGGCGCATTTAAAGATGAATTGGCAACCCTTGGTTCGCTCCTATTTGAAATATACTAGCCTTGTTGCTATAGGGACCGCCACCTGCCAGACACTGTGGCGGGAGCTATTCTTCTCGTAGACAGACAGTAGCTATCTCTCATAGTTTCTGAAGAAGGATAACTAATTTCTGAATTTTGCCGATAAGGGACGCCGAAACTGGTTTTATTTTATAAGACATGGTCTTTATCGTAGCTAGATATTTATAGTTATAGCTGGCTCTCTTCATTATTTATTTAGAGACGGACAAAATTTCCTATCTTTCTCGTGTAACCATTGTCATGAAAAGATGAGCTTTATCACATTCATTATCGTATAAAAATATTTTATTAATTATGATTAATAAGACATTTAAAACCTTTTATAGTCTGACTATACTAACATTGGTATAGTTACTAGTCGGACTCACGCGGATAACTCATAAGGAAGTTCTTTGCTTTTTATAAAGAAGACCATTTAGCCTATCTCGTATACTTTAGCTTTATGCTAATCATCGAGTGAAGTGCAATGAAAAGTAGGTGGTTGGTAGCTCAAGGTCAGAGTTATCGTGTAGTTTAATAATATTCAGCAGAAATATGTCATTTTTTGCCCCCATTCGGTCGGAATCCAAGGAGTGCAAAAAGGTGCTTCGAATGCTAATTTCAAAAACTGTAGGAATAGCTGGGTGAAAGATGTCGAAGACTGAACATATTGAAAAGGCATCTGATGGATGTAGAATGTGGGAGAATGTAAATGTGGAGAAAAATGAAAAATGTAGGTTAATGAAAGCAGGAACGATACTGACCCAGGTCTGTTCTAAAAGTAGACAAACGCAGGATATTATATACCTAGAAACTGTTTAAAACTACACGAGAGAAGCGGTGTAAAACCGGGGTCTCTAGACCTAAGACCTTACCCTCTATCGAATAACTTAGGAATTTCGAATAAATACTACGCAATAAATGAATATAAATATGTAAATGATTAAGGAAAATTCGGTACTTGCTTGATTGCATTAATAATTTTGTTGTGATATTTCTAGTAGGCATGAATTAATGTAAGAAGCAAAAAATAACATTTGGTAGAGTCACACTAGTATTCTTTTTTAAATAGGTAATGATGTTATATAAATACAAAATTGGAATGTAGGAGTTCAAGTGATTCAAATCGTGGCAGAAAATACCAGAAGAATCTGATCGAGCTGGTGACTAGGATGAAAACATGGTAATTATACAAGACAAATGACTACAGTTGAAGAAACTGTTTAAAAACACTACTGATGTATGAAGAAAACCAAGAAAAGCTAAAAAATGCTCCAAAACAGATTGGCAATGCCATGACTAGGCCGCGGTTACTAAAAGAACTAGACAGCTGACTTCAGCCCAAACTCCAAGGTAAATCGTTAGAGCTGAAACTCCACTATCCACATATACATGAGTAGCAGGCTGCGTGAAAGAGGACCCTATACGAGGAAACTCATAGTTTGCATCCTATTAACATGTGGTACAAAATGTATCCAGTTACTGAGGTGCAGAGATTATCGTGATTGGAATACCACAAACTGAAGCAAAGTTTTCTTCACTTTATTCGTTCTTGTTTGGAAAGTGATTCCACACGTGTTACACTCTGGAGCGAGAAAAACTCACGAAAAAATTGCCTGAAAACATCCCTGAACGGCATCGGTATACAGGTGGTGGAATCATGGTATGGATGGGCATCATTTTGAACAAGCGTATTGACCTACACATGTTACGCGTGCACTTATTCTAGAGTAGTCAAGTAATTATTAGAGATGAAAAATTTGAGCCTTAGCCGGGAACGGACTCCTCTGTATCTTCCACTTGCTAGCCGAAATTTGCTTCCAAAAACACCCCGAAGACACGTGGGGAGGAAGAAAAAACTCCTTGTGGTATAAATGTTGAAATATAGAGATCAGTTTTTTATCCTCATGTCAAGTTGTTTAGGATTGCAATCGGCAATAACTTCTTCCGAATAGACAATCATTCCCCACTGCGCTGCACTAGTAACCAATTCCTCTGAAACGAAGAAATCCAGCGGATAGAGTGGTCTTCATATTCTCCGGATTAAAACCTGACAGAAGGAAAGGACACACAAGGAAAGAAAGCTCCACTGAGTGTTCTGCAAGAGTTTCACGGCGGTTTTTGTGAATACATTTTGTTATTACAGGAACTGAAAAATCTAATACAATGCATAGGAAATCATTATAAAGCTTGTGTTTCAGCCAGGGGTGAAGAAATGCCTTACTAAAATTTTCTCTATATCTCTAAAATTTTTTAAAGCCGGCATTTCCCTGCCTCACTTTATATCACGTTTCTTGGGTTCTCATTTAAATTTATATTTTTCAGAAAAAGGCAGTTCTCCATGAAGACATGCTATGCATGAGAAAATAAAAATTTTGCGAAAGTTTCATGTCCTTAGCTGGAAAATCATTCATGTTATATGAAATTTTATAGTTGTGCCTTTAATCATTCCACCAATGTATTACGATATTATAATTTTTATAACCAGTGTATTATGATATTATCGTTCAACAATTTTGTATGGAAATGGTAAAAAGTTGATAAGATCTTTTGTTAGATTTACAATGCTCTCTCTCAGAAAAGATTTCAATAAAAACAGCAAGAAGTGGCAAGAAAAATCTACACAGATTCAAATCAACATCATTACTGCCAGAGGCACTGAAAAATAAAATAATATTGTTACGAATTTCACATTTATTTGGCTATTTATTTATAATTGTAATTAAAATTCCATTTTATTTCCCCGTGCAACGCAGACGATTTTTGAAGAGAAAGCTACGTCGAAAAAACAAAAATAAAAGAGCGCATGCATTTAATGTTTAATAAATAAATATCTCGTAATTACTGTTGCCATCCAGAAAAATCGAGATTGTTCTATTGATAATTAAAAAGCTTATAAAAACCGAATTGAAACACCTCATCTCAGTCGTTGTTGCAATTGTTGTAGTTGTAGCTGTAAAAAGTGAACTGCTGTTTGTTTACTGTAGCGATTTCGCTGTGAGAGAGAATTATTTTATCTGTTTAGAACTGAGTTTTTGCTAAACGTTTGAGATATTGTTTTGATTTATTTCTTGCGGAAAGAATAAATTTTGTTAACTTTTCAACGACTTGTGCATTCAATATATAACGAACCCGTAAGCAGGCAACAATATAATAAATTGCCCAAGAGAAAAAAATAAGGTTGTCCATATTTAATTTTATATCATTAATTATTAAACAATGAAGCGTTTTTATACCCTGAAAATAAAATGGAGAAAGTCCTGTTTGAACTTAAGAAAACTTAAAACACACTTAATAAACTCACTGAGTAATACAATCAATTATTAAACACAATATCAAATTAAAGAATAATTTTATTCGAAAACATCAAATACAAAAAATCAGTACTTTGCTTGTATGATAGCGAGTTACATAGAAATTTCCTTCTTGTTACATCCAACTAAAAAAGAAAAAATTCATGAATACGCTGAAGGTTTTGATCAGTTATTAAAAGACATACGAGTAAACATATTTCGTACTAAACCTCTTGTTGTTTGTTCTCAATTCGTTTAATATACAGTGTCTCACAAAAGTGATGGGACACTTGTGCTTTACAAAAGGAAACCGTAATAAAATAAATTAAAAAAAAACATGTAAAAATTTTTTGTGGGTGTGTTTCATACTTAAATTTAGTAGCAGTTATTACATAACATACATTTTCTCAAAATGTTAAAATATTAATTTAATAAAAATACAATTGTTTAGAACGGAGCAAAAAATGGCTCACATAAGTGATGGGACACCATTAGACTATGCAACAAAAATTGTCTGAAAATATTTTTTGGGGTTTTATTTTCACTCAAAAGCAATTGGCAATAATTTATAAAATCGTCTGCACTATTTCTTTCCAGTTTATTTTGGAAGTTTTGTGTTTTTTAGCTCTGTGCAGCCATGAATGCTAAACGAAAAGAAACTTTCTCTGAAATTCGAAAATTAGTTATTAATTTGCATATTGAACGCGGAAAATCTATTAGAAAAACTGCTGAAACAGTTAACTTGAGTCATTCAACAGTTTTCAATATCATTAAATGATATAAAAAGAATCATATGATTCAGGATAAAAGAAGACCTGGCCGAACATCAAAGCTATCCAATGGAATAAAGCGAATTATCGTTCGAAATATTAAAAACAAATCCAAGAATGAGTGCTCCTAAAGTTGCTGCTGATTTACAAGCATTATAATACAAGCATTATATGGAGTAATTTTTAATCCTGAGACTATTAGAAGAGTAATTCGATATACTGGATAACACGGTAGAGCAGCCAGGAAAAAAATCTTCGTAAGTGAAAAGAATAGAAAACTCAGACTGGCTTTCGCAAAATCCAACATAAATAAGAATTTTGATTACTGGAATGAAGTTATATTTGCTGATGAGAGTAAATTTAATATATTTGGTTCTGACGGTAGAATCTTGGTGTCCCAGGGAAAAATTTCGCAAAAAGAATTTCGTGCCAGCAGTAAAACATGGTGGAGGAGGAGTTATGGTATGGAGGTGTATGTCGCCCGCTGGAGTTGGTAATCTTGTTTTTATTGACAGTATAATGGATCAGTACAAGTATATTGGAGTATTAAATCAAAATTTGAAATCTTCAGCACGAAAATTGAACCTTCATAACGATTTTAAATTCTACCAGGACAATGACCCCAAGCACACTGCTTTGAACGTTAGACTCTGGCTGCTGTATAACTGTCCTGAAATAATAAAAACACCACCACAATCTCCAGACTTAAATCCCGTAGAGAATATTTGGCAAGAATTGGAATCCAGAATTCGCAAACACACCATTTCTTCAAAACAACAATTAAAATCGGTGCTTCAAGAAGAATGGGGTAAAATCACTCCAGAAATCACAAAAACATTATTCGAATCCATCCCAAGAAGATTAAATCATATTTTAAATGTAAAAGGAAATCCAATAAAATATTAAAAACCTTTTAAAAAGTAAAATTTTTGGATAAATATTTGGTGGAAAAGTAAGTGTCCCATCACTTATGTGAGTGATTTTTTGCTCCGTTCTAAACAATTGTATTTTTATTAAATTAATATTATAATATTTTGAGAAAATGTATGTTATGTAATAATTGTTACTAAATTTAAATATGAAACACACCCACAAAAAATTTTTACATTTTTTTAAAATTTATTTTACCACAGTTTCCTTTTGTAAAGCACAAGTGTCCCATCACTTTTGTGAGACACTGTATTCCATTTTACTCTAAGAGCAACTATTTTTATACCTCGGACATTTAATGGCATATTACTAATTAAGAGATGTTTTCATTAAGACAATATAATTAAAGTTTAAATGGGAAGCAAAAAATGCATTTAACTTTTCATCTATATATAGCAAAACATTTCTCTAACATATATACAATATTCAATCAATCTGTTACAAGGATTAAATTTAATGGAGAATTTAACTTTCGAATTTTTGGACTGCATGTCAAAAATATTCCTTTTGTTTGATTTGACTTTTGGAAAGACTGCCTCCAGTTTTCTTATCGGTATTTTTATTTATGAAACATAGTATTTTTATTTCTGGTAAATTTTGTGGCAATGTTTGAAGCCACGGTAGTAGGATGAGCATTTCACCCAAATATTAAATGTATAAATAATAAATAAATAAAGGTGTAAAAAACTTGCAGTTTGATTTTTCAGATTTCAGTTTAATTAGACTACCTATACATCTTCATTTTCCAAACACTCATTTTCATAAATTAACTCCAGAAAGTATTTTAAAATAAACGCTGAACTCCTGCATCTTAATTTTTTAAAATGCTTGGTTTTAAAACAACAGTTGTTAAAGATGTTTTGTAAGTGAGACAGGATGAAGATTCTGAAGAAGCTGAATCTATGTAGTAATGATTTAAAATACCTGGATATGTATAGAATAAGTTATTCAGAAAGTTTTTGAATTGAGGGATTTAAAAAATTGTCCTCTTTAAAACTCGTAGAGACATACGTAGTGAAATCAAGTAATATGAAAACAAATATGAAGAAAAAGTACTAATTTTATTACTAAGGTACTAATTTGATATCCGCCGAAAACACCGCAGCAAAAACATCGCGGACGAAAACGTCGCGGAGAAAACACCACAAGGTGAAAACGTCGTGGTACAAAACATCGTGGGATATAGCACAGAGAAAACACCGTAGTTCTAAAACATTGTGGTATAAAATACCGTAGTCGAAAATAAAGTGATTCAAATACTTCGCAGTTTAAAAACATCGTCGTCGAAAATATCGTGGTAAAAAATAAAGCTCCTACAAATTATCGCATGATGGAATAATTGCACACAGGCGTTTCTCAGGCTTTAATAATTGTAAATTACTTTTCATGATCAATAAAACTTAAAAAAAATGTTAATGACCTTTGTTAGTTAACCATGTTATTTTAAAATTCTATTAAGTGTTATAAGTTGCATTAATTTTCGATGCTTAAGTTTCCATTTTACATTTTCAGCAAATATTTATTAGTTAATAAGAATATGAAAATTAAAATTATCCTTCTTTCATCTTGCCCTCACAAATCATTAGGCGAATAGCCATTTACAATTATTAAAGCTCCAGAAACGCATGCGTGCGATGTTATTCTCATGCGATGATTTGTAGGTACTTTATTTTTTATAACGATATTTTCGACGATGATGTTTTTAAGCTGCGAATTTTTTGAATCGCTTTATTTTAGACCACGATATTTTGTACCACGATGTTTTCTCTTTGCTTTATTTTCTCCCACGATGTTTGGTACCACGACGTTTTCGCCTTGCATTGTTTTCTCTGCGATGTTTTTGGTTGTAACCATTAATTTTAGGTGGTACTAGTGTTAACAATATACTACATTCTATTTAAATTCTAAGAATTTAGCTTTATGCTAATTGACTTTTACTGGACCTACATTATTACCTTAAAAGTTTATAAAATGAATCTAAGACGTATTTTCTTCATTAAAATAAGAAAAAGAAGAAGAAGAGAAAACGTAAGAAGGAAAATAAGATTCAATGCTTATTTGCTACTATGATTTAAGAGAAACACGATTTGCATTGAGAAAGACCACTACAGATTTGCAGGATGTTGCGATTTCCTGCGAAGAATTCATCAATACTAGCAGACAAGCAACTGGCTGTAGTACATCATGATAAAACAGCTAGTAAGCATCAACTTCCGGTGTTAGGTTAATCAGACAGAGAAACTGTAAACATAGCCTCCTGATGGGTAAAAGATAACTGTAAACATAGCCTCTTGATATAAAAGCTGATCCTTTCGTTCCTTGGCCCGGTCGCATATTTCGTAAGTGCACATCTGTATCGCCACCACGGGAGGGGCCTCTAGAATGGACGCCACCGCGGGGAGTGGCCTCTAGAATGGACCAATGAGCTTCCAATAATATTTATGTTACTTCACGTGACCTTTGCCGCGCTTTTAAAGAAGATGGTTGAAACTGTTTTGCCACGCAATTTTCTGTACAAAATAATTAAAGCATCGGGGATTTTTTGCGAAAATGTTCAGTGCAAAGTTAAATCAAATAAAAGCAAAATTATATATGTAAATAGTAGAAATCAATATTTTAATTGCAGTCTGTATGAGAAAGATGTTCTATAATAACAGCCAATGCACAGTTTTATTCGAAGTGAACTTTCCTAATTTGAATTCCTACACATTTAGTGTGTTAAATTTCACATTAATAACTATTCACTCTTAAAAGTACTGCCCGTACAAGAAATACTCTTCAAACAGGATGAATTTTTCTTATTCACAAGGAATATATTTAATTTATTCCTGTATAAATTTCAAAGTTAACAATAGGTATAATCATATCATTTACAATATTTGAATCTTACACTTTCAAAATAAAGGGAATGCAAGCATTGTGATAAGAAAATACTAGATTCTTTGTAACTGTTATTCTAATAGCAGAAATTTAAAAACAAGAGAGAACAAGAAAATAAAAATTGAGGTCCTTTTGCATACATGGACACATGCAAATAGCAAGCTTCATATGAAATATAATCTGTGGAAACATATGCAGAAATTTAATGCAAGAGGCAGAGACTGAAAGATGAGTTTCAATGTTCAAAATATTTACCTCCATTTGTTTGGTGAACACTTTACAACCTTTTATAAGTGCCCAGTCTCGCTCCGCAAGCAGGGCATGTGTGATGGACATCTTTGCAGGAATCCATAACTAATGGAACCCAGGCACAAGGACAACTACAAATACAAAAAATAAATAAATTTATTTAAAATTGAGATTTCTTTCCCCCTTTGCTCTTGCTCTGATCTTCACGTAAAACACCATGTTATTTCGCAGTTATTTCAGACTCACCCTTGAGCCACCTTTCTACAGTTCGAAATGGTTTCCGACTATGGCAGTTAATATCTAACTAAATACAAATACCATCCCGAAGGAAACTTGCCAACTATTCGTCGATCAGATAAAGAATACCAGATGTTAGGAATCATAGAGTTTCATAATAATAGGTAAATATAGTTAATAACGTAAATAATGAATTTAAGAAGAAATCACAGAACGTGACACTATGTACACTGCGAAAAAAAAGGGGCGAACAATTCTATATCCCCCCGTTCTACCGGGCAGACTGCCGAAATTCAAACTGTGTTTTTCATGTCTCGAAAGCGTGATTTAGGATATATATTAGATTTATATATGGCATTGTTCTAGTATAGGTATTTTGACAAAAAATCGAACTTTTTATGAAATGACATGGCGATTGTTTCCCATATTTCAATTCTACGACTCAAATTATGCCTAAATATTAACTTTTGTAAAATTTGATGCGAAATTTATGAAGAAATTAAAAAATATTTCTTGGCGCATTTTTTTCAGTTTGCGCCAGGAATAATTCACTCGGCGAACTTCTTTATTTACAGCAACCTATTCCCTTTCCTCTTTTTCATTGGTGCACGAGAGGAAAAAAGGTGCATCGTTCATTTTTCAAATAATTTTAACAAAGTGCGTAAACTACATTTTCGTTATTATCGCTTTTAATAAATATGCCAAACTTCTGAACGCAGCAACATGTAAATTCATGTATATCTTAGGAAATTTTGAATAAAAAAACTGTAATGTTTTGCAGGTATGCTTAGAAGTACATTTACTTTACGATGGTGTTAAAATTTTTATAGATTATAATACAAAATGTTTTTCAAAAAATTGATAAAAATTATTTTTAAAAAAATCTGAAAGGATTCAGATTTTAGATTACGTCCAAAGGGATCTTGCTTAATAATATGATAACTTTCCGAACGAAACAAACATTAAACTAAACCCAATACGAACACAAAAACCAACCCAATACAATTCCATTAATCCATCCAGTAAAGACCCAATAACCAACACAGTACAATTCCAAAAATTCTAATAGCCAACCCAATGCAACTTCAATTACCAACAAAGAAACATAAGCACTAAATTGAAAAGTGAATCGGACATTTTTGTGAAACGACGCAAAACGCCCAAACGAAAGTAATAGTCCTTCGGGACTACATCCCTTTGGTCTAATAAATTGTAAAAGGTGCGCGAATTATATTTGGATTAAGCCTAAATTTCGAATTCTGGAAGAAGGAATCAAGTAAGTTTAGTAAAAAAAGAGACATTCATAAATATATATGGAATTCAACTAACACTGAGGAGGTAAAATTTTGAGAGCTTCTTTAAAAACTACTCGTGCGATTTTCACAAAACTTCGCAGTTTGGCCAAGTTTGAGTTTGGCGCATTTTGCACCAAACGAATTTTTAACTAACTTTTGGTAAGTAAAAAATATGGCGAATCAGAATATGGAAAAAAATTGGCATTTCATAATATCAGAAAATGTTCGATTTTGAAAGATTATATACCTAAATTAAGACTTTTTGAAAAAGGTTTTAATTGTTGTTTTTGTTTGAGCATTTTGTTTTTCATCAATAATAGTTCAGTTAATTACAAAAGTGACCAATATATGTGTTACATGGCAATGGCCTCAAACTGGCTGCCGAAGCAATTTGTGGCCCGTGAAGGCATTTCAATAGTGTATTTGTTCGTATTCGAGAGGTCCATGGTTCAAGTCCAGGCGAGGGCATTGCTCATGTTTCAATCTCCTGCTTCCAAATAACCTAATATCTTTACAACTTGAAAATGACAGAAGAGGACCCTTGTTTCTAGGTCCACCTTTTATCCATCGGTATAGAAGACTGAGTCTGTCAGGGCCGATTAAATGCCTGCAAACCACACTTCGTATTTACACTTTTATTATTTGTCATACGAACCAGTTTTTCTGAAGAGCTTCTTCTTAACTCTAATGAAATCGTTTAAATATTTTTCCATGGCATAGATCTGCGTGACAATAAACTGCAGAATGCAGTAATCCAAAAATTATTGGTAATGCTTATTTAATAAAGACTTTGTTTGTTTGTTTCTTTTTTTTTGTATATCTATTTACTTTGTGCAGCATACTAGCTTATGTTTTTTACGCTTTGTTATTTGAAATGGATCGTTCATTTGTTCATTTCGAGTGAAATGAATATCCGAGATCGGTTGCCAAATTCTATTTTTCTTCATGAAGACAAAAAAAAGATTTATCTTCGTGAACAAGTATACTAACTTCAATTAAAAAAAACTTATAAGGTATTTCTCCTGCCTTCTTCGCATGCCTTCGTGGTGTAGTGACCAACACGCTCGACGCGAAAGCGGAAGGTTCATGGTTCGAATCCCGGCGAAGATCTTCATTCTTCTGCTTCCAAAAAAGTCCTTATGTCTCTACAATTCAGCTTTTAAAATAATTATAGAATCATCTATTTGTACAGATGTTATCCGCATGTATGGAAAAATAATAAACATACTATTTGAAGTTCTTTGTTGATTTAAATACCTTTATCGATCTTTTTCAATAATAGAAAATATAAAAGTTTCATAGAGATAGATGAGTAACGATTTTATTGAACCCAGTTTGAATATCACTGGTATAATTTAACCAGACATAATGCTCTCTCAATTGGAATCTTTTAAAGGTTACTCCATTTTGGTAACAGAGAGTAATCACTAAAAAAAAAAAAAAAAAAAAAAACTAATTGGCCAAGACTGTTGCAGATGGCGAGTTTTGTAAAATTCTACATGTTCCTCTTTCACTCGCTTTCAAACATGTTAAATGTTTATTTCAATGTAAGCAAATGAAAAATTTACGCGACCCTACATGCATGCGCAAGCTTTTATAGTGTTTTCCCCCTGCAAGAGCTAAGAGAAAATGAAAGAAAATTAATGAATTTTATGTAACTCACGGATCAAACTACATGCCCGTAAATGAAAAATGCTCTGAGTCGGTAGTTAATGAAAGCATTAAGGAAGAAAAAAAAAAAAAAACCCGAAAGGTTTCAGATTTTAAATTTTACGTCCAAAGGCGCTATTTTTCGTGTGTTTTTTCGTGTGTTACCTTTATTTATTAAATATCATGTTCTTCGCACTTAAACCGTAAAATTCAATTCAACAGCAATATCACAAAATAATTTTAAAATAGCATATTTTTAGAATTTCCGATACACAGTCTCACGCGCTGGAGATAAAAGTGTTGTTTTTTTTTGGGCACAGTGTTGCCATTACTCGCTTTGAAATCGTTGAGTTCAAATCAAAAACTCATAAATCAAAAACTCATAAATGCTTTACAAAATATGAAATAGATAATAAAACAAATTCCAAATTTGGACTTTCCAGATGCCAATATTCGGGTGGAGACGTACGTTATTCAAAATTTGACGCGAGAAATATACATTTATGCAAATTGCTCATTATTTAATTTCTTTAAATATAATACAAGGCGATAATATTTGGTGGCAACAATTTCAAAAGTGAAACGTCACAAAATGCCAAAACGAAATTAATAGCTCTTCTGAGCTAATGCCCTTTGGGCTAAAAAAGAAAATCTGAAACTTTCAGATTTTATGTTACGTCCAAAAGGCCGTTTTTTCAAAGTTTTATGTGTTATTTTATTTATTAAATATCATGTTCTTCGCATATAGACCACATAAAATTCAATTCAACAGCAATAGCACAAAATATTTAAAAACAGAAAACAGCATATCTTAAGAATTTCCGATAAAAAGTCTCGCGAGCTGAAGATAAATATGTTTTTCCCCCTATAGTGTTGCCACTGCTCGCTTTGAAATCGTTGAGCTTGTTAATCAAAAATTCATTAAGTTGTTACAAAATATGAAATCGATAATTAAACAAATTCGGAATTCAAAATTCGAGCTTCCAGCCCACGTTCGGCTGAAGGATTACGTTATTTGAAATTTGATGACTCAACGCCCATGCAGCCAGCCCGTTGGCGGGATTCGAACTTCCTGCAAGTACCACGATATCTTCATGTATTAGCTATCAGGATCTGAACGTCTACCATTTTCAGTGCTATGAAATCCTTATTATATTCTCGAGATGATATTTCGTACGAGAATTAAATCCATGAAGACATCCAAATGCAACTGATAAACATTTTCATGTATTAACCCCTCTCCAGAACAAATAGTCTTCTGATATTTCTCAGGCGACTTTAAGAGTATTTAAATGGTTCCTAACTCATAATGTTTGCAACTTCAGTAGATTCATGTTCCAAATTAGAATATGCATTCACTTTGTAGAGTCATTAGGTTATTTTTTAAGCAGGAGATATGAAAAATGAACAATGCCTTCGCCGGGACTCGAACCACGGACCTCTCGAATACGCGCCGAGTGTGCTGACCACTAAACAATGAAGGCATGCTAAGAAAGTGAGGAGAAATACCTCATATACTTCCCCTTTATAAAGGGCGATTGGGGATTAGAGGACCCAATCGCCAAATCCTAGCGGTAGAGAACCAGCATCAACCACTTGTTTTTAGATCGGGCGCCACTGTAGAGTCATTAAGTTATTTTGAAGCAGGAGACACGAAAAATGAGCAACGACTCGCCGGGATTCGAACCACGAACCTCTCGAATACGCTCCGAGTGTGCTGAGCACTACACCACGGAAGCATGCTAAGAAGGCAGGAGACTTCAGTAGAACTTATGACTCCAGTAGAACTTAATAGGAAAATTATGTATTAGTTACCAAGTTATCCTTTCTCGAATATAATAAGTTTATAATAAATAATACATCGTGTTCTATCATATACACAGTCCAGTCACATTAATGTGACCATCACGTACTTTCCATGTCAGAGTTAAATAACCAATCACAGAAGGCAGGTGGCAGCACAGTGCAGTTGAGCGTATATAAAGGGTGTGTGAGGGCTTCGGAAAACATTTCAATCGTTGGCGTAATGCAGAAACGAAGCGATTTATCCGACTTCCAAAAGGGCATGATCATTGGCTTTCGGGCCAAGGGTGGAAGCATTTCCGAAACGGCTGAGTTTGTGAACTGTTCGCGTGCCGCCGTGGTAAAAGTGTACCGTGCATGGCAAAATGGGACTGTCCAAAATCAGCGACGTGGCAAATGTGGTGCACCACGGGCCATAGATGACAGAGGCGAACGACGGTTGCGGAGATGCGTTCGGGCAGATAGACGGGCTACCGTTGAGCAACTGACCACCAAAATGAACCAAGGGGCTACCAAAAGTGTCTCCCAAAGTACTATTCAGCGAACATTGCTGCGTCTGGGCCTCCGAAGCAGACGCCTGGTTCGTGCACCTATGCTGACTGCTGTTCATCGACGGCGAAGGCTAGAATTTGCACGCCAGTACAGCAGCTGGACGTCCACTGAGTGGCGACAGGTTGCGTTTTCGGATGAATCGCGTTTTATGCTCCATCGGACAGATGGACGTTGGCGTATAAGGCGTGAAACCTCTGAAAGGAACCACCCTGCAACCATTGCCGGAACGGTCCAAGCTGGAGGCGGGAGCATTATGGTCTGGGGAATGTTTTCCTGGCATTCTCTAGGTTCACTGATCATTGTGGAAGGCACAATGGATCAATACAAGTACGCATCTGTCCTTGCGGACCATGTTCACCCCTACATGCGCATTGTTTTTCCTCAGGATGATGGCATCTTCCAGCAGGACAATGCGAGGTGCCATACAGCTGCCAGTGTACGTGCGTGGTTCGAAGAGCACCAGGATGAGTTTACCGTCCTCCCCTGGCCAGCAAACTCACCTGACTTAAACCCAATCGAGCATCTGTGGGACCATCTCGATCGAGTTGTTCGCGCCATGGATCCTCAACCGCGTAATCTAGCGCAGCTGGCCACGGCATTAGAGTCGGCATGGCTCAACATCCCAGAGAACACCTTCAGGGACCTATGTGACTCTCTTCCTGCACGTCTCGCAGCAGTCCGCTCTGCGAAAGGTGGTTATTCTGGCTTTTGACAGATGGTCACATTAATGTGACTGGACTGTGTATTTTATTCTTGCCGCAATTACTGCAACGTAGTCTTCAAATAATGAACGCCAGATATTGCATGAGTACAGCTCATGTCTGATGTGATAAAACTAAGTAAACTAATCAGGACTGTTATGACCCTTATCTTTCTCAAATAAAAGGCTATCGTAAAATGCTCAAATAATGTTTTTAAAATATCTGTATCTCTCTCTCTATATATATACATTTAAGGTAAATATGTAAAGCAAAATTTTAACTTTAATTTGTAATAGTCACTAAACTCTCTATTTTAATTCGGCTATGCCCCCCCTTTTTTAAGAAAATTAAAAATAGTAACCGCCTGTAATAAACCCTTCCTAAACTGCGTCATTTCAAAATTAATAGTATGCCACTGTAGTGACAGTAGGTTACTCTGAGGCAGGAGATGTGAAAGATGTGCAATGCCCTCGCCGGACCTCAAACCTGGACCTCTCGAATATGTACCGAATGTGCTACTGTTACACCACGAAGGCATGCAAAAAGAGAGTGAAAATACCTTATATGTTAGATACAAATATTAATGATAAAGGTGTTTTGGAAGTATCCAACAGAGCACACTGTTGCAATGTACACTTAACAAGTGTTTTGCCCGAGATTTGTTTATACTGTCAAACAACAGAAATCCTTAGCAGCTGGATTTCCAAAATGCCTGACCACGCGGAATAAAATGTGGCAAATTGTCACGACTTTTAAGACAAGGAAAGAAGAACTGGCACCAATTGGGCAGCATATATATATTAACTCCAGAAGGCACATAACATGGAATTCATTGACGGCAAAATGCCTCAAACATTTCCAGATGCAATAAAGTTTATTACTTTATTTTATTAGTGTATGGCTGCAAATATTGTAGGTACGTATGTACTTTATGCGACCTGTTTTGGAGTTCGCAGAATGTGATAAAGTTTTAGACTTATTGGCTGTTATTTTACCTGTTATTATACAGGCACCTATTAACCCTACTCTGAACGGCCCTTAAAGCTCCGTTCAGATGGTAGTTTAAATGTCATACCTGATTTAAGCGGAGCTTCGTTGCTATGTAACCAGACCTTGGTACGTCACAAGAACTGGTTTAGAGATTTTCACATAAAGTTTGAAGTTTCCAACTTCGTGCCGACTTGGTATAAGAGTCGACCAATCAGAGCGAAATCACCTATGGAGCCGGAAAGCTGTAGACACATCCACGAATGCGTAAATTTAGCTTCTTTAATTGGCTACGCCATAGATTCTGTCTCACAGGTGTGAACGGAACTCCCTCATTTTATGCCTTATGACTATGTCTCTATGACATTTATAGCAGCGTCTGAACGGCGGTCTAAGAGTGCCCTCGGCCCACCAAACCAGGCGCAGGGGTTCAACCCCTGCCTTCGTACCTTGGAGAGAGAGACGCATCGCTTTCGCGACACTGATAGTTATGATTTGCTACATGACAATCACAAGGGCTGCCACTCGCTCAAGGTCATTACCCCAAAACCCCGGTCGCCACCCCCAGGCAGTACTCGAGACACCCCCGGGCTACTAGAGACTTGAGCTCTAGGACTCGCCAGACCATCGCGCCAACCAATAAGTGATCTTTGCGGGGCCTTTAGAATCACTTGGTTAATGTTTGTGTACCCCCATGGCCGAGATTGCCTAGATACAGATCCTAGTTAGTAGTTTCGGAAAGTTCTTTACGCCGAGGGGAAATTTTGCTACAATGTTCATTGAAGATAAAAGAAAGGAATGAAATATGCATACTTACAAAATGAAGCAAACGATTGCAGCGGCAAGCCATGCACAGGCTCCGTTTTCAGCAATGGTTGTAGTCATAACTGTTTGACGGCAATTGCCACATGTTACTTGCACAGGAGTGTCGCCAAATGGTGGTAATGGAGCAACAACAACAGTAGCTGTAAAAGGAAAAGAAATATACGTCATGCCATAAAATATGTAAACTGTATTTTTTCAGAACGAGAAATAATTCACACAAAAAATGACTATTTCGTAATCTAGTCTTTTCAGTTAAATCTGAAAATAAAAGCCTTATCTTGCTAAAAAATAAGGACAGGGTACTGAAAAAGGAACGGTAGTAAAACAGGTATCAGAATGTCATCGACGCACCGCTGTGCTGCAAGTGTGCCTCTAATGACGACCAAAGGGGTCCGGCTATCGAGGGAAATGGCACTCCAGACCATAACTACTGGTTGAGAGCCTGTGTGGCGTGCAATATTGAAAGCAGGATGAGCACGCTGCTCTGGGTGTCTCCAGACACGTCTTCGATTGTCGTCAGCACACAGCTGGAAGCGGGATTCGTCGCTAAAGATTATACGTCCTCAGTCAGCATCATTCCAACCTGATCGAGCCAAGCACCACCGTAATCTGGCTCGACAGTGTGCAAGCGTGAGTGGCAGGTCGGTACGAGCGTAGATTTCAATCTATCAGCCGTCTGTAAATGGTCATGGTGGACACTCGTGTGCGGGTCGCACGTCTGATGGTTGATAGCGATGAATCAGGAGCTGTGACAGCTGATGTGACAATCGCTCTGTCCTCCCGATCTGTTGTGGCCCCAGGTCGACCGCTACCATCATGACGCTGAAATATGCCATTGTGTATCCCTTCTTTCCAGCATCTTCAAATCGCCGCATCGCTTCAACTCATATGACAAACGATTCTCCGATTTGCCCAAGCTGCCTCTTTCAATCCAATCATAAGCCCTCTTTTAAATTCTGACAGTTGCTCGTAATGAGATCGAATCCTGCGGGGAGGCATTTTTTTCAGTCGTCGAAAGGTATCCTAAATCGCAATGCAACAGAAAGTTTTAACAACAATTCAAGAACAGCTCCTTATATACATCTGCTGGGTGCGCAGTTCCGATGTGCTGGAGATCGCACGATTCATTCATTGGACACCAAATTTTAATCATTTGCATATTTGGCATTTATTCATACAAAATTCCAAAGCAATTGGATAATTTCCTTCTTAGTGGGTAGATTTGTTTTGTTGTAGAGTGTCGATAAACCTTGAATAAGAGCAGTTGCATTATTCAGACTTGCTGCTGGACATGACAGTCTAGTGAACCATCCACGCCACACGGACATTTTAATATATCCAAACTGTCCGCTTGGTAGAAAAGCTAAAGAAATGAATAGGATCCACAGTTTGAGATACTTGACGTATCGTGGAGTCTCCGAGAAATAAGGCGTTGAAGCGTTAGACATAGAATCATTAGCACTTGCGCCATAGAATGCAAGCTGCGCCACTTACTTCAATCTGAAGTACACGCTATTTTGCAGCTCTTCTTCATGTATTCTTCTGGCATTCAGAAAGAGAGAAAAATGAGAGGATACAACAGAGCAATATATCATCAATTATTAGACTTGTACATTTATCAAAGCAGTTTCTGTTGATTTAAACTGGGATGTGACACGAATTTCTTGCATCCCAGTTGAAAAGAGAGCAAAGTTTTGATGCATAGATTGCCAACGTCATCTGCGACCGAGACAACAAGTCTTTGTAGATTATTGGGGAATCAAATTATACAGAGTTACGTTGGTTAGTCACAGAAATGGTTGAATAACGTTCAATAATAATAATTTTCGGCGTAAGATGAAGCTGTCTGAGAGGTGCGTGGGAGCACTAATACGGATTATATACGAAGATAACAACAATAAACTATTTAACGTGTTCCTGTAATTGAAGGCAACTACATGTGCTAGAATCCCAGCTGAAATCCCCCATATCCGGCGAGGGGTGACAGTCCAGGAAAAATCACATTGGTTATGATACAGATTCGCTTTGCTGAACATCCCGGTACTAAACAGGATCTTTAGGAACTTAAAAACGTTCTCCTGAGTCCATCATCAAACCGAGCCCGAGGGGTTACCACTCCCTGTTCTCGGGACTACTAGTAGAGTGTCATCTATTCGCCTGGAAGTCTGGTCGTCTAAGTGCTGCCCGCGAATACTACGCGGGCTGCCCCTTACTGGACATAACCCAGTGTATGCAAAAATAAGTAAATAAAAAATTCATAGCTGATTAGTTCTCATAGAACTGAATACTCGTCTCAGCTACCAAGGCTATTTCATCTCTTTTCACCATAGTTCTTTTCTGATAGTTTCACACATCAGTTCATAATTTATACCCAACAGCCGAAGCTTCAGGCACATTATCATAAGTGCCAAACATTGACTTTAGTGGTAGCAGCAGAGAAAATCTTGGGACTTCAGACGATCTGAGATATTTTGTGGGAGGAGGCGAATGTAAGACATGTTATCCTTGACCAATATTATGCAAAGAACTAGCCAATATTTCTCGGGAAAAATAGATCGTAGAATAGATTTCAGAATAGTATTCTTTTAGCCATTACACAGGATATGTGTCTATTTCCCAGCACACCTTGATGCTGTAATAACAACCAGAAAGAAGGCATATACGATAGTAAAATTGTAAGGTTTTAGTTAAACTAACCAAGTTTATTTTAATTTAAATCTTTTCTATCTCCTCTCTGCTTCAACTTCCTGTCAGAAGAAGCGCGCGTTTTTAGCTTATGCTAATTTTTTGAAGTTCAGCCAAGCACTATTTAAGACAGAGGTAGAAACCTCTCGGTGTGTGAGAGCTTTGCCTCAGATCACGGTCACGCTGCTCAACGTTCGCCTGACCAGCTAGCAGTTTAAATTTATAAGCCATAGTGCTTACTACGTGATTGCATTGTAAAATAAATTAAAGTGCGGTAGTATTTAGTATATCTTGCTACGCACCCTTTTTGTAGAGGCCAACTTCCGCGAATTGCTCTGCGAAGCAAAAGTTAATTTAAGTTCTATTTTAATTTATTTAAATTTATTTGATTGTTAAGTTCGACCAAAGTTTGGTCTGTTACGTTCTGTATCTCTCCCGAATTGGGAGGTTTGTATTTAATAGTGAGTGAATAAAAGAGGATTTCAAATCCCTTCACGTGCAGTTATTCTCCAGCCCAGCAGTTACATCAGAACATAGCGTACCTTCCGCTCCCTGTTCCAGTTCAGGACTTAGATTTCGAGGATAAGAACCTTGTAAGTAATTCACCATGTTTGCAAAGAGTATGCACAGAGGACTAAGTCCTGATAAAATCTTTTGTGTCCTAAAACCAGGTATTTCCGTTTCATAGTCTGACTCTGATTACTTGATAAATACTGATATGTAGAGTTTAAGGGGACGGTGGACTTATCAGAAATTTTTAAAAAGGATTTTTGTGAATTTATATCCAGTTTTCGGGAAAATGTCACCTTTTGTTAAACATTATCACAAGTTTAAACTTCCTAATAACCTCATATCCAAAAAAGAAATACACAACTCTACTGTAACGTATAACAATAGGTTCTTCCAAATATCATTCATTTTTAACTAAAAATGTGACAACACATGGAGCATTTTCAAAACATACGAACTGCGAAAATATTTGTTTTGAGAAAAACGGATTTAAAGTTTTTCTTCAAACTTACCTTTAATCCATGGTCGTGAGAAACAGAGAATTAACTTTAAATAGGAATTTCTAAACACTAGATAACATTTTCGTATCATTTAACTATTTTTCATTTCATAATATTAAATATGACAAAAATAAATATCGCAAATTGGTATGTGATTTGAGGTCATAGATACAAACAAGTTATGTATTATATCCAATGAAACTTTTAAGATTCACCTGCATCATATGTTTTACCTACATTTGTTACATTTACGTTAACTTTCAATGTTTTACTATATTTTTTACTATTACTGTTTTTTCCAAGCAGCTGAACTTCTCTTTTTGCTTTGGTTCAAGCGACGTCGATAACGTTTTTTTGCAACGAGTGGGGAAAACGAGTTTGTTTCCTTCTGTTCTACGCGTATAGCATTTACATAACCAAAGTTAAATTCATAGTTGTCAATACTGACATTTCTAGCCTTTTTTTAGAAATAAACACTTCTTTTCAGCAAATATATAAATAATAACCTCAGTAAATACCTGTTGAAATACATTTTTTTTTACATTTTCTCTAGAACTTAAAGGGCAAAGTTTACGTTGTTGTTTACACATTTTAAATGCTTGTAGTTTCTTTAAAAATTAGAATATTTAAACTCTGTTTTTTTGTATACGATGTAGTTACGTATGTGGAATATTACAAGAGTAAAAAAACTAATTCAATATGTTGGCTGATTTTTAGCTATTTTAAAGTCCAAAGTCCCCTTAAAGTTCGTAAGGTATTTTCTCCCTTTTTCCAGTATGCCTTCGTAGTGTAGCTGTAGCAACTCGGTGCGTACTCGACAGGTCCAGGTTCGAATCCCAGTGAGGGCACTACCCATGTTTCCCGCCTCCTGCTTCAAAAGAAACTAATGCTTCTACAGAGGCACCCAAACTAAAAGGCGGTGGACAATAATTTGTCACCACCAGGATTTGGCGATTAGGTCCCTTAATTCCGAGTCGCCTTTTAAAAAGGGGAGTATATAAGATATTTTCTCCCTCCTTCAAGCATTTCTTCTTGGGTAATGGCAGCACACTCGGCGCGTATTCGAAAGGTCCAGGTGACGGCATTGCTGATTTTTCACTTCTCCTGCTTCAAAATAACATAATGACTCTGCAAGGGTTTTTTTACTAATTAATAATTTTGCACTAATACTGCAAATAAAACCATTCTTCTAGGTCTTAGCAAATCCTTCTTTTGATTTCTCTGTAACACTTTAGTGGAGAAGTGTTTTCACATCTTTCAGTAAGACTGAGGATTTTTGAGGAGGGACAAAGACTTATCAAATCATATATTTACATTACAATAATACAGCAAAACATATATTACCTGGTTGCATTATGACAGTCTATGAAGTAATATGAAAAACCTGAAACATAAAAGTAAATATGAAAATGGAAAAAATAATGATAACATAATTATAAAGTAACTTAAACAGAGAGAGAGAGAGAGCAAAACTAAAATATAATAAATATTATTGGAATAGTGAAGAGATGTTTAAAAACTGAAATTTGTCACTATGAATCTTAGCAAATACACATTAAAAAAAGTGGTATTGCAATTCGCACTAGAAATAAACTTTTGGGTGCAGCGTATTACCAGATCGACAGTGAAAGTTGATAACCACCGTTTAAAGGCCTCCCAAAAGGGTTTGTTAAGGTTTTTCTACACTCTCGCTGAGTTCGCAGTCTACCAGACCGCTGTTTCAATCTCTACAGCTAAGTAATTTATTTTTGTCTTTTTAGCTTTATTATTAAGCCTCATTTTCTTCGAACTTACGCTATACAAAATTCAACAGCAAAATCACAAAAATTTTAAAAGCAGCATGTGTTTAGAATTCTCAATAGTCTTGGCATACATTTTTCTGTTTTTTCTCTTTATCATATTAATGTCCAGTTTTATTAGTAAGATGGCTTACAAAACTTTTTCTTCTTTTTATTATTAATGTTTTGTGTGTTACAGTGTGAGAAATATACATACATTTATACAGCTTCCTTATTATTTAATTTCTTTAAAAGTAATACAGGGCTGCAATATTTGGTGGCAACAGTTTGAAAAGTTATTCGGACATTTGAAATGATATGCGGCCAAATCCTACCTAGAGACTAATAGTCCATTTGGGCTAACGCCCTTTTGAACTATTAAGAATGTTAAGAAACGCTGTGGAAATAGTTCACTATTCAGAGAAACTGATATTTACAACCTTTGACAAAAGCTTCAAAAAAGCCCAATGAACTTGCCAAGTTTTAGGAGACTATTTTTTGTATTCAAATAGTTAAAAAGTTTTAGTAATGAAAATGTTTTTAAACGAAAAATTCTCAAAGAATCAGGTGATATTTAAAATTTGATAACGGGGCGTGCCATATAAAAATTCCTTTTGATGATGTATTCTGTTATGATATCCAGAACAGAAGGCATTTTACCAGTACAGAAGGCATTAACAGAAGGCATTTTCAGCATCGATAAGCCTCGAATATTTTACAGAACGATGCCAAACCAAACACTGAAACTTAAAAAAGAAAAATCCACTTTGAAAAAATACCAAAAATGTAAATCACAATTCTTATGCTCATATTCTTATATCAATATGAATATGAGCATAAGAATTGTGATTTACATTACAATATGTTGTTTACCGCTCATATTCTTATGTCAATATGAGCAGTAAAAAGGTCTAAAAAGATTTCGTTTTCTATGAATCAAATCGTTAAGTCATGGATGATATCGAAAGAACTATTTGAAGAAGAGCTACGAAAAGTAGGATAAAGAACTTAGGAATGAACAAAAGGTTTTTTTTCCCGTTTCGATTGACCTTTGCATTGCCCACATAGATGTGAAAAACCACACGCACGCACGCACGCACGCACACAAAAAAAATACGATGCACCGAAAAGATATAAAGCAAATTGGACACAAATTGATATTCATACAGGTTTCCACGGAAAATGCAAAATTTTACATTTTGGCTGCCAATGAATGAACGCTTGTCGCTACAGCGCATCTGATCTGCGCAACTGGCAGGATATTTAAGAGGAGAAATTAGGTAATCATATGTAGTTCCTTAAATCCAAATAAAGCTAAAAATAAATTGCAAAATACAACCAATAAAACCAACATCCTACATAAATGGTTTACAGCATGGAAAATTAAAATTATCCCAGCAAATCCCAAGTCGCATTATTTAGATACAATAGAAAAGAAGTCAGTAATGTGATAATAGATGGCGCCACAGTTCCTACCACCAACCAAGTCAAAGATTTAGGAGTTATCCTTGATGATAAGCTTACCTTTAAGCCACATGTCTTATATACATAAGAGATAAAGCACATAAGGCCTTCATGTCTATTTACGTACTATTAAATAAGCACTAAAAATTTAATTTAAACACCAAAAGAATATTATATCTTCAAACCATTAGGCCTATTTTGCTTTACCGGCTTGGGCAGCTAATGCAAGAAGTAACAGACAGATTTTGCAAAGCCTTCAAAATAAATATCTCCGTTCGATATCAGGATCTCCATGGTTTGTCAAAAATTCAACAATCCATAGAAGTTTAAAAATAAAGCCGCTTGACAGCGAAATTCTAATTTCATCTCTCAACTTCTTTATGAATTGCAATAGGAACGATAACGAAGATTAGGAGAGTACGATTACACAGTTACTCAACGTTGTAAGAGTCAAAGAACAATACACCATGATGAATTATGGTAATGTACATATTGTATGTAGTTTTCTTCATATTTTTACATAGTTTTTCCTTCATTTTTCTTATTAGTCCAAAGGGATTTGAATCCCGAAGGACTATTACTTTCGTTTTGGCATTTTGCGTCGTTTCACGTTTCAATTTTTTTTCACGTAGCTATTCACTTATTTTATTATTATTTTTTTTTCAAGTAGCTTTCTCTTCAAAAATCGTCTGCGTTGCACGGGAAAATAAAAAGGAATTTTAATTACAATTCTAAATAAATAGCCAAATAAATGTGAAATTCGTAACAATATTCTCTAGAAATTTAACGAATTTTTTATTAACAAAGTCAAAGATTTTTAAGCCAGAAATACCAACGTTGTACAGAAAAACATTTTTATCTCCAGCGCGTGACAGTGTGTACCGAAATTTCTAAAGATATGCTCAATTTAAAATTATTTTGCGATATTGCTGTTGAACTGAATTTTATGGTTTAAGTGCGAAAAACATTGTACTTAATAAATAAAGGTAACACACAAAATGTTAAATAAACGCCCCTTTGGACGTAATTAAAATCTGAAACCTTTCAGATTCTCTTTTTTTATTGTATTTAATTTTGCTTTTGCAAAGGCTGAGACTTTTGCGCATTGTGATTGGGCGACATACTTGCAAAAACGATATCTACGATTGGACGCCGCGCTATGCTCCGCCCATTACGTTACCTGCTTCTTCACTAGGGACGAGACGTGCAGGGTAAAGGATGTCTCTCACCACCACGGAAATGCTATTAATGCCATTGCTTATCACCATATTACGAGATGTTTCACCATATTGCTTTCTACTATTGCATGTTAAAGGTCCCTTCGGACGATTACAGAACAACAAGTGCAGACGGATGTTCCAAAATAATTAGATTATACTTTTTCTTCATCAGGACTTTGAAGCGATTACAGATAGGCAGAGACCTTCGGATCGTTACCTATTACAAGAATGATGACCTATGACCTATAATCATAAATTCTTCACGAATTTTATTCCGTGTACTCTGGTAGACAGTAACCATGCCTCGCATACACGTGCGCGAACGATACGCGCAGATGTCAGAATTTGAGAGAGGTCGTGTAGTTGGGCTCAGAAGCCGGGTTGGCCTTATCGGCGAATAGCTCGACATTTCATGAGCGATGCCACTATTAGACGATGTTGGTAGGAATGAGTGAACCATAGCCTCACATAGCTTCAAGAAGGAAGCGGTAGGCCCAGAGAAACGACAGAACGTGAAGATCAAGCAATCGTCAGAGCAGCACTCACAGCCCCAGATGCTTCATTATCATCCATTGTACGTGCAACTAGTGCTTTAGTGACCGAAAGGACCATTCATACATGGCTCACAGAAAGGGGGCTGACGTCGCGGCGGCCCTTGCGCCGACTACCATTGACCTCTGTACAACGTCAAGCCCGTTTGCAGTGGTGTCGGGCTCATTCGCACTGGAATATCACTGACTGGAGTAGAATAGTCTGCAGTGATGAGTCTCGCTTTAAACTGAGCCCCGATGACCAGCGAAGGCGAGTCTGGAGACGCCCCGGACAGCAGTGTGATACCAACCTGACTGTCTTCCGGCGGGCATTGGAGACTAAAATGCTTTATTTTGAAAAGTGTTGCTATTGCTCGCTTTCATATCGTAGAGTTTGTTAATCAAATATTTGTAAGTTTTACAAAATCTTATACACATAAAGAAGAATGCCTGTTTGTGTGTTTTGTTTGTTTCTTCGCGTTATTGATTTCTGATCAATTATGATAAATTTTTTTGCAACATTTAATTGACGAAAATTGAACATTGGTGAAATACTGGACGGAACTTGAGCTTTTACGACCATTTGATTAGAAAGACGGAAATCATCAAAAACTGCGTGCTATTGTTGCTGATATACTGAGAGAGAATTAGCTTATTTTTCGATCGAAATTTTTTATGTATGTGCCATATCGCATCACAGTGAAAAATGTATGACTATGAATCTTATATTTTGCATCGTTATTAGAGAAGGATTATAGCGGTATCGTTCCCTCTGTTGTTAGTTGCATCACTCTCAGTCTAACTTAACTAGCATCGGGTACTTCCGCTAGTACATAATAATATTTCTCTGCTTGAGATAAAATTAACGCTAGAAAAATCTTGGTGACTTGTTGCAGAATTAGTCATTTGAAATTACTTTCGGCCAAGTGGTGTTGCAAAGGGTATTGAAGAGGAAACAGAGAGAAACGAGGACTTGCCTATTCCACAGTGACGAGGAAAGGATAATAGCTCACTTGAGAGAAAATGTTTGGCACTCACATTAATTCCTTGATTTTTAAATTTTCTCGATTTTTACTTTTAATTGGCTATTGTTGATAGTGAGATTTAATAAACTCTTAATTTTTCCCCTCCAAGCTGTAGGGTTTCCCTTATTTTGCATTAAAAATTTATTTTAAGTTTGATACCTTTCCTGAACCTCTCAACTTCCCCGTGTATTTTCTCGCCATGATGTAAATTTAAAGTTAAGTGAAGTTAATATTTAAACGGGAAAACTCTGAGTTTATTCAGAGCGTGTTTTCGCTAGCCAGCGCACGTTCCGTTGCTATCTGGCTGTTACGCCAATCAGCCTTTTGGCAATTTCGGATTATCAACCTGTTAGGTGTAAATTAACGTGCTAATCCAGCACTAATCTATTTTTAGATTCAACTTGAATTATATTCTACATTTAGGTTTCTCACCGCAAGTTGATGGCGTTTTGTAATGCACGAAGATCGTGCCTTTCTACACTGGTTATCATAAATTTAAAAAAAAATCACGATTACTGAAAAGGTTACATGTAGTATTTTAAGGAACTTACCCACAATATACAACACATAGTAAGGTAGCAAATAACATAAAAGAAATTACCAAACAATTATGGTAGTATAGAAATTAGCACTTGCATAAAATGAACAAATCGAAGGTGTCAATTTGCTATAGGAAAAGTACCTTCAATATGGAATAAAATGGCCTCTGGAAACAATACAGCACCTACAGCGATGTGTGATGCTTTAAATTATGCGGTCTATCAATTCTATAGGGAGCAAGAGCCATTGCTCTTGCAAAGCAGTTGCAAGCGCGGCAGGGTCTGAGGGGGCAGACTGAGAGCAGCTAGATGTCTATCTAAACCCAACGTACTCCATAGGATTCAAGTCCTCAAGTCCGGGAATCGAGCTGGCCACTCCATGCGCATAATTGTTTCCTGTTGAAGATAATCATCTACGATGGAGCTCTATGTAGTCTTGCGTTGCCGTCCTGTAACAGGAAAGCATCATCTATTGCCCCGGCATATGGGCGCATATAAGCATCAAGGATGTCATCTCTATAAATCTGAGCATTCACGGTTCCCCTTTGAAAAACATGGAGGTCTGTGCGTCCACCCAAAGAGATGCCACCCCAAAAGCAGAGGCTGCCTCTACCGTATGCATCTTTCAGGGATGTTTGTCGGATGATAAAGGGGTCCAGGTTATCTCCATATCAAATAACGCCTACTATCGCTTTCTAGATAAACCTGGACTCATCCGTAAAGAGTCCAGCCCTCCATTGATCAGGCGTCCAGTGGACATGTTGTCGTGCCCACTGCAAACGATCCCGCTAGTTGCCTCGCGTACAGACCACCTTCGTGAAGCCTTCTACGAACAGTTGACTTTGACACCAACCTTCCGCTGGCTGCAGCAAGAGAAGATCTAAGGTACACATGGTTTGGCTTATTTTTGAGGGAGTTATCGCTATTTTTGTGATTTTTTCTTAATTTAAGACAACCAGTGTGTTAAGCTTTGATTTAACAAAAGGTTTCTTTTCACGCTTCTGTGCTGGTACTTATTCACGCCTGTGCGAGAATTCGCCAGGTTCATTGTAGGACCTAGAAGTGTTTATGTGGAATAGCGGGAACAGATCTTACAAGACTGCTTAAAGCGAAAGAAGTCTACAGATAAGTTACGAATCATACACTGTCCTAAAGCTAATAATCGACAAGCAATGCTAGAGTTAGAGCCTGAAATTTTGACAAGAATTACAAAGAATTCCTGAATAGATATTGTTTTAAAAAGATAGTGTTAATAGATTTCCGGAAATTGTGTTTAATGTTAAGAATGTCAAAAAAGGAAGCAGTATTGAAAGGGAAAAGAAATCATATATTATTAGCCCAAAGGAGCAACAGCTCAGACCGGCTATTAATTTCGGTTTGCCATTTTGTGTCGTCCGCTATAAAACGGCGTTTCGCTTTTCAAATTGTTGCCAGCAAATATTAAATCTCTGCATTATACTTGAAATTAACGAAGAATCTGCATGAATGTATGTTTCTGACATTGTGAAAAAAAAAGACGGTAGCTAGAGACATAAAATTTTAATAACGTAATCCTCCTGTCGAATATGGGCATCTGGAAGCCCAAATTTAGAATGTGGAATTTGATTATCTATTTCACATTTTGTAGATCTTAGACGAATTTTTGGTTAACAAAGTACACAATTTTAAAGCGAGAAATGGCAACAATGTGCCCCCCAACAAACAAACAAAAAAAAAAACCCTGCAAGGTTTCAGATTTTAATTTACGTCCAAAGGGGCGTTTTCTAACGTTTTGTGTGTTATCTTTATTTATTAAATATTATGATTAGATAGAGAGAATATTATGATTAGACCCCCCCCCTCCTTAGAGTGTTGCCATTGCACGCTTTTAAATCATTTGAGTTTGTTCATCAAAAATTCGTTAAAGGTTTGCAAAATATGAAATAGATAATAAAACAAATTCCAAATTAGGGCTTCCAGATGCCCATATTCGGGTGGAAACGTACGTTATTCAAAATTAGATGGCTCTAAGCACCGTTGTTTTATCACACTTGGAGAAACACATATACATTTATGCAGATTCTTCATTACTTAATTTTTTTAAATATAATACAGGGCCCCAATATTTTGCGGCAACAGTTTAAAAAGTGATTCAGACTTTTATTGCTTCCGACGCAAAACGAAAACACTAGTCCTTCAGGGACAAAGCCCGCTTATAAACGAAGATAAAAACTTTGGACTTTGGGATTTCTAGACTTAAAAAAAAAAAAATAAAAAAAAAAAAAAAAAAAAATCAGATTTTTAAATTACATCTAAAGAGGCGTTTTTTAACGTCTTATGTGTTACCTTTACTTATTAAATATCATGTTCTTCGCACTTAAACCATAAAATTCAGTTCAACAGTAATATCGATAAATAATTTTAAAATGAGAATATCTTTAGAATTTCCGATACACAGTTCCGCGCGCTGGATCTGAAAAGGTTTCTCCCTCCCCGTAGAGTGTTGCCATTGCTCCATTGCTCTCTTTTAAACCGTTGAGTTTGTTCATCAAAAACTTGGTAAAGTTTTACAAAATATGAAATAGATAATAAAACAAATTCCAAATTTGGGCTTCCAGATGCCCATATTGGAGTGGAAACGCCCATTATTGATGGCTCTAGGTACTGTTGTTTTATCACAATGCCAGAAACATACATACATTTATGCATATTCTTCATTATTTAATTTCTTTAAATATAATACAGGGCGATAATGTTTGGTGGCAACAATTTCAAAAGTGAATCGGACATTTACAGTGAATCAACGCAAAATGCCAAAACGAAAACTATAGTCCTTCAGGGGCAAAGCCCCTTTGGACTAAAAAAAACATGTTTTAAGTGGGAAGAACATTATATTTAATAAATAAAGGTAACGCACAAAACGTTAAAACCCTCTCAGCGTTACGGCCGGATTATTCCGTATAGAAGGCTGCCTTCTGTATTCATTACACATGAAAATTTCTGCTTTCTTTTAATGTATCTGATTTCGGTTTCGATGTATATTGGAAGAACAGAAATCAAGGTACAAAATGAGACAGTCATTTTTTAATTAAAATCAAGAAAATACCACTTATTCATGACATTTTGAGGGACTTCGAAATTTCAGAGCTAAACCCGTAACGCTCGGAGGGTTAAAAAACGCGCGTAATATAAAATCTGAAAGCTTAAAAGTCACCCTATATTAATTATGATTAAAATAAGGTAATAAATAATTATGGTTAAAATAAAAAATTTCTCACCATCACAGTTTATATTACATATCGAAATATAAATACATAAATAATAAACGAATAAAAAATACATAAATTGTTACCATTTTGAATGAAATTGTTTAAAGGAATGAAAAAGTGTATAGGCAAAACCTTTCCACAAATTTCAATCATTTTGAAAAGGAAATGTTTAATGCCAATAGTAAACAACAGTTACAAATAATGAATACACTCATACTCACTGCGTCTGTAGACAAAATATAACAAATCCTAACGTTGAGGATGGTTATTTCTCAGGCGGTGACACAACTGTAGTTCTAATTCCTAGTATATTAGATGCAAAATCTTCCCTTGCACCCAAGATAAGTATTTACGATAAGAAGGAACAAAGTTGATGACGTTATTTCCGATACGTGGTTTTATCACTAGTTGATTCACTTTGAATTGAACAAAAGAAAGGACATGTTGGAGGCGGTTGCTTATTAAGAACTGCTTATTTCCGTTTTCCTAAAGCAGAAATTTAAAATATTTTTTGAACTGCAGTTTTTCCTCACGAAACGCATTTAAATCCTTCGCCAATAATCAGAAATTAAAAGCATTTCCGTCTTAAAGAACTTAACTATCGACCTAACAAGCATTGGGAATCAAACATCGAACCTATTCTGTTTTGAAAGGCAGCTTACTCATCTCTCGTTTGAATCTTTAATAATTTTTACTTCCTTATGCGAAGTAAAACGAAAGTATTGTAATCGCAAAAAGTTTCGGGTATCATATTTCAAAGAAAATATCCGTTTTGACAGCTATCGAATGCAATTTAACGATGTTTTTGCCTGACATCTGTATGTAAGGACAGAATAAAAGAATATTTTCTCGCCAAACGAATTATAAAACTGATTTAAAATGGATTCAGAAGAGATTTTTTTCGTGGTGTACGTATGTACGCACGTATCTCGCATAATTTAAAAATGAACAGTTTCAGAGCGTTGAAATTTTGTATATGGAACTGCTATAGCTTGTAGATGTGCACCTCCCTTTTGAGTTGCAATTAGCCGCACCAAAAGCAAATATATATATATTGTATATATACATACCCACTCTGTTACTCTCCTCAGTGAGCTCGGATTTTTATTCTTCTATATCGGTAAATTGCGCATTTTTTGCTTTAAAAATGATTGAATTATGTTGTTTTTATCTTCCGGTTAAGGGTTTTATACCTTTAGTAAATCTGCATGCAATATTTTCAATATTTGTAGAATTATCAACAAGTTAAAAGTTGTTTAAGTGCGGCTAAGCCTAATTAATTTTACGAAATCTGCTATATTTGTTTACATTTGGAACTTAGCAGAATAGTGAATCTGTTGCCAATATAGAGAAACTAAGCTTCGCAACAACAAAGATAACACTTTCTTTTATTACTGCAAATTAAATCATGCTTAACACACTCTAGAATTTATTCCAGGAAATAATTATATATTTACTTTATTATAGATTTATTTCATAGTCTTTAATATAGATATTTTGAATATTTATGTATTTTTGCCTCGTCACGAAGTGACAGCTGAATTAATTGAATGAGAAATACTGAATCGTTAGTGAAAAACTGTTTCTTTTTTCTTTGTGTAATTTCTTTTATACATAGTTTTAGATTTATTATAGTATTTGAATAGAACATGTGGCAGTGATTAGTCAATTCTTCAGATGATATACATAATTTTTGTGCATTCGGCGTTATAAAACGAATGAGATGTAACGCTGTTAAGTGAACCTAGCGCAAGAGTGTCGTTATGGTAAACAAATAGAGTGAATTTTAAAGAGTGCATTTATTCTAGTGTGGTTTATGCGCTATCGACGAAGTAGATTTAATTCAATCCAATAGGTTTAAATGAAATGCATGAAAAAATGCGTAGAATTTAATATTCTCTACAAGAAAGTCGTGTGGTGTACACATCAGATTTTTATTTTTTGTAGGAGAATGTAGTACACAGCACTTGATTATCCAATGTGTTCCGTCATTCCACTTGGACAGCAACATTGGAAATATCAAAAACTGGAAGGTTTTCATTCCAAGCGAACAAAAGAATTCCAAACTGTCGAAGTTTGACACTTCATAAGGAGACATTCCAAACTCTGACGCGTCATAAGAAGAACTTCAAAAAAATTACAAATCGTCAAATTTGGTCTAAAGTCAAAAGATAAATCAGATTATTTAAGTACTCGTAGTTACAACGCGATTTTGATGTAAACTATATTAAAATAATAATTAGAATAAATAAATGAAACCCTAAATTATGATTTTAAGCTAATTTTATTCGAATTCGTAATACGTTATGTTTGAAATTCATGCTGAACAAATCTCAAATAGAGAAGAAAACATTTTATTTAGTAAAATGCTTTCAAACACGATGAAAATAAAAGTAATAATGTATATATAATTATTAGAATAAATTAGTATCTTTTTTGCATAATGAGACTCGGCAGCATCAAAAACAAACGAGCGCCAAACGATATATATTTCCCAGAGAGGCTTCCACCTATGTTTTGATGTAGAAGTCTTAAAAAAGATTTTGTACTGACGTTGCACTTGATCTTCAGTCTTTTCCGCGTGCTACCTTTTTTTATGGAATATACGCCTGATAATATTGCCTAATAGGTAAGCTGAAGCTATTTAAAACTTATAAATGAATCTGTTGCAAAATCTTTTTTTTTTTTTTCAACATTCTGACTTGAATGTTTTTATAAAGACTGTTAACTTTGATTTGTATTCCATTTGTGATCTATTTGAGTCAAGTAAATTCACTAACTTGTTAAATAAAGATTTCAT
Organism: Stegodyphus mimosarum; assembly: GCA_000611955.2. Taxonomy (NCBI): domain Eukaryota; kingdom Metazoa; phylum Arthropoda; class Arachnida; order Araneae; family Eresidae; genus Stegodyphus; species Stegodyphus mimosarum. The sequence continues at coordinate 55,033 of KK121356.1, read as the reverse complement.
AGTTATTCTAACTTACAATTCTTTAATAAAACTGTTCTAAATATAATCCGAACGTATATAAACATATTTATATATATCAACTTTTTACTCAGCTCAGTGAGCTCAGTTTCTTTATTCTTATAAGCTCGTAAATTATGCACTTTTTGCTTTTAAAATGATTGAATTATGTCGTTCTTACCTTCCGGTTAAAGTTTCTATGCCTTTGGTAAATTTGCATGCAAGATTTGTAGAATTATCAGCAATTTAAAAGTTATTTAAGTGCGGCTAAGCCTAATCATTTTTCCCATGGCACCATATTTGTTTACATTTGAAACTTAGGAGAACAGTGGATTTGTTGCCAATCTATAGAAACTAAGCTTCGGAACAACAAGGATAACGTCTTCTTTTATCATTGCGAATTAGATCATGTTTAACCCATTCTGGAATTTATTCGAGGAAATAAGTGTTTAAGATTTACTTAGTAATTTTTAATATAGATATTTTGAGTTTTTATGTATTTTTGCCTTGTCGCGAAGTGTGAACTGAATTAATTGAATGAGAAATATTGTCTATGAAAATACTGTTGCGTTTTGCGGGTTCGTAGATTTGAGAGTATCCGATGAAAACACGATGCAGAACAATAAAAAGCACAATTTATTTACAGGAATCACTATTTACAGCACAGTTCCAAAATTACCTTTAAAAGCGTCGAAAATCTACAATAAATACGCTGAAACAATCAGCAACACAGCTTCAGGCTGTAACTGTACAGGTAGCTTCACGGCAACACTAAACTTCTAATAAACACCGTGGAACAATCACCAATACACTGTCCAGCTATACTGTAAAGATAGCTTCACGGCAAAGCACTATCTCGATTGCTTTCCGTTCACAAAACTCTCGCGTAGCAGCTATTCTCACAACTAATCACACTGCTCGCAACACTTCACAATTTCGCAACTTGCAACAACAACTCGCTTGCAACTAACTCGCCACTCTCAGAAACGTAAGGGTTTATATAGCTTTTCTTTAAGTTCGACACGTTTCGAGAAATATCTCGACAGGAAGTTATTCTAGAAGCTTCCCGATTGGACCATGGGCTATCGCCAATTTGGTCGCCAAATGGGCGATAAAGTCGCCAATCTGGCAACTTTACCATACACTATTTTATGGCAACCCTAGTGCTATGCCGGAAAGCTTACATACAGGCGCAACCGCCGAATTTTTCGTAACAATACTAAATTAATTGAATGAGAAATACTGTTTGTGAAAAACCGTTTTCGGCGGTTTGTTTAATTTCTTTTATACATCGTTTTAAATTTATCATAGTATTTGAGTAGAACATGTGTCAACGATTAGATAATTCTTCAGATGATATACATAATTTTGTGCATTCTGAGTTATGAAATGAATGATATATGACGTTGTTAAGTGAACCTAGGGCCAGAGTGTTGGTATGGTAAACAAATAGAGTGAATTTTAAACAGTGCATTTATTCTATTGTGGTTTATGCATTATCAACGAAGCAGATTTAATTCAATCCAATAAGATTAAATGAAACGCACAATGCGTATAATTTCATATTCCGTACAAGGAAGTCATGTGGTGTACACATCAGATTTTTTTATTCCTAAATTCATAATTAAGTAACCATTTTAAGTAATTTAATAATATTAACTCGTTGTCCCATCAATATTTATTATTTGGGATTTTTTTATTTATATGTTGTTATACATAAAACTAAATTATATTGCAAGTTCATTCTCCATCCTCGAAACTGCATATTTGAAATCATGTATATTGCCAATAATTTCTTTCCGTAAGTAAGGCCCACCAGCGGCTGAACGGCGAAATCGTCGAACATTGATAGTTCCGACCTAGGTTCGATTCTAGGCGAAGAGGCTGGCTGCATTGGACGTTTCTGTGGTTTTCAACATATGTATACCAGCCAGTTTTCCTTATAAAGTCCTTGACGAAGGCATAGCAGTAGCCTTAAACTTTATGTATGCTTGTTATAATCAATCAAACCAACCAAACAGTAGGTATTGTCAGGTTACAGTCGTTGAAATCCCGTTCTGCATCAATATATTATTTCCAACTTTATTAAGGTACACATTTATACTTTTTTGACGTAAACATAAAGAGTTTTTAATTGTTCCTTTGTAGATAAGCAAACAATATACACGTTCATACTTTTAAAAATTAAATATAGTCCTCTTTTAATACTTTCTCTGCTAATTAGGTAAGAAAGATTTTAGATATAATTCCTTTTCACAGGATTCAGATTACTTAAAATGGGCTAATTTCGATTTGGGTTAAGTGCTATTCAAGAACACAAAATGTTATTTGCACTATGTGCAAGTTTCTGGTTTGTGATAAATTATGGCCCAGATGTTGATGGCTCTACAAACCTTATTCTGAAAAACCATTAGTTTTTTCCTGTCAATTTTAAAGCCGTAGCCCATACAGTTATGGCGTAGAAAAGCACAGATGAGTAAGATATAAACTTTTTTTTGGCACGAAGGTATAACCTGGATCTTCTCCCGATGAGACGGTATATATCCATAAAGGCTGCCTTAGCCTTGTTTAACTTATAAGGCATTTCTCTCACCTTCCTAGCATGCCTTCGATGTGTAGTGGTCAGCACACTCGGCGCGTATTCTAGAGGTCCGCGGTTCGAGTCCCAGCGAGGGCATCGTTCATTAGGTGGTGGATGATGATTTTCCACCACCAGGATTTGAGAATTGAGTTCCTTAGTCCCCAGTCGCCCTCCCTTTAAAAGGGGGAATATACAAGGTATTTCTCTCACCTTCAATGGTGTAGTGGTCAGCACGCTCAGCGCGTCTTCGAGAGGTTGGTGGTTCGAGTCCCGGTGAGGACACTGCTCATTTTTCACGTCTTCTGCTTCCAAAGTAACCTAATGTCTCTACAAACTCATAGATCATCTGTTCTTTAAAATTCAGTTGTAATTCTAATATGACGCCTAAATATTTAGTTAAATTTACTATTGAAAGTAAACTGATTACGCATTTGTATATTTAAGTTAACTGGATGATTTTTCTCCTAGCGTCTAAATAAAATGACATTGTATTTGCTTGCATTTAATTTGATCTATGTATTTTCATTATTGTGTTACAATATTAAGGCTTAGTTGTAGGTTGTGAATGACAGGTTACAACCTAATTGATTTCATCATCAGGACTATGTCATCAGCATACTTGGCTAATTTGCAATTTAGTGGTTCTGCCATATCGTTTATATGTATGTTAAACAAGACTGGCGCTAAAACAAGGCCTTGTAGTACGCCCGCACGGATTAATTTTTTGCTTGGAAATGCATCTCCTACACTCACTTGCGAGTTCTACATTCAGATAAGATTTGAGTAATTTGAGCATCCTGAGAGGCAATTTGATTGTTGCAAGTTTATAAATCAGTATTTGATAAAAAATGTTACCAAATGCCTTTTCCTTATTTAGGAAACAGGCAGCTACAGGTTGTTTTTTGGTAAACATTTCAGCGATTCTTTCCACGACATTTGGGATTTGCATGGTTGTATTTAAGGCCTGTCTACAGAAAAACTGATTGCTTTTGATGATGTTATTTTTGATAAGGTGATTACTATAACTTTGATGAATTATCCTGTCGAAGATCTTTAAACAGGGAAGCAGACTATAACTTGTCAAAAGATATATATATCTCTCTCTCTATATATATAGATATATATATAGTTATATCTATAGCAGTCTATAACTTGTCGAAAGATTTGAATTTTTACCAGATATTAAAAAGATGATAAACATACCTTTGCTGTTTTTGATTATGATGAATTACGACTTTTTAGATCGAGTTTCTAGTCTTAAGAATTGGGGGGGGGGAGGAGGAGGATAGGAGAGAGAGATGGAGAAATGCACAAAGTAAAAGGAGAAAGAAAGATGCGTTCTTTTTTCGACTTTAATTCTTTCTGATAATTCCGATGGAATACTGAAATAATCATATCTCATCTTTCTGTCAAACGAATTGGCACGATAAATAAATTGACATATCAGGTGAAAGAGTAGATAATACCTCTACACAAACGCCCTTGAAAGCCTAGTGAAGTGCTTTGTTATGGATAAGCTTTTATATGAAGACAGCTGGATAATTAATCAACTTACCGAAGTCTAGGCAGGGCACTTTTTGTACTAGGTCAAATTTGCATCACTTGTGGAGAAAAACGTAAATACACCTTTCTATACATCTCGTTTTGAGGGAAAAAGTTCAAAACGGAGCCATACTGAACTTTCGATTAATCGCATGAATTATACGTGCATCTAAATATGTCTATTTTTAGGCATTATTATTCGTACATATATATATATATATGTGTGTGTGTGTGTGTGCTTAAGATAAAAATATGTAATCAGCTTTATAATAGAATTTAGCAATAGGCTTTTAATTCCTTATTTTTAATTTAGGTATTTTCTCTTTCTATTCTAAAAATAATAACTTTTCTAGACCGCGCCATTTCTAGATTAATCTATGTCACATAGCTTGCATAACGCTGATGACGTAGCTATTTCTGAACTTTTACTCAAACTTTTAAGAAGTAAAACCTAAACTCAAACCTCTTCTTGGTGGGCCTCCATATTGGATAATTGCTCTCTTTAGTTGCATCCTCTGAGCTGCTTGGATGCTATTTCGCTTGGTGTCCACCAAAAATATCGCTGATGAAAACGTCGTGGAGAAAGCAGCACAAGGCATTGTACAAGTACAAAACATCATGGGAGAAAAGAAAGCAAAGAGAAAACATCGCAGTTCTAAAACATCGTATATCCTCTTCGAAAATAAAGCGGTCAAAAACTTCGCAGTTCAAAAACATCGTCGTTGAAAATATAGTGGTAAAAAATACAGTACAGTCAAATACCAAAAATCCGCCGACCTGAATCCGCCAATTCCTGAAATCCGCACTGCCTCTCAAAATGTAAACATTGAATTTATAGGTTTCAGAAACCTCAGAATGGAGAATGAAATACCGAAGAAAAAATATTTATCCAATAATGACGTCATAATTAACTAATACTAATGATTCTGTGTTAGTGGCAGAAAAAAGAGCTTAGCCCAGAAGAGGTTTTCAGTATGGATGATGTCTTCAGATGAGCCAACACTGGCATTCAGATAACCGATGATGAAATCGTTGGCTCTGCTTTGAACTCGCCACAGCAAGAAAACGATTCTGACACCGACACAGATAATGAATTTGATAGGAGTGAGAATATCTTTTAATGAGGGTCGAAGTTGACCATAACCATGATCCCCTACCTATTTTCATTTTTTTTGAATTTGCAAATTTTATAATATACATTTGGAACAGAAAAAGTAAAGGTTAACTGAGCTCGTTCTAAAGAGGGAGCTAGCCTACTTTACAGTGTTTTTTTGTAAAGGAAAACTAACCTTCCACTAAAAATAATAAACAGGCAAAGAACCATTAGTTCTCAAATAGGAAGAATGGAGTTTAATCCTTGAGTGATAGTGTAGGAAAACAAAACTAAAAGATATTTTGCGCTTAAAGCTGCTAAAATATTAAGGAATTACTGAGAAAGTTGACAAATTTTTCTATATGTTGTTGAGAGAAAAAAAAAACTAGAAAAACTAGTAGAAATCTGCGCGTAGTGCTGCAGGATTTTTTTTTAACCCTCTAATATGGGAAATGAAATATATGAGAGAATAATTTAAGAATTGTAAGAACCATGATCCCCTACCAATTTTCATTTTTTTTTAATTTGCAAATTTTATAATATACATATGGAACAGATAATTTAATGCATATAATAAAATAATGTAATAATTTATATTATTGTACAAAATAATTTAAGTAAATGTATCTAATATGCCTTATTTATTTTGTACTTTTAGTCTGAATATTATGATTTGGCTTTTCTGTCCCGAAATCTGCAAAATCATAAAATCCGCACAGTCTCTGGTTCCAAGCATTGCGGATTTCTGAACTTCTACTGTACTTAGAAATTAGCGCATGACGATAACATCGTACATGTGTTTTTCAGGTTTAATAGCTGTAAATACATTTTCGCATAATGAGTTGGGAGGGCAAGAAGGAAAGAAGGATATTTTTACTTTTATCTTTCATATTTTTGAAGGAACTAATAAATTTTTGCTGAAAAAGCAATAAGGAAACTTAACCATTTAAAAATTCAAAATGACTAGAAAGTTAATGCAGCTTATAGCCCTTAATAGAATTTCAAATTTATATAGTTAACTAACAAAGGTCATTAATAAATTAATCTTTTTTTATATAAAATTTTGTTTCATGAAAAATACAACCTAAAAATGCTTAGAAAAAGGAAGATAGATAACTGCAAGAGGTTACATCTATAAAAATTGCTTAGTTAATTATGAAATTACTTTCTTTCACGTTTGTTAATCTGATATTATCTTGGTGAAAATTACAGAAGCTGTTCGCACATTTTTTAGACGATGTATACTGTATTCACAAAACTAAATTACATGAAATTCTTGTGTGTTAAATGTTCTATTTGACATCCCTTATTCTGAACTATCTTTCGACACCGCAGTTTCCAGGATAATAATGCCTTTTGAAGTGTCAGAAGAGGTATTTTATCTCATTCCTCCCGAGCAGCTTTCCAGAGTCCTGTTAGGGTTTGGGGACAACGTTTGGATAATGCAGTTTTTAAAAGTCCGAAAGCACAAAAATCCATAGGTGACACATTGGGAGATTTAGTAGGGATATCAGTGAAGGGTATGGCCTCGATACCAGTTTTTTGTTCCATTTCTTTTAGGAAATTTACAGTGGATTTTGATGTGTGACTGCTAGCTTTGTCCCGATGGAGTCTCACAGATTGATGGCACTGTGGGTAAAGCGATAGTATTTCATTCAGAAAAATGGGCGATAAAATATGTTCCTGATAGTATTTGGAGTTAATCTTGGCATTTTTTGGCACTCTCTTTATTTTTAACTTGCCATTATAAGAAAAACCAGCAACAATCATGAATTCCTTAGAAAAACTTTCTTTCGATTCTTTGAACCATGTACTTAAATTTTTTTCTGCGCTTTTATGATAATAAATGGCTCTTTTTTTTGTTACAATCATTTAAATACACCCATGCTTCATCTATTGTGACAATTGTTTTCCATTTTTCTTTGGATAAGTGTTTCTCATATAGAATTCTTCAGCGTGTCCTGCGTCGAGCGATATGCTTTGGAAGAAGACGATGCACATTGCGTTTTTTCGCTTTCTTAAGATTTAAATCAACGTTTATCATTTTGTTTACAGTAGACACCGAGCATTTTAATGATTTTGCAACTGTCCTTTGACTAAAGGGATTTTCTTTTAACATTAAACAACGTACCTTTGCAATAGTAGAAGATGTCCGTTTTTTCCTTGGACATTTATTTGGAATTTTTGTCCCACTCGAGGCTCCAATTTGACGTTTTTTCCCTTTCTTGTTCATCATATTACCTATCGATGCTTTAAATATCACAAAATCACGACTCTCACATCGTTTTTGGATAACGGAGTATGCATAATTCTCTTCGGAAAGAGCGTAAATGTAGCTTTCGAACCACTGCTTTGTTAAATTCGCCTTTCAAACCACAGACGATAATTTTGACTTTTAAAAACATAGTACAATTGCAATTACTTCTTTTGCAGCAAACCATTTTTTATTACCGCTTACCAAAATCGTTTAAAAAATGTGCGAACAGCCTCTGTATATCTTGTTTTGTTTCCGTGTATTCTGAAGGTGTCGTTAAGGTTGCGCTTCCAAATCTTTATGCGAACATACACTTACAACTTTTAAAAACCGAAAAACGCATGTGTGCGATGTTATCGCCGCCTGATGATTTGTAGGTACTTTATTTTTTACCACGATATTTTCGACGACGATGTTTTTAAACTACGAAGTTTTTGAACCGCTTTATTTTCGAGGACGATAGTTTGTAGCACGGTGTTTTAGAACTGCGATATTTTCTCTTTGCTTTATTTTCTCCCACGATGTTTTCGTCCGCGATGTTTTCGGCTGTAACCATTTAACTGTGCTCTTTTTCGATCGCAACAGTATTAGTGTAAATTTTCTACAATATAAATGTAAATTTTCTGAAAATAGGTACGATTAGAGTGCCAAATGAATTGTTGCCAAAAACGTCAATTTAAATAAAATGAACGATGCCTCGACTGATAAGTTTCTCAGTCATTACGAATTCAACATTTTAGCATTCTACTCGACCAGAATTCTTCCTCTTCAATATGGCTTTACTACGTTCTGTGAATTCTACGTGCTACGCTATCAATATTAATACTTCTTTTCTCTTTTTTATCACTCACTCACTTACACACAGACATATATATATGTACAGCAGATAAACATGTACACATGCATACATTAAATGTGAGTGAGTGTTAGATAAAGAATACGTAAAATGAAATCTTTAATTTGTAACAGCCTCTTAAGTATCCTATTTAATATGATTGCAAGATCTAGTTTTCTTAGCTATCATAAAATGTTACTAGATCTAACTAAGGGTTGGTCATTGCGAATTTTCGCACAGGCTTGATGATGAACCAGAGGAAGGGTGTAAAAGTTCCTTTTATTGAACACAAAATATTTAACAGATGGCACTGCGGTGAGAACTTAAAAGATAATGCAACTATAAATTAAAATGTAGTGCGAGAGTGCACAATTAAAAATCTAGCTAAAATTTTCAGCGGCAGGATAATAACTCGGAGGCAAGAATGCGTAGCCAATGTGAAAATAAAGAGGGAGTAGAAACTAACAACGTGCCGTCACAATAGCGAAATCACGCTCTGTCTAACTTTTTCACTTCAATAGTTTAAATACTCTCTTTCACCCTAACTAGTTTACATCCTGGCGAAGAAATGCAAGGGGAAGAAGAGAATTCAGGAGAGGCTCACAGAATAAAATAATTATCAGTAAAATAAATAGAACCCTATATGTTAATTTCTCGTAACACTTAAAATAGTGACATACTTACGTCTAATAAGTTTTCCTAAACTGCGTCATTTCAAAATTAATCCATGTCAAGTGATTCTTACATAATGTTCCTGATGCATATGCTTAAATAAGGAAGAAATCTTTCAGCAAATAATAATATTAAGATTTGCAAACTAAAACGCTAATTAACAGATAAGAATAAAGTAAAATCGTATCTTTGTTATTTTTAATCTAACTTTCCTAGTGAAAACTGCTCATTTTTCTCTCCTTTTGCTGTTTTCCTAACATATAATCCGTAAAGAAGTGGAAATTTCGCCAATACTGCTGCATATATTAAGCACATTTTCGTCATGAATAAAAAATATTGAATCGGTTTTAACTGCTAATACACCTTTATGCCCAAGCTCCATCATCAGGATTCATATTACATATATCCAAATTTTTATTATACATATACATATATACTCAGACATATGTATATACAAGGTGGTCATAAAGAAACTTTGCCAACATCTGCACGTCTAGCGTCGGTTACGGTTAACCGACCGAGATAAGATTGCAAATATAGTTATTCGGAGATATGCGCTCGAGATCCTGTGAATGGGAACACAGGGGCGCTCACGTTTACGGTTATAGTTACAGAAACTAGAAAATATCGAATAGCAATGGCAACTTTTTTCGGTCTCAAAATGTTCAGCGAATGCGAAAACGCTAAATAGCGTTGAAACGGTACCGATAAGTCCGAAAACGGACGTGTTATGCATACACAAAAAAAAGTTCTGAAAACCGCCCAGCGAAACACGATCTGGGAGCACGCAGAAAATTTGCATATAACAGAGGCAAGATACCATTCACAAAACGCAAATTCCTAGATATTCAGCTTAAGAAACCGATACAATGGCAGGCTGGTACGCGAAGTCGTCATTCGGGAACTTGCACACAGCGACGAAATTTCTCTTCCAGGGAAAGTTCGTGGTGAATTGATAAAAATGTATTATCAAAATGGGATAAACGCTACTACCGCGATTGTGGTAGGCGGAATGCACTCAATGACATCGTTTGGATGCACAATGGTGCACCTCCACATATGGCGAGGTTTGTTAAAGCGCCCTGGAACAGCATTTGAGTAATCGCATCTCTCAAACCATTATCCTTTTGCGTGGCCTCCTCGATCTCCGATCTGACGCCTAAGGATTTCTGGTTTTGGTTTCAAATCCACAGTTTACCTGCGCAATCCGCAAACTTTGTCGGATTTATAGGATTTTATACGGCGTAAGATTGCAAATATCCCTCATACCATGTTCCGTTCAGCGGTATTGTTCACCGTCTCCCGATACAATGCATACTTGCCATATGGAAAATGCTTGATCTAAAAAAGGCATTCTTTTGTCCGATACGTTTTGTCGTCAGTGATCGGTGTCTTGTCTCTGTCATATGCAAATTTTCTACATGCGCCCAGATCGTCTTTCGTTGGCCGGTTTTCAGAACTCTTTTTTGGGTATGCATAACACGACAGTTTTGGGACATACTAGTACCGTTCCAAAGCTATTTAGAGTTTTCGCATGCGCTGAACATTTTGAGACCGGAAAAAGTTGGCGTTGCCGTTCGACATTTCCGAGTTTCTTTAACTATAACAGTAATCGTGAGCTCCCCTGTGCTACCATTCACCGAATCTCGAACGCATACCTCCGAATAACTATATTTGCAATCTCATCTCGATCGGTTAACTCGAACGGACGAGTGCAGATGTTGTCAAAGTTTCTTTATGACCACCCTGCATATATAACTGAGTGTGTGTAATGAAATTCCGATACATACACATACATAAAATTATCTCTCTCTCTTTTATATATATATGTTATTGTAGTGATGTTTATTTGCTGTAAAAAATTATTTTTCTTTTTAGCCCAAAGGCGCGTTAACTTAGAAGGACTATTAATTTCGTTTTGGCACCTTGCGTCGAATTCACTGTAAACGGCGAATCACGTTTGAAATTGTTGACACCAAATATTATCGCCCTGTATTACATTAAAAGAAAGTAAATAACGAAGTATGTATGTTTCTCGCTTTGTGATAAACCGACGGTACCTAGAGCCATCCAATTTTGCATAACATACGTTACCATCCGAATACGGGGATCTGGAAGCCAAAATTTGGAATTAATTATCTATTTCATATTTTGTAAAGCATTTATGAGTTTTTGATTAAGAAACTCAACGATTTCAATGCGAACAATGGCAACACTGTACGAAAAAAAAACATTTTTATCTCCAGGGGGTGAGACTGTGTATCGGAAATTCTAAAGATAAGCTCTTTTTAAATTATTTTGCGATATTACTGTTCGATTGAATTTTATTTTTTAAGTGCGAAGAACATGATATTTAATGAACAAAGGTAACAGCTAAAGCCTTTTTTTTTTTTTAATTCTTTACTTGACAAAAAATCCGTGGATTCACTTTCAGATGCATTATCTAGTTCAGAAAACAGGTTTTTGCAGTAAAATATCTTCTTGCACGAAGTTTGTTAATAACAAATACATGGCTTCATAATCTTTAAAACAGTAACCAGACCACACGGCATGTATTTATATCTTCAAATAAAGGCCTGGTTTTAGGAATAAAGGTAAGCTTTATTTATTAATAGCGAAAGAACCCGATGCCAGTTACGTTAGATTGAGAGTAATGCATCTAGCAACTGATAGAACGATACCGCTGTAATCCTTCTCTAATAACGATGCAAACAATACGATTCCTAGTCATACATTTTTCGGTTTGATGCGATACGGAACCCACATAAAAAATTTCGATAGAAAAATAAACTAATTCTCCCTCATTATATCAGCAACAACGCCACGTCATTTTTGATGATTTCCGTCTTTCTAATCAAATGGTCGTAAAAGCTCAAGTTCCATCCAATATTTCACCTATGTTCAGTTTTGGTCGAGGCAAAAAAATTGAGCATAATAGATCAGAAATCAATAACACGAACAAACAAACAAAACACACAGACATTCTTCTTTATATGTATAAGATTTTGTAAAACGTACAAATATTTGATTAACAAACTCTACAATTTGAAAACAAGCAGTAACAACACGTTTCGAATTAAAGCATTTTAGTCTCCAATGCCCGAGACTGTTCCCACTCGGAAAAATGAGTGCGAAAATGAGCGCTTTCAGAGTTTTTAATGAGTATTTCGGCTTATTAAAGTCGTACAAAGATTGGAACAGTCGAAATGGCTTCCCAAGAATTTTTGCAATCGGGAATAATGTATTTAATGTTTGGCAATGCTATTTTTATTTCATCGTAAAACTTACAAATTTTTTATTAACAAACTCTAAGATTTGAAAGCAATCAGTGGCAACAACTTTCGAAATAAAGCAGATTTTTCATCTTCAACTTGCGAGACTGTTGCCACTCGGGAAAATGAGGGCAAAAATAATCGTTTTTCCAAGTTTTTAATTAATATTTCTGATTTTAGCTACTTCGTTTTTGGAAAAAAAGTGGACCTCTACGTATTTCAAGACCCAGAAAAGAATTGTAGAAAGTTTGGTGACGATAGCTATAATAGTGAGTGAGTTATAAGAGGTCAAACCAACAGATTTTCTTCTTTATACATGTAGATGTTGTGATTTAACTACCTTGTCTGACAGCAGCATCAGAACAAGCTTACGAAATTCATCGGGGCAAGGAGTGGAAGATTGCTCCTGTCTTTTGGCAAGAGCCTCGAGTACCATACAGTTGGCAGTACGACTTTGCTCAGTTCTGTCCCCAATTTTGATGGAGGGCACCCCGGGGGGGAGACGGGTCCCAGAATCTCCCACTCCTTTTTCCATACCATCAGCCTCTCGAGAGGACTTTCGGCTCGACGCATACTTAAAGTACCTCCATGCTGCATAGACACTATACATTTATAAACATCCATATACCTTCTCCGGGATTCGAACCCGGTCCCTTCGGTACGGCAGTCGGCGTCGCTAACCACTATCCCACTTGCGCGGCGAACAAAAAAAAAAAAATAAATAAA
>KK121356.1:19490-30190 GCA_000611955.2 Stegodyphus mimosarum | reverse complement strand
AAAAAAAATAAAGTAGGCTGGTATTATATATATATATATATATATATATATACAGCAGCTTAATGCGCGAAAATACTAGACATGATTATATTATGTTATTTAAAAAATGTTTTGTAATTATATATATATATGTAATATTTCAGTTATTTTAACACATCGTCGGGGAGTGGTGAGGCTATTCCATTACACGTTTTGGCAGATGTTTGACGAAGCTGGGATGATTGAACCATGGAGAAAAATACAACTCAGGACTTTCACTTTTAACAGCATATTTTTATTTTAATTTAGAGCAGATGATTTAATTTAGAGCAGATTATTCTGTGATTGAACTACTAGATACGACTGACTTTAATACGTTATAACGTTCTAGCAAAGAAAGAGGAGCATTGCGAAAGTGTTAACTGGATGAAGGCGAGAAGGCATCTGTATAGGAAAACTTATGACGCAGCATTTATATGAGGAGGTTATGTAATAGGCGCGAATGTTCCAGAAGGTACTGGTCTAGGGGAAGATCCTGAATTGCAGAAAATTAATTAAAGGTTGCTAGTTCGCAAAGAGCTAAGCCATCGTATTTTTTTTTCTTACATCTTGGGATTTCACCCTGAACGTAACGCACTTGCTCTTTACGCTTCGGTCTAGTTGGACTGCTGTCTGCTACTTTCTTCTTTCTTACTGAAAATTAATCTAAAATGTGAGCTATTTTGGAATAGTTGATTGTGGCCACAACAAGCTGAAATAAAAAATGAAGATTTAATATGCCTTCGCCTTCAATTTCCTATTCGTTATAGATCAACACTTCTACGACGTTAAAGTTCCTGCTGGTCATTACTTCAGACTTTTTTTCTTTATTATTTCATATATATGTCTGTGTAATTACAAACCCACCTCAGCACACCTTAACCAGCTTAAAAGTCCTTATTTGACCTTTTGTTTCGAAGTCGTTGATCGTAGTCATATACTTCAGATTACAGAAGTGTTTTAAATGACGAAAAGTCTCACGTTTTTGGAATTTCAACTAATAAAAATATTTTTTTGGTCAAATAATGAAATCTAACATTTAATGCAGTCTTCCGACTCCTGTACTTATATTTGGTTAAGTTTTAATATTGGTTAAAAAATTATAAGAAGTTTGAGACCGGGTATGAAAAAAAATTGACCAGGATATTTAATTTCAAAATTAGCAGTTTTTGATGTCATTTCCGACTTACTCTGAGCAACCAGTTATTCAAGCTAGAATGACTCGAGGAATTAAGTTCAAATGAAGTGTAGAAAAAAAGGTGTACAATTTAATAGGCCGTACAAGGAAGTACATATCAGATATTTCCTATCAGACGTTCAAGTGAAAAATAAGCTTTCGTACGCGAAAAGAATAGAAAAAGAATTTTTTCGCCTCATGTTTGCAAAGTACCTCCTGATCTTACACTTTCAACTTCCAGGTTTAGAATCCTTCGTTCAGATGTTTTATAAGAAATCTACCAGTATTATCTCACTGTCTTGTTTGTTAACTCAATGCCCTAGTACCTTTTTACTTCCTTGTAAGAAGTACAGGAAGTATTGTAATCATGAAAAATTCCGGGTACCATATTTCAACGAAAATCTCCATTTTGACCGTTGTCAATACGATTTAATGATGTTTTTGCGTGACATCTGTACTTAATGATAGAATAAAGGACTATTTCCCCAAACAAATTATAAAACTGATTTAAAATGGATTTAGAAGAAATCTCTCCATGGCGTCTGCACGTACGTACGTATGTATGTATGTATGTATCTCGCATAACTTAAAAAAGAATAGCCTCAGAACGTTGAAATTTTGTATATAGGACTGCTGTAATATGTACATGTGCACCACCATTTTTGGCACCTCCATTTTTAATCGCAATCGGCCGCACCAAAAGTATATATACCAAAAACAGTAACAGAGTGGGTATATATACCCACTCTGTTACTCGGCTCAGTGAGCTCAGTTTTTCTATTCTTATATATTGGCAAATTGCGCATTTTTTTGCTTTATAAATGATTGAATTATGTTGTTCTTATCTTCCGGTTAAGGTTTTTATGCCTTTAGTAAATCTGCATATAATATTTGTAGAGTTATCAACAATTTAAAAGTTCTTTAAGTGCGGCTAATCCTAATTATTTTTGCCATAGCAGCCATATTTGCTTACATTTGAAACTTAGCTGAATAGTGGATTTGTTGCCAATCTAGAGAAATTAAGCTTCACAGTAACAAAGATAATGCCTTCTTTTGTTATTGCGAAGTAAATTATGCTTAATCCGTTCCGGAGGGACGGATTCGAGGAAACAAGTGTTTAAGATTTACTTCGTAATTTTTAATATAGATATTTTGAGGTTTTACGTTTTTTTACCTTGTCGTGAAATGAGAACTGAATTAATTGAATGAGACACATTTAATCGTCTGTGAAAAACTGTTTCGTTTTTGTTTGTTTGTTTGTTTGTTTTTGTAATTTCTTTATACATCGTTTTAGATTTATCATAGCATTTGAATAGAACATATGACAACGATTAGATAATTCTTCAGATGATATATACACAAGTTTTGTGCATTCTTAGTCATAAAATGACGCCGTTATGAAGTGTCGCTCTGATAAACAAATATAGCGAATTTTAAAGAGTTTCATTCTATTGTGGTTTATGCGCTAACGACGAAGTAGATTTAATGCAATCGGATAGGTTTAAATGAAATGAAAAAAAATGCATACAGTCTAATGTTCCGTACAAGGAAGTCATGTGGTGTAAACATCAGGTTTTTGTTTACCATAGTAGCCATATTTGTTTACACTTGAAATTTAGCAGAATAGTGAATTCAGTTTCTGCACTTTCAGAGTCTTTTTGCAGAGTGGGACCAAAATTAAATTTTCTTTTTTGTGCACCGAAAAATTTGCCGTGTTGCTTGCTGGCCGAATTGCTTGTTTTTACGCAGAAACTTTTTAATTGTAAAAATTGTTTTTTTTTAACGGTTTTTAACTTTATTTGGTGTTTTATGCTACCCTATATTTTGCAATTTTTAATGAAGATGTTTTGAGATTTTGTGTATTTTTGCCTTAAACAGAACTGGATTACTTGAATAAGAAATATATCTCTCATGAAATTCTAGGAAATAAGTTCAAATGCAGTGGAGTAAAAACTGTACACGATTTAATAAGCAGTACAAAGGAGTCATGTGATGTCCATTTTAGATATTCGTTCTTACATGTTGAAGAATTCAAGTGAAAACTAAGAATGAAACGAAATTCACGCGAAAAGAATAGAAGAATTTTTGCGCCTCATGTTTACAAAGTAGTTTCTAACCTTAAACTTTCAAATTCCAGGTTTGAAACCCGTCGTTTGAATGTTTTGCGAGAAATCTGCCAGAAATATCTCTTTATCTTGCTCCAGTACCTTTTTATTATTTAAGGTATCTCATTTATTTATTACCTTAACTTCATTCGTCATAATAAATTAAGCATGGTAAACACAAAAAACAATAAAAATTTTAAAATTTACGACAAACCAGAATTTTTATGTTTGAATATTTGAAAGTTTCTTACATTCCAATACATTTATGATTCACTATATACAACAACAGTAATTTCATAACTCTAACCAATGAAAACAAAACCGTCTGCTAGGTTAAAATGCTAAGATGCCACATTTACGAAACGCAAATGCACTAGCCAGTGTTATTTTCTGGCTCATGTCCAGGAAAAAAAAATGGCTTCGAACTTCTCCGCTAATAATAACTAGCTAAATTCCATCGCGTCTGCTTTAGACTGACACACTTTTTTCAGCGATGCTGGTAAAATTTTTTTATAATTAAGTAATCTGAACTCTTTCTGAGCTTTCTACTGGGTTCAGCATTATGAAGCAATATTCATTATTAAGAATGAAAGTGTAAGACTTACTAAAACGCCGAAGGGAAATCTTTTGAAAATGTTTATTGCTTCCGGCTCGAGGGGTTTTCTATCCTGGTAAAACAGATAATACAGTAAATCTTTACCAAACGCTTGTATTGCTCGTACAGCAAAGTAGCGTTCCGCAAAGTTAACTTTCTATGGAAAACATGTGTTAGGTTTAAGAAAGTGTATAGAATTTAAACAAACGTAAATATTACTGTAATTAAAATAATAAAAATCTGATGTGTACATTCCATGACTTCCTTGTATGGAATATTAAATTATACGCATTTTATTCTGCATTTCATTTAACCTTATTTCCTCGAATTTCACTACTCATTCAATTAATTCAGTTCTCACTTCGCGCCAAGGCAAAAATACATAAAACCTCAAAATATCTTTATCAAACATTGAACAATATAGAAAAATATAAAACACCAAGTAGAGTTAAAAAGATAAAAAAAATTACAATTAAAATTAAGAATTTCTACGCAAAACCAAGCAATTGGGCCAGCGGAAAAGAAGGCAGATTTGTTTTGCACAAAACTGAAAGTTTCCTTTTGGTACCTCTCGGCAAAAAAACACTGATGGTGCAGAAAGACTTAATTCACTATTCTGCTAAGTTTCAAATGTAAACAAATATGGCTCCTAAGGTAAAAAAAATTAGGCTTAGCCGCACTTACACAACTTTGAAATTTTTGATAGTTCTACAACTATTGCATGCAGATTAACTAAAGACATAAAAACTTAAACCGGATGATAAGAATAACATAATGCAATAATTTTAAAAGCAAAAATGCCCAATTTACCAACATATACTAGTAAAAGAAAACTGAGTTCACGGAGCCGAGTAACAGAGTGGGTGTATATATATATATATATGTAAGATATAACAAATACGATAGCTGTATTGAAAAAAATAATTGGGGACCTAAAATTAAGGTTCTAGATTTAGTGCTCTCCTCCTAAATTCATCTGTTCTCCCAAATTCGAGATCCTTCTATGTTATATAACGCTACTTGAAAAGGGCAATTAAAACTAATATTAACCAATCATAGCTTATCTCTACAATTGCATCTACTTTGGTATAAATACCGGTGGCGATTTAATTACGTCATTAATCTTCTTCATTTCTTTTCCTAATTCGCCACTGCTAAGATAATCCCGCTGCTCTGCTTGTCCTTCTAAAATGATGTCGTCTCTGTTAATTTGTGTATATAAGAAATTATCGTACTTGTTTATAATTAAAGAGTATATTGTCAACGAGGAATTGTTCTAGAGTGCCTGAAATAGAGATGATAATTGGCTAAACTAAGTTTTAAACTAACTATAGCTTCTTCCCGTCTTTGCCACTCTGTCATAACGACTGCCAGCTTTTAAAGTACCCGGATCCCGACTAAACATTAAATCATTATATATATATTTATATACTTTTAGTGCGGCCGATTGCAACCAAAAAGGGAAGAGCGCAATTAAATATTATAGCAGTCCTATATACAAAATTTCAACGTTCTGAGGCTACGTGTTTTTGAGTTATGCGAGATACATACATACGTACCGAAAAAACTCTTCTGAATCCATTCTAATTCCTTTTTGCCATCCGTTTTGGGAAAAAGGATTCTTTACTCTGTTCTTACGTACAGATGTCACGCAAAAACATCGTTAAATTGTATTCGATAGCAGTCAGAATCGATATTTTCGTTGAAATATGATTTTCGGGATTACAGTACTTCCTTTATTTCGTACAAGGAAGTAAACAAAGAAACAAATGTAAATTGAAGGAATTTTTGTTAATGTTTTTAAAAGTACGTGATGTAATTATCTTTTCGAAGGCTGTTGAATTTTGCTCGTTTTGTTGAATCGAGACAATAATCGAGGCAGCTGTTTAAAGGTCACGCTGTAGAAGTTTTGGATGCCTCTCATAAACTACCCTTCAATTCCTCATTTGAGTCAGTCTATTGCAGAATCAGAAAACTTTTCGTTTTATTTCTTGTACGTATTTTTTTCCTGTATTTTAAAAATAAATTATCCAAACTTGGAACCTGTCTTCTACAGAGCAGCAAACAGCGTATTATTTTCAATGTTATGTCATTCTACCACACAAAAACCACACAAAAAACGTATATTTAATGGACAAGATATGGTTAAATAAATATGCAGACAGAACTGTAATAGATTGGGACAATTACATGCGAAAAGTTTGTACTGAGAGCGTTCCAAACAGAATTCCGGTAAAATCAGAGGGTCTATAAATTAGTAGAAATCGGCGAAAGCTTTTTTACGAAGTTAAAAAATGAAGATTGTCGGATACTGATTGTTTATTAATAAGAGATAAGTCAGTTCTTCAGAGTTCCACAGCAATGGCTGACAGATTCGGGGGATCTCTGCCAACTTTTGTGGTTCCATGGTAACCAACTTTAGTCGAACGATAATACGTAAATATCCATATTTTGTTTGTTTGTTTGTTTCTAATCTGCTTAAAGGCATTTTGAACAAATAAGTATAGCCCATAAAACTGTCTCTTTCTGATGGGTTTGTATTTTGACAAGGATTTCGCTCTTCAGTTGCTCAAGTTTTCCCACGAATTTTGCTCTTCCTAAGGAAATTAAGTCGTTCTTATTGTCACATCTAGTATCAGTAACAGTTTTACTAAACACTAAACAAACATGGCATTAATATTTTGTGTTAACATCGCAATTCGGAATTCATTTGTATAGCGAAATCTTTCTTATTTAAAGCTCTAGCGCATTTAGGGTAGAATTAACGATTTCACTCAAAAAATTTAGAAGGACTAGAACCGGATATTGGCTGAACTTAAGTCTTGTTCAGAGCGAAATTTTTAATATCTTAAGGTAGATACTAATAACACACTGAAATTTCCAACTAAGCCAACCATGCCAAAAGAAAACTTTTCTGTATCAGCATTAAACTATTAACTAGCTTGCGTTTTTACATTACTTAGTTTGGGTATGTGTTGTAGCTTTATATTTACTTCTCATACTAGTTAAACCTTTCTTATCATTTAAATTCCTTTTTCCCTTTTTAAGGATGATCAGAATCTTAACATCGATAGATTGGTTTATTTGTGTATAGCAAAGCACTCGAGGGCTATCTGCCTAAGACAGGGATGGGCAAACGTTTTCGTTCGCGGGCCAAAAATCGAAAAAAAAAAAGTTCGGCGGGCCAAGGTAAATTTTTCTAAAATTTTAAAAACATATACAAGTATTACAATTTAAATATGTTAATGAGAAGAATAAAATTGCGCTTTCATTTTTAAAAGTTTCTTATATTGAGGTTCGAAGTGAGATGTACTGATTCTAAGGAACGAGGCTAACTGCTCATCTGTCACTCTACTTCTTAAATAATTCTTTCTAAGGTTCATTGTTGAAAACACTTGTTCACATATATAAGATGAAGCAAACATAGCACTGATTTTCTGGGCGTGAGATATTAAATTCGGGAAACTCACTTTCGATAATGATGTTATATTCTTTGAAGATTGCTACAGCTTCATTGCAGATGAGACACACTGGTTTATCTTTTACAACTGTAAAAAATATTTCTAGGTCCATTCATCATTAAAAGCATGGCATTCTGAATCAACTTTACGTTTTTTAGTAGACATTTTGGGGTTGAAATATTTTACGAATAACCCAAACGAGCACTAGCTACGCTATACTTTTAACAATTTCAAAACCACTATTCACAATGATGCTATATGTCCGCAATCTTTCCATACGCAATCAATAACACTAGAATTCGCGACAAAAGAAAAGACCGCTGGCTGGAGCTTCAAATGCGCAGTCTGCCAAATGTGAGGTTTGATTCACATATATTGGATTCGCATACTTCTCCCCGAAAAACAGATAACGATTGTTAAGCCAATCTACAGCATAACTACCAAAGTACTTCCGCGTTTAACACTTTACCGATTGAAAGGTGTTTGTGCTTGCTGTTTCCATCGATTTATGTTTTGTAAAACAAAAATAGAGACAGTAAAAAGATTATCAATAATTTGAACAAAAGGAAGAAAAAAAGTAATATTTAAACAAAGTAGAAAAGGAGATGGAGATATAATATTTAAATATATATTTCTTTTAATTTGCCTCGGACCGGCAAATTAAGATTCTATCCGCGGGCCGGAAACAGTCTTCCAAGGGGCCGGATTTGGCCCGCGGGCCGTAGTTTGCCCATCCCTGGCCTAAGAGGTGAGACGTTATAACTTATTTTGAAGTATTTAACGAAATCACAGATGAGCTGCTTAGTAAAACATAAATTTTATTCTTAGTTCAACGAGACAGATAATTTGAAATACAATTCTATCCTTTACAGCGTCACACTCCAGCCTACTTTAACATTTCTACAAAATGGTAAACTTTCAGAAAAAAAATATTTTCTTAAAATATTTTCTGATGTTGCTCAGCAACGGTTACACGATACAAATATGACGTTGCCATTCTAATATCAAGGACAAAAAATATATACATTTGTTAAATAGGAAAGAATTACAATAGCTTCGTGGTGGACTTTCTAAGGGAAACTGGTTCGTATACACGTTACACATGGAGAAAGGCACAGAAAGCCCATGCGGCCAGCCCTTTCGCCGAATTTCGAATCCCAGACGACCAAACTACAAGTGTTCAGCGACTTTACTCTGCTGCCAAAACATGGTCAAATGATGATGGACCAAAACATAGGCTGCACTAACACCCTCTATTTCATATTCAGTCATGCCTCAAATTTCTGGGAAAGGTGCTTCACTTGTTATTACAGTTTTAATACATTATCCTAATGAACTTTGAAAGAAGCTGAGAAACAGTGTACTTACGTATTAGCGCAACCACTACTACGCGGTCTGGCAAATTTTACAGAAGAAAAAGTTTATTCCGGGAAATTTTGAATTGCTGCTTACGATGGGTATAATTACCAGAAAAACTGTTATACGTATGGTTGCCAGAGTTAGGTGAATTCTAAAATTTGTCCACTTCTATTAAAGAGTTTGGGATAAAATGTAAGTACCATATGAATGAACATTAAAAAAAGAGCCACCTTTAAACGAAACTTAACAGCTTTAAATGCACAATACAATCTAACCTTCGAAGCAGAAAACTCGCCTTTGCAGAAATAACATATGCAAGATAAAATGCCTAAAATTGCGTTGAATTCAGTGTTAAAGGACGAACATACATTTCCTTCAAGCTGATGGGATAAGAACATCGCATGCAAATAGGAAAAAATTCGGCCACTTTTTCGCGTTGCGGGAGAACAGAGGAAAGAGTTTTTTTTCCCCTTTGTTCTTCTAAAATGAATGTACTTTATGAATGATGCTGGATAACATCAAAAGACAAAAAACTGACAGGATAGTGTGCAACCCTTTTTATTTTAAATTTCGGATTTTAAATAAAATCAAAGATTCAGTGCAAAGCTTTATATTTAAAATAATTAATAAGGATTTTACTATACGACTGAATTAAAAAAAATGACGAAAAAAAATCTGAAACCTTTCAGATTTACATTATGCTCAAAGGGGCGTTTTTTTTAACGTTTTCTGTGTTACCTTTATTTATTAAATATCATGCTCTTTCCACTTAAACCATAAAATTCAATTCAACAGCAATAATGCAAAATAATTTTAAAATGAGCATATCTTTAGAATTTCCGATACACACTCGCGCGCGCTGGAGATAATTCCCCCCCCCCTCGCAAAGAGTTGCCATTACTCACTTTGAAATCGTCGAGTTTCTTAATCAAAAATTTGTTAAAGTATTATAAAATACGAAATCGATAATAAAACCAATTCCAAATTTCAAATTTGGGCTTCCAGATGCCCATATTCGGAGGAGGATTACATTATTCAAAATTAGATGGCTCTAGGTATTGTGGCTTTATCACAATGCGAGAAACATACATACATTTATGCAGATTCTTCATTATTTAATTTCTTTAAATATGACACAGGGCTATAATATTTGGTTGCAACAGTTTAAAAAGTGATACTGACATTTGCAATGAATCGGCGCAAAATGCCAAAACGAAATTAATAGCTCTTCTGAGCTAACGCTCCTTTAGGCTAATAATTATTCCTCTTTCAAAATTTCAAATTTATAGGCACGCGTCTCATACCCTAAGACAATGACCCTGTAGTTGATAATAATTTAAAATACTCCGATATATAGCCAGGCATTTTATTTAGGTATTTATAGAAGGTTTGTAGTTATTAAAAAAATCATGAACTGAAATCCGCTTTGCTAGAGTCATTTTTTCATAAACATCAATAACCATCTCGTGCTTATGCTTTCGTACTTGATTAAACAATCTTTAATGAGCCGGAATTAAAGCATATGGATTTTTTAGTTCTTAAAAAGGCAGTAAACGAGATCAAGAAATTCATAAAATCTTCTTTCGCAGATAGTATTATACATTTACAGTTTTTTAAATGAGATAAACGGATTCTTGTATCTGAGAACTTTTTACTTTTCAGTTTCGCCAAAAAAATGTAGGACTATTTGAATATGGTGCAACTTCCAGATGTTTAATTAGTTTCCTTGTAGAATTCTTCCACAACCCCTCGAGAAATCTCTGCTTTGTTCCCCCACACCTGGAGAAATCTGTTTCTTTTTTTTTACTATACACTGGAGAAATCTTTTTTACTTCCTTCTACGAAGTAAAAAGGAAGTATTGCAATCCTGAAAAATTTCGGGTATCAAATTTCAACGAAAATATCCATTTTGACCGCTATCGAATGCCATTTAACGATGTTTTTGTGTGACATCCGTATATAAGGACAGAATAAAGGACTCTTTC
>KK121356.1:0-15845 GCA_000611955.2 Stegodyphus mimosarum | reverse complement strand
AGCACACTGCTTTGAACGTTAGACTCTGGCTGCTGTATAACTGTCCTGAAATAATAAAAACACCACCACAATCTCCAGACTTAAATCCCATAGAGAATATTTGGCAAGAATTGGAATCAAGAATTCGCAAACACGCCATTTCTTCAAAACAGCAATTAAAATCGGTGCTTCAAGAAGAATGGGGTAAAATCACTCCAGAAATCACAAAAAAATGAGTCGAATCCATCCCAAGAAGATTAAATCGTGTTTTAAAAGTAAAATGAAATCCAACAAAATATTAAAACCTTTTAAAAAGTAAAATTTTTGGATAAATATTTGATGGAAAAGTAAGTGTCCCATCACTTATGTGAGCCATTTTTTGCTCCGTTCTAAACAATTGTATTTTTATTAAATTAATATTTTAATATTTTGAGAAAATGTATGTTATGTAATAATTGTTACTAAATTTAAGTATGAAACAGACCCGCAAAAAATTTTTACACGTTTTTTAAATTTATTTTATTACAGTTTCCTTTTGTAAAGCACAAGTGTCCCATCACTTTTGTGAGACACTGTATACAAGTCGAATACTCGGCGCGACATACAGTCAAGTTGTTTTTGTTCCTCTGCGGAAGACTTACTGCATGTAGCATTAATACATGCATTAATACAAGAAGATTGCATTTTAGTAACTAGTAAATTTTTCACTGACAGCTATACAAGTCGAATACATGAGTGCCAGTACACTGACCGAAATATCAGAGTATCAAAGCCCGGAATGGGAATATAAGGAGAGAGAGACAATAAGAATCATCTATTAACCCTGCTAAAAATGCCCCATAGAAACCAGTAAAATTTTTTATGGGTACCCATAAAATTCTATGGGTTTCTGTTGACTTTTACTGGTTTCTGTTGGTCTTACTAGTTTTTCTTACTAGTTTCAAAATGCCCCATAGAAACCAGTAAAACTTTCTGTTGGTCTCTATTGACTTTTACTGGTTTCTATTGATCTCTGTGGGTTTTTCTTACTGTTATCATCTGACACCATACAACCAACATCAATGCCAGAACTTTCTACTGGTTTGTATTGGTTTATAATGACTTTTATTGGTTTTCTTACTGGTATCAATATAATAGAAATAGATGCCAAATAAATCTTCCGTTGGTTTGTATGGGTTTATTCTAATTTTCTAACTGAGGTCAATAGACTTCTTTCTAAACAATGAAATTAATACTGGTGTCAGTAAACCAAAATTCATTGGTATTCTTGTTGTCTACTGATTATTTTAAATTATTTATTTATTTACTTTTATTTCGTTTATTTGGACACTGTTGAAAATAAGGTTATTTCTTTTTTGTAACCAACAGAAAGCTTTGAAATTAAAAAAAAAACATACAGTGAACCCTCAAGTCTCCAACTCTTCTCTAAGACGATCAGTATTTCTAAGAATGAAAATATGATCTCTTTAAGACCATCAGAGTAACCTGGAAACGCAGGTGGTCGTTTTAGAGAGAATTTTTACTACATATGCTCATTTATTTGATTTCTTAAAAACTTTTGTCGGAAACATTAACAGTAATCATTTACTCCCACACACAGCGAGGTCTCTCTAAGGCGACCAGCCACATATAAAAATGTATCTTTGCAAGTGGTCGCCTTAGAGAGGTGATGCTCACTACCAATATATGCTTATGTTCTCATAAATATGTTTATCTTTAAGAGATGGTCGTCTTAAGGAGGTTGCCTCTACGAAATGAATCTCTCTAAGGCGACCTGCTACACTTCCTGAATTTTCTTTGCGGGTGGTCGTCTTGCAGAGGGAATGTTTCAATACCAAAATATACTTAAGTTTTCAGAAATACTGGTCTCGTTCAGAGGCGGTCATCTTAGGGAGGTGATTTCGCCACGAGTTGGTTCTCTGAATACACGCACGTAGACACTTATATACGCATATATGAACATTTCTAATATTACAAATAAACACCGGTATCAAACATCATCTCTTTAAGGCGACCGCGTTCAAACTATTTTTCGCCGTGTTAACGCTGACGTGAGAAAAAATTTCCCTCCCTCCCTTGCTCTCAGAAAAACAATATGGCGCCGTTCGTGGTAATGTTGTTATGGGATGTGTGTGATGTCGTCTTGGTGGATAGTAGGCTGTAGTAATGCAATAAATAATTTACAATTTTTACTATGGGTACTGTTTAGATGTTTATAATGAAAAATAAAATACCAACATTGTCTGTGACTATGAAATAATATGAAAGGAAATAACAGTAAAGCCATGCACGTGTAGTATCTAATGCATTAAGCGAACATTTTTTTGACAGATAATTAGTTCTGAAATGAATTTTCTGTGCGTGAAATTGATTTTCATCTTTACTTTTATCCCAAAAAGCAATGTGCTTATAGACTGAAAAGTGATAATTTATAAATATCAACTGGCCGAGTACTGTTTATATTAATGTAAACAGTACTCGACCAGCTGATATTTATTTAAGGATTTTAATGGTTAGGTGAGGTTAACTGATCATGATAAAGCACACACTACGGGCATCTGCCTAAGGGCAGGGATGCTTTCGTGGACGAAATTTTAGGGGAAAATGGCTCGTATACACGTTACACATAGGGAAAACCACGAAAACGCTCATGCAGCCCGTTCGCCTGGTATGGAACTCAAGTCTGAACTACCAGTGTTCAGCAATTTTGCCGCTCGGCCGCTAGTCAGCACTAATGAGCTAATTTAATTTAATTGGTTCAGCTAGTTAGTCAGATACCAGCTTTCATGGGTTCAGGTAGTAAAAAATAATAATAGAAATGAAGAACTATATTGATTGCTTTAAATCCTTTATTTTGTTAATTATAAGAGACAAATTACATTTGAAAGAAAAATTAAATGCCTTACGCTTATCAGGTCTGAGTATTCTGTGTGTGTTCTTGGAGAACATTGTGAAATATTTACCAGGGTGTTTCTTCTCAGGTCCTGAACTGAAACAGTGAGCTGATGAAATGTAAGCTTTGTTCTGATGTAACTGCTGGGCTGGATAATAACTGCACGTGAAGGGATTTGAAATCCTCTTTTATTAAATCACTCTTATTTACACACTTCCCAACTCGGGAGAGATACAGAAAGTAAAAGACCGCACTTGGGTCGAACTTAACAATCAATTTCAAACTTAATTTAAAACTAAACCTAAAATAGAACTTAAATCAAACTTTGCTTCACAGAGCAATTCGCGGAAGTTGGCCTCTCACTAAATGGTGCGTAGCAAGATATACTAATACTAGCGCACTTCAAATTGTTTTACAATGCAATCACGTAGTAAGCACTCTGGCTTATAAATTTAAACTGCTAGCTGGTCAGACGAACGTTGAGCCGAGTGGCCGTGATCTGAGACTAAAGCTCTCTCACGCTAAGAGGTTTCTACCTCTGGCTTAAATAGTACTTGGCCGTACTTCAAAATTAGCATAAGCTGAAACCGCGCGCTTCTTCTGACGGGAAGTTGAAGCAGAGAGGAGATAGACAGATTTAAATTAAAATAAAACTTGGTTAGTTTAACTAAAACCTTACACGCTTTCCCGAAAAACAATGCTCTCGCCCGTGGGAGATAAAAAGTTTTTTTTTTTTTTTATTAAATTAAAAAGAGGAGTATTTTATATTTTGCCAAGTAGCAACACATTTCTTTCAGATCGTTGAGTCTTCTGATTAAATTTTAAACGAGTATTTTACACTTTGCCGACTGGTAGGACATTTTTTTTTTAAATTCGGGCTTTGAGGTGCAGATGTTAGGGTTTTTTTACAATTTGATGGGTTCAGGTGCCTCTGTTTTTTCACAACGACAGGAACGTACACTGCGGGGGGGGGAGGGACAGTTCCTTATCTCCCGTTATACTGGGGACCGATTCAGAAAATTCAACTTGCATTTTTCATGTGTCCAAAGTGCGACTTAAGATATGTATTAGATTTATATACAAAATTGTTGTAATATAGGTATTTTGACACTTTTTCTGAAGTTATATGGAATTTCTTTTCCATATTTCGATTCTACAACTCAAATGACGCCAAGCTGCCAAGTTTTGTAAAAATCGCGCAAGTAGGTTTTAAAAAATCAGCTCTCAAAATTTTAGCTCCTCATTTTTAATTGAATTTGATTTATATTTATCAATATCTCTTTTTAATTAAACGTTTTTCATTCTTCCTTCTACATTTCGAAATTTAGGTTCATTCCAAATAAAATTCGCCCATCTTTTATGATTTATTTTTTAAATTTGTATTTTTAAATAATTTTTATAAATTTTTTGAAAAATATTTTGAATTACAGGCTATAAAATTTTTATCCATCATCGTAAATTAGATATATTTCTAAGTATACTACAAAAATTAGACTTTTTTATTCAAAATTTCCCAAGATATACGTGAATTTATATATTGGCGCGTTTTGAAATTTGTCATATTTGTTATAAGCGATAATAACGCCAAATGTGGTTTACGAACTGAAGTTATTTGAAAGTATGAACGACGACTTTTTTTCCACTCGGCTATAGTGAAAAAAAAAAGAAAAGAAAATAGGTTGCTATAAATTAAGAAGTTCGCCAAGTGAATTATTCTTGGCGCACACGGAAAAAAATGCGCCAAGATTAATTTTTGAATTTTTCCGTAAATTTCGCACCAAATTTTACAAAATTGAATATTTTGAATAAGAGAAAGATGAAATAGTCTGTAGGCACCAAACATGATGAAAAAGAAGTATAGTTCGGAATTGGTTTCTTGGCGAGACAATGCTTCCTGAGAATGGAATGATGTGACGGAGCGTTATCGGACGACAGAAACAACTTGTTATATGACTGAACATTTTCAAGCCTAACGTACTGAATTCCTCTTCAGAAGTCTTTCAAGACAGTGAATTATATATTTTCATAAAATACTTTATAAAATATGAAATTCACCATCCCTTTCAGTCAGAAAAGATCATCATCAAAGATTTAACTCGAAATTTCTGAAACCAAAGTTTCCTTGGCCGTGGTGAACATCTCCAACTAAGGGTGTTCTTTTGTATTAGGATTATAAGCAAAGCACAAATTTTATCACTAGTTACAATTTGTTTGAATCACGACGAATTTGAAAAAGAAATCATGACTAGTGTCTGCCCTTTGGATGAATGGTAGACAATAGCTTCATCCTGACATGTAGAGATTTAATCTTTCTCTTTTGCAATAATGCATGAGGGACAAAACGAAACCAATTTTTTGAATTCTAAAGAAGCACGGATATTTTTATAGTGTCTGTGCGGCAAGTGGGGCACTCAAAACACACAGCGAGCCGAAAGCTCTCTCAAGAAGTTGGTGGTAGGAGAAGGGAGGTGGGAGAGCCTCGGACCGCCCCCCCGCATTTGTTCTTCTTCAAAACCTTCATTTGCGCGGTTACTGCGGTGGGATAATACCTGTATGACTAATGGTGAAATTTAGGAGCCCAGGGCACTTCTACCTGTACACCGCGCAAAAAAAAGGGGGGGAGGCAGTTCTATATCTCCCGTTCTACTGGGCCGATTGACGAAATTCAAACTGCGTTTTTCATGTCTCGAAAGCTCGACTTAGAATATATATTAGATTTATATATAGCTTTGTTCTAATACAGGTATACTTTTTCTGAAATAACATACAAAATGTTTTTCCATATTTCGATTCCATGACTCAAATTATCCCTAGATATTAAATTTTGTAGTTTTTGGTGAGAAATTAATGGAGAAATTAAAAAATTATCTTGGCGGATTTTTTACGTTTGCGCCAAGACTAATTCACTTGGCGAACTTCTCAATTTTTAGCAACCTATTCTCCTTTTTATTGTCCCCGAGCGCGAAAACAATGATCGTTCACACTTCCAAATAATTTTAACAGAGTGTGTAAACCACATTTTCGTTATTATCGCTGATAATAAATACGCCAAATTTCAAAATGAGCCAAAAAGTAAATTCAGGTATATCTTAGGAAATTTTAAATAAAAACTGTAATTTTTTGCAGGTGTGCTTCGAAATACATCAGATTTAATAGTTGAAAAGAATTATCGCATTTTCAGGGCAGAGCTCTTTTGATGTATAATATAATTAGCAAACTGGAAGATGCGTGATTCAAATGATGACCAAGGGAGATTTTACACTGCATGTTTCTTAATACAAAATGTTAATGCTCTTTATATAGGAATATATGTTATATTGTAATCGCTTAGAAATATTAAATTGTTTACACAGACTATAATATTAATTTAGCGATTACAATAGAAGGCTAATAAATACGTACACTGCGCAAAAAAAGGGGGGGACAGTTTTATATCTCCCGCTCTACTGGGCCGATTGACGAAATTCAACTGGCGTTTTTCACGTCTCGAAAGCGCGACTTAGATTTTTATATAGCATTGTCCTAACATAGGTATTTTGACATAAAAGCGGACTTTTTCTGAAATAACGTACCAGTCGTTTTCCATATTTCGATTCTACGACTCAAATTATGCCTAGATATTAAATTTTGTAATTTTTGGTGAGAAATTTAAAAATTTATCTTCGCAGATTTTCTTCACATTGCGCCAAGAATAATTCGCTTGGCTAACTTCATAATTTATAGCAACCTAGTTTCCTTTCCTTTCCTTTTTTCTTCTTGCGGAACGGTGTTTGATACACCTGGGTGCCTTGGCTGACCCCTTGCCCCAAATCGAACATAGTTGAAACTTTCAAAATATTTTAAAAAAGTCATTCTTTCAAATAAATTTAACGGAGTGCGTAAACCATATTTTCGTTATTATCGCCTATAACAAATACGCCAAATTTCAAAACTTGCCAAAATGTAAATTCAAGTATATCTTAGGAAATTTTGAATAAAAAACTCTAATTTTTTTAGGTATGCTTAGAAATATATATATTTTAAGATGATGGCAAAACGTTTATAGGTTATATTTCAAAACGTTTTTCGAAAAATTTATAGAAATTATTTAAAAATACAAATTTTAAAAATAAACTCCAAAAAATGGATGAATTTTATTTAGAATGAACTTAAATTTCGAAGCATGAGAAAAAAAAATCAAATAAGTAAAAAAAAAAGATATATTAATAAATATATACCAAATTCAATTAACCTTGAGGAGGTAAACGTTTGAGAGCTAGTTTTTTAAAAACTACTCGTGCGATTTTTACAAACCTTGGCAGTCCTGCATAAGTTGAATCATAGAATCGAAATATGGAAAAAAAATTGGCATGCTCTTTCAGAAAAATATTGATTTTGTGTCAAAATACTGTATTACAACAATGGTATATATAAATCTAATACATATCCTAAGTCGCGCCTTCGAAACTTCAAAAACGCAAGTTGAATTTCAGAAATCGGCCTAGTAGAATGGGAGATACAGAACTGTTCCCCTTTTTTGCGCAGAGTACCTGTACCAATGAGAAACATTGGATTGTATTAATTTTTTATCCTTTGTGTTTTAGATGCATTTTAAACGTTTCTGCTGCTATATTCCAGCCTAACGGCAAACTTTTGATCGCAAATGTTTGATGGATCAATTCCAACGATTAAATATCATTTGGCATATATTTCGTTTATATCATTAGGCATACTAGTAAATGAAATTTATTAGTATTTGTCAAAGTTACTGTAGAGTATTAAAATGGGCATTATTCCCAAAACCAAGATTTGTACTGCCATTTTTGTTGCAAAATGCTTAGAACAGTGATTCTCAACCACTGTGCCGCCAAATTTTATAAATGTATATAGTAAAAATTATAATTGGTTTAAACTTAGTATACGGTACACATGAGAACTGGCGAAATTTGGTTTTTAAGGCATTAATAAGCGCGCCAATTGTTTTATCCAAGCCGATCTTGGTACTCTGGAGGAGAGCGCATTTCGGAGCATTTTCGAGGAAATTACGAACATAATTTAAATTAAGAAGTTCTGACTGGTGCAGATGGGAGACTAGCTTACTTATCAGATATTTTTGTTATTTTTAATAACATAAATTCAAGTATGCAAGGGCCAAAAAAATATGAATTAAACTCAGCAGATAAACTGGTAGGATTCCAAAAACAAATAACTTTATGGAAGAATAAAGCTCATGAAGGCAATTTAGAAAAGTTTGGTCATTACGAAGAGATTTCAATAAAATTATTCATAAAACTGTTATTGACAATCTGACAACATCACAGGAGAGAATTATTCGTTATTTCCAAAATTTAGATATAAAAACATTTGATTGGGTTTGTAATCCATTTGTGATAACGAATACTTCTATATTTGAATTAACTTGGAATGAAGAAGAAGAACTAATTTCGCTTTCTAATGATCGAGATTTAATTAAAAAATATTCAGAAGAATCAATTAATTCATTTTGGATTAACATTAGACGCGATTATCCCATGATGACCAAAAAAGCTTTAAAAATACTATTACAATTTTCTACATCTTTATTTGTGAGAATTCGGATTTTCAGTATTAACCAACACAAAAACGAATAAAGATCGAGACTGTGCAATGTAGAAGACGGTATGAGAGTAGCATTGTCATTTATTTTTACGACCCAATATGAATGAAATTATCGAAAAACATCCAGCTGAAATTTCTCATTAAAAGTATTCTTAACTTGTAATTAATCCCTTAATAAACGCACTGCTGTTTTTGTAGTACATATTTTATTTTACATTCAAAATTATTATCATAAGCTGTTTTTACACAATGTACGCAGCGTATTCGGAAACTAAGTACCGTTTCATTCTAGCGCCGTCGCAGCGCTGTGCTAGGCGTCCCGCGCATGCGCACTAGTCTTTCTTGTTCACTGACTTTCAATTGCCGCCATTTTGGTTTGCTCTATGTTGCGTTTTCAGTTTGCTGTGCATATTCAAAATGTTTAAGACAATTAGTTCTCCCGCTGACTGTGAGATTCGTGCCGTGATTAAATTTTTGAACGCGAGGAATGTTAAACCGGCCGAAATTTATCGTCAAGTGACAGAAGTTTACGGTGAATACGCGATAAGTGATGGAATGGTGAGAAAGTGGGTAAGAATGTTTAATGCAGGTCGAACAAATGTCCACGCCGAGGCTCGGAGTGGTCGGCCTTCTGTTGTCACCGATGATTTGGTAAGGAAAGTTGATGAAGCAATTCATGAGAACAGACGCTTCACAATGACAACTCTTTCAGAGGCATTTCCACAAATTTCACGTACTGTTTTGTTCGAAATTGTGTCTGACCGCTTGAATTATCGCAAACTGTGTTCCCGATGGGTTCCAAAAATGCTCACTGATGTTCACAAAACAAAGCGACTTGGTAGTGCCCTGACATTTCTCACGCGGTACAGTGATGAGGGAGAAAACTTTTTAAACCAAATTGTGACAGCTGATGAAACTTGGGTGTGTCATTTCACACCAGAATCGAAACAACAATCGATGGAGTGGAGACACACTCATTCTCTGAAAAAACAAAAGTTCAAAGTGACAATGTCATCACAAAAAATCATGTGCACTGTCTTCTGGGATAGGAAAGGCGTTTTGCTTACTGAATTTCTTCCCAGAGGTGAAGCCATTAATGCGGCACGATATTGTGAGACTTTAACAAAACTAAGGCGTGCCATTCAAAACAAACGAAGAGGAATGCTCAGTAAAGGAATTATGTTGCTCCATGACAATGCTCGGCCCCATACTACTGGTGTCACTCAATCGTTAATTTGACAGTTTCATTGGGAGCAGTTCGATCACCCGCCGTACAGCCCAGACTTGGTGCCGTCTGACTATCACTTGTTCCTGCACATGAAGCGCGAGCTTGGTGGCAAGCGCTTTGGATCTGACGATGACACGAAAAATGCTGTGGAGTCGTGGTTATCGAAACTGGCGGGAAGTTTCTTTTACGATGGTATACAAAAAATGGTCACCCGCTATGACAAGTGTTTGATCATTGGCGGAAACTATGTTAAAAATAGTTTAAGACATGTATTTTCATGTAAAAATAAAATTGGATTCGAAAAAATTGTTTTACTATTTTTTTTTTCAAAACGGTACTTAGTTTCCGAATACGCCTCGTATTATAGGTAAATAAACAGCTCTTAAACTTATCGTTTTTGTGTGCCGCCAAATTTTGAAATCGTTAAAAGTGTGCCGTGACCAAAAAAAAAAAAAGGAGAGAGAGAGAGAATCTCTGGCTTAGAATAATATAGTACGCTTGTCTGCTAAGAAAAAAAAATGTTAACACATATGACTTTGCGGTATTCAAAATATTTTGCAGGAATTACCTTCATCTCGGGAATTTTTCAATAAAGTTTATAACGTATGTAGTAAAATTAAGAAACTAAGTTCCAAAATATATTTACATGCGATTAGACTGTTAATTACTACTTCCTGCGAACCTTTACAGATTCTGGCACATATTTAAACTCTTAGCAACAGTGGTTGCGAAATGCTGTCAAAATGTTTTTATCTTTTCTGAAAAGCAAAAGAAACGTCTGACGTCAAAACATGTCTGGCCTTGGAATCGCATTAAACATCTATTCAACTAATTCCTTTCGCCTTAGGCTGCCATTATAATTGCGCATCAGCGTAGTAAAACCATGAGCACCCGTTCGTGAGAACTCGCAAAAGTTAAGCTATGAACATCAATAAACTAATAAGTAAAAACTGCTTATAATCCAGCTGGCTATTTCTGTTCACATTCTGGGCTATTTAAAACCAGACTGTTCTGGGAATCATAAAAGAAAGTACATGATTGCAAGAAATCTTTTTGTCACTTTCAAATAACGATACTGCTATATTAATAAATACTCGTATTATGCATTTAAAATGAATTTAAATGGCTTTACTGGTGCACTGTTGAATAAATTAACACATTAAAAACTTTAATTTCGAATTATCAAAATATTGCAATAGCAAATGCCCTTACACTTTTTTTATAAGGAAGTATTGTAATCACGAAAAATTTTCGGTACCATATTTCAACGAAATTATCCATTTTGACCGCTATTGAATGCAATTTAACGATGTTTTTGCTTGACATCTGTAAGTAAGGACTGAATAAAGAACTCTTTTCCCCGAAACGAATTATGAAACTGATTTAAAATGGATTCAAAAGAGAATTTTTCGTGGCGTCTGTACGTACATACGTATGTATATATCTCGCATAACTCAAAAACGAATAACCTTAGAATGTTGAAATTTTGTATATAGGACTGCTATAATACGCATTGTGCACCTCCCTTTTTGGTTACAATCGACTACTTCACAAAAGTATGTAAATATCTATCTATCTATATATTCATAATGAAAGTAATTAAAAGTAAATTAATAAGCCCAAGACTTGCGCTAAAGCTGCAAAGTAATAAAGCAACAATTCACTATAAATTATAAAAAGAAAACTCTCCATATTACATCTCCAAGCAACGGAAATTCAATTTAAAAATATTGAAAAATAGAATTTAAAAAATTTATAGAATTTTCAGTCCTTGCTTTAAACACAGTTAAGGAAAAACTAAATCGCAAAAATGCCAAAATCAAAAGTAAACTTTTGAAGTATTGAAAAACCAGTTACTGTTATTGATAGCAGATTAATCGACTTATCAAGAGGATAAACCAATCTACCACCAATTAACAGTAACTAAAATAAGAGAGAGTGTTTCATCTTACTTCCAAGTAAGCATCAAATTATTTGCTATATTCAAATTACTAATTGATACTCAATGAAAATAAAGATATTAGTCACTAAACCAAAAGTATCCTGTTAGAAAGCAAATAATCTTTAAGATTAAAATTTTTCACTAAGAACACAATTAATCTAAACGAGATGCTTGCTTTAGAAGACATATCCCCTACACTCTCTTTTCATTTCAAAAACAAAAGTAAAAACAAAAGTAAATTCAAGAACAAATTTCAAAAATTCATAAGAGGATTAAAAGAAATAATCCATAAAATTAAAGTTAAAACTGAAGTAAAAAATAAACTAGTAAGCAAAAATTAACTTGCCTTCGAAATTTTAAAACCAAATGACTGGAATGCAAGTACGTATGTTAATTGGTGGTAGACTGGTTTAGCCCCTTGATAAGTCGATTAATCTGCTATCAATAACAGTAACTGTTTTTTCAATACTTCAAAAGTTTACTTTTGATTGTGGCATTTTTGCGATTTAGTTTTTCCTTAACTGTGTTTAAAGCTAGGAGGACTGAAATTTCTATAAATTTTTTAAATTCTGAAAAATATTTTTTCAATATGTTTCTAAATTGAATTTCCGTTGCTTCGAGATGTAATATGGAGAGTTTTCTTTTTATAATTATCTATCTATCTATCTATCTATCTATATATATATATATACCCACTTTGTTACTCGGCTCGGTGAGCTCAGTTTTTTATTCTTATACGTTGGTAAATTGCGAATTTTTTGCTCTAAAAATGATTGAATTGTGTTGTTCTTACTTTCGTTTAAGGTTTTTATGCCTTTAGTTAACCTGCACGCAATATGCGTAGAATTAACAGCAATTTAAAAATTCTTTAAGTGAGCTAAGCCTAATTTTCGTTTACAGTAGCAGCCATATTTGTTTATATTTGAAACTTAGCAGTATAGTGGATTTGTTATGAATCTAGAAAAACTCATCTTTGCAACAACAAAGATAACGTCTTTTATTATTGCGAATTAAATCATGTTTAATATTCTGGAATTAACATTTAAGTTATTAAATTAGCGTTTAAATAGCTTTTTCCTTTACTTCAGATGCAAATATGTAAAACAAATTGTTCACTTTGAGAAATAATTTTCGGAAGCGCTGTTCAAATTAAAGTTTTAATTGATAAAATACGTTAATAATTTTTAAATTAATAAAAAAATTCAAGAAAGTCTGTTTACAAAAAGTAAAATCTTTCACGTGAACTGGAAGATACACACTCGGTGAGCTCAGTCTCAGACAAAATGTCTATATGAGAATCACTAGAAATATCACTTTCTAACTCTTTAAGAAATGAAATCATCACTCTCATTCGTATCACTAATTGGCTCATTTATCATTCGTCTGATAAAAAACGCTCGCTCGCCATAATAAACTTAAGTCGTATAAGGTGCATAAGTAAACTGAAGGCTTTTCGAAATAAAAGTCAATACAAAACCTAACAGAACCTCACATAGTAGCTCTAAAAGACTCTACATAGTAGCAAAAAAAAAAAAAAAAAAAAAAAAAAAAAAATACAAAAAGGATTCGAAGGGATGTAGAAACAAGAATGTTTATATCACGTGTTTACATCGCGAGAAAACGGGAAATGTGTGTGTTTCTTGCATCTTCATGGATTTAGGCTTAATAGCAAAAAACCCTCCGGCCCTAGACAGAGAAAGAGACTACCGGATTCAGCGATAAGCGCGCGTTTCCGCTTCCGGTGGCGAAAGGGTTAATCTGATAGCCCTGTCAAGCCTACACACATATAAGCCTATCTAACAGAAACCTATTCACATATAAGCTTATTAGTCTACAGAATTAACTGCGATGTAAATCTGAGTTCATCTAATTTAACTTTATTTTATCTGTAACAGTGATTGTTAACCATTTTTTTTGTCGCGGCACACTTTCAGCGATTTCAAAATTTCAAAAAATAAAAATAAATAATGTTATTTATTTACCTATAATACACTGTGTAAAATATTTTATGATAATAATTTTGAACGTAAAATAAAATAATATGTACTACAAAAACCACAGTACGCTTATTAAGGGATTAATTATAAGTTAATAATAAGAATACTTTTAATGAGAAATTTGAGCTTGATGTTTTTTCATAATTTCATTTATATTTGGTCGTAAAAATGACAATGCTACTCTCAAATCGTCTTCTCACATTCAACCGCCTCGATCTTTTATTCGTTTTTATGTTGGTTAATACTGAAAATCCGAATTCACACAAATAAGATGTAGAAAATTGTAATAATATTTTTGAAGCTTTTTTTGGTTATCCTGGAATAATCGCATCTAATGTTAATCCAAAATGAATTAATTGATTCTTTCGAATATTTTAAAATTAAATTCTCATTATTAGAAAGCGAAATTAGCAATTCTTCTTCATTCCAAGTTAATTCAAATGCAGAAGTATTCGTTATCAGAAATGGATTACGAACCCAATCAAATTTCTTTATATCTAAATTTGGGAAATAAGGAATAATTCTCTCCTCTAATGCTGTCAAACGGTCAATAACAATTTTATGAATAATTTTATTAAAATCTTTCGGGACTGACTCTAACTTTTCCAAATTGCCTTCCTCAGTCTTATTCTTCCATAAAGTTATTTGTTTTCGGAATCCCACCAGTTGATCTGTTGAGTTTAATATATTTTCTTTCGACCCTTGCGTACTCGAATTTATGTTATTAGAAATAACAAAAATATCTGATAAGTAAGCTAATCTCCCATCTACACCGATCAGAACTTCTCAATTTAAATTACGTACTTAACATGTTCGAAAATGGTCCGAAATGCGCTCTCCTCCAGAGCACCAAAATCGGCTTAGATAAAACAATTGACGAGGTTATTAACGTCTCAAAAACCGAATTTTGCATATTCCCATGTGTACCGTATACTAGGATTAAACCCATTATAATTTTTACTATATACTTTCTAAAATTTGGCGGCACACAAAAGTGCCGCGGCACATTCGTTGAGAATCACTGACCTGTGAAATCTCTGTAAACAGTTTTTATATTTTGCTGCGCGCTGTGGCTTCGCAGAGGTGTCTTCAGTAAAAATTTACATTTCATTGAAGAAATCGCAACCCATACAACAAGGAAAACGACTATAAGCAATAAAGGGAAGGCAGGAAAATTCTAAACATGCAAGGAATATCGCAGACAGCCAAATTCACTCACCAGGGCAGTCCAAAGCAGTAACTACTTAAGATGCACTTCGTTTTACTAGGCGTAATAAATGCCTCTACCCTACCCTACCCGCATTTATGACGCAGAACTTGACGCGTAACAAGCAGATGCATGTGTAATGAAGTCTCACTAACTGCCACCCGTAGCGGTTTAGTAAGAAAGAATTCAAGAAACGCAATCACATGGGAAACTAAAACCACATTTTTGCTAGTCAAATATAATTTAGCGTTTTCCACCACCAGAAAGTAGAATAGTTACTTTGCTAGAAACAGCTTACTTATAAACTTAAAATTCTTCCTAAACTAGTGATATCTGTTTAATCATAATTTTTTATATCCATAGTGACTACAAATTTGTTGCTACTTCTGTCATATATTGAACACATCTTTGTAAAAAACGTTTTACAATAATTTACATTTGTGTTTTTACAAACTTTATATTTCAAAACGTGAAATTAGGAAAATTACGGTGTGAAAGCATCCGAAGTCAGAAAATAAGAGATAATTTTACCTCCTTGTACGAAGTATCGTAATCGCGGAAAATTTCGGGTATCATATTTCTACGAAAATATCCATGTTGAGCGCACTCGAATCTATCTGAATGATGCATTTGCTTGATATCTGTATGCACGGGCAGAATACAGAGGCTGTTCGCACATTTTTTAGACGATGTATATTGTATTCACAAAACTAAATTTCATAAAATTCTTGTGTTTTAAATGTTCTGTTTGACATCCCTTATTCTGAACTATCTTTCGACACCGAAATTTCCAGGATAATAATGCCTTTTGAAGTGTCAGAAGAGGTATTCTATCCCATTCCTCCCGAACAGCTTTCCAGAGTCCTGTTAGGGTTTTGGGACAACGTTGGGATAATGCAGTTTTTAAAAGTCCGAAAGCACAGAAATCCATAGGCGACACATCGGGAGATTTAGTAGGAATATCAGTGAAGGGTATGGCCTTGAAACCAGTTTTTTGTTCCATTTCTTTTAGGAAATTTACA
>KL822064.1:0-13941 GCA_000611955.2 Stegodyphus mimosarum | reverse complement strand
ATATTCACTTTGCGGAGCTCATCACTCACACAACCATCGCTCTCGGCGTCCATGACGCGAATCAATGTTAGGTCTTAGGTCTTCGCTTATTCAATAAGTATACGACCCTAAAGTCTTTACCTATCTATAATTGTCCTTATTAGGAATCCTAAAAGTGAAAAAACAAATTCCAAAAATTGGAATAAACCTGTACACTTGAAATGTTGAATGACATCCAAAGTGGAAGTGTAACATTGGGCAAAATAGCGATTTAACATCTGAAGTATAACTTTCACATCGTAAATGAAATTTAATACATCAGTAGCATAAAAACTTTGGCACAACTTTCTCCTCGTATTTGCTAAAATACTAATCAACTTACAAAATTCTCCCCTAACTATATATATATATACAAATACAGGTGATTATATTATATTACTGTCTTATCCTTTATGTATATAACTTTTCCTAGTTTTGTGCACGAGTGAATATATACTAACCTAGTTTGATATCTAGTCATTTTTGCTCTGTGTGTTTTAAAGATAACAATGTGTAATTTACATAATTGTTTTATCGTTGCATGTTCAAGTAAAGGTATTTCAGAGCATGAGTACTGTTTTTAGCACGGAACATTTGAGATTTTTGTCCTTAGAAAATTCAGAATATAATCAGTTTATAGTGTTATCGTCAGTTATTTATATATTTATATATAATTTTTTTTTTGCTTGCAATTTCATTTTATGGTAGTTATTGCAATTTCATGTTGTAGAATTAAGTTAAAAAGTCGCGACAAGAAAAGGGAAAAGAAGCTCGATGAACAGCGGTCCTTGTTTTAAAACTGACAGAAGGAAAGTGGTTGTAAGAAAAAACCCAAACTCTTTCGTGAATACCATTCATACACACATTTCGATTATTCTACTACTTACCCATGTTCAAAAACATCCTTTACATAGAAATATAATCGGAAATGTAGATAATACTTCGATGCCACTATTTAATAATATAGGCCTCTCACATTTTCGCATAGAAAACAAGAAAACACACTGAGAACCTTGCACTTGCTGAAATTTTACCTCAGTTCGCTTTGCAAGGACAACTTCTTGCCCGCACGTGGCGAGGCATATCTTTCTTCCCGCGGCTTCACTCCCTTGTACTGCAATAACCGAGACACCATATCCATATATTCAAACATGCTTGCATACACCTATCTCTCTTCAAAATCACCTCCCTTCTCCCCTCACTATGGATGTCCATTATACGGCTATTCCAACTTGATTTTACCTTTCATCCATTTCCCTATCCTACGCCAACTTTATCCAAAAAAAAAAAAAAAAAACTGCCTTTACTGATTTACGATCCCTTTCTTTATCCAAAAAAAAAAAAAAAACTGCCTTTACAAATTTACGATCCCTTACCCTAAAGAGGAATGCCTCCTTTTAAAAGCGTTTCCTTATAAAAAACAAATGGAGAAAATCCTTCGCGAAAATGATTACTACGGCTCCCATACCGCCATCTATGGTCTTAGATTGAATGCAAGCTTAAGAGCCGCCATCTGTTGGTGAGATCCGTAGTTGTAGGATTTTCACAAAACATAGACCTATGACATTATCCTGACTACTTATCCTCCTTCACAAATTAAAAATACAATTATATTACATGTCACGCAAATCTCACCTCGTCTGTTAAGTTTTTGGCAGCTCTAAATTTTTAAACATATTTCTTAAGGATACCGATTCGGTCCTTTGGTACAATTACACAAATACTGCAAGGAACTTGGGATCCTCAATAAATAATCGGTTAAACCCTCTTCAGGTTTTTTTTTTTTTCCAGAACTTCTCTTGAGAGTTTGACCGAACTGATACTAGAAGTTGATGGAGTAGCCTTTCTCCAGTGTGACAAATTTGTCAGGAACTACCTCAGATTCAGATAAACGGGGATTTATCCCGCTCAAGTGCACGCACTCTTGCTACTATAACATGGTACAGGGCGGAAATTTTCTCTATTTCCTTTAAACATTAAACATATTAAAGAGACAGTGGATGTTCCAAAGTGGGTTAGGCTCAGTACATTTCACCCTCATTTCCTTTATACCGATACATTCAAAATTCAAACACCTTCCTCCAAATTGTTTTAAGCCAAATCACTACTTAGACGTAAATGTACCCAGAGGTCCTCTAAATTATATCACTCTACTTTCTGTTATACTGATATTAGTTTCTTATACCTATACTCCGCCAAATATTACGTCCTCATTCTCCTTTTAAATACCATTCCCTCAAAATTAAAAAATTACGCTCTGCCACATGTCTACCCTCTTAAAATAACGTAGACAAAATAAATTTTCTCCCACCTATACACTTCTCCCTTTTTACACGCTCTCCAGTTTTTTCTCTTACATAAGTACATATTGTTTTTTAGGAAATGACTCCCTCACCTTAATAACTATACTTAAAAAACGTGTCGTCGAAGATCGTCATTTAAATTAGAGTGTCCGAGTTAAAAGCATTCGGAGGGGGAAACTCGTTCGAGTAACACGTACGGAGATGAGCTCCGCCAGTTCCCAAGCGAACAAAGCGACGCCGGAAGTAATGGCCGGCAATGACATAACATCCAATTCCTCGCATGCTCAGATGGATACCTCTTCACCTGATCAAGATCTATTGACTCTACCCAGACAACCGCACCGAAATTGGACAATCCTACTAATCCGGAGACTGATCCTGATCCTGAAAGCCTAATTATCCAGATAAGACAACTATACCAATTAAAGACCAGATTCACCGACCTGGAACAAACGCTCAGCCGAGCGCGTCGTACCACTCCTTTGGATAACTTTGACATGCAGCAAATCAAGGCCGAATCACAGGTAATACTCACCTCTTTGACTTTGCTTGCCAAACGTCTCAATCTGCCTCTATTCAGCATCCCTCCTACAGAGGAGGAATGCATAGCCAAAATTATTCACGCTATCAATGGTGATTCCCAATCTAAATCTAAATCTACTCAATCTAAAGCTAGCAATTCAAACCAATCTCTCAGTCAAAAATCGGCAAATAATTCGATTCAAAATTCGCCAAAAAAAGACAAAATTTCTAATAGCAATAGTAATCAAAAACCAGTCCTTAAACCTGCAAAGCTTCACGCAGAAAAAGCTATTCAATCCGCGAGCAAAAAAATACAAGCTCTTAACATCAGCAAAAAAGAACCTAAAGCAAAAAAATTACGCACTATTGACAATGAAGGTTTTCAAGAG
The DNA here is from genome assembly GCA_000611955.2 of Stegodyphus mimosarum. Lineage (NCBI taxonomy): Eukaryota > Metazoa > Arthropoda > Arachnida > Araneae > Eresidae > Stegodyphus > Stegodyphus mimosarum. The sequence continues at coordinate 10,709 of KL822064.1, read as the reverse complement.
CCACCGCGACATCTCATAAGCAAAAAAGACCTACCAAATCCAGTTCTAACAACAATCTCCCGCCTTTTTGGAGCGAGCGCTCAGCAAGCAACCCCCCCCCCCGAAGAGGGGAATGACCTCGCGGATACTGGTTCTTCTACTATGGTAGAAAATGTCACAGACGAGCAGAGCGAAAGCGGCACGCAATCCTCCCTAACTAATGAATCTCAAAGCAATAATAATTCTAACTCCCGACGAATACCTTATTTCTTCGTCGATCCAAAAGACTTCGAATTTCTTGTATCGATTGTACAGTGGGCAGTACCATCAGTCCAATGCCAGATGAAAGGAAAATATCTGCGCATTGCTGTACAATCAGAAAATGATTATAGAACTGTCGCTCAAACTTTATCAAATCAAGGAGCGGAGTACAAGTCTTTTAATTTGAAACAGGATCGACCAGTTAAGGTTATTCTTAGGGGGTTACCCAGCACGGCAAAAGCCGAAAAAATAAAAAACGAATTAACTTTAATGGGTTACAGCATAATTAGCGTAACCCAATTAAAAAAGCATAAATCCAGGTATCCAATGCCATTATTTCTGATCCAACTTAACCCGTCACTAAATGTATATGACATTTTTGACGAAACCCTAATGATGGGTATTGACATAGCTTTTGAAAAGTACGTTGGACGTAAAGGTCCCAGTCAATGCTGGCGCTGCCAGGGTTTTTTCCATAGCTCGGCAGTATGCACACTTCCACTCAAGTGCTTAAAATGTGCAGGAGCACATTATGCCTACCAATGCACAAAACCTGCAGACGAGCCCAACACCTGTGCCAACTGCTCTGGCAGTCACGCCAGCAACTGGACCCATTGTCCCAGAAATCCAGCTAATAGAAACAAAAATAAACCCTCTTTCGGACAGGATACCCGGAAATCAAAATTTGTGCCTGCTCCAGCTCCTGCTCCTTTTAGCAGCACGGCCCCTTCATTCTCTAACGTCGTTTCTGGGCGTAGCAATAATCCTGGACTCAATAATCAGCAAAACCAGCCAAAATCCTCTAATTCTGCACCACAAAGGCACCAACAACAGCCAGAACTTCTCCTGCCAGCCACCACAGCTAACCAACAGCCTATGCTCCAGCCCAGAAGACCAATACTGCAACCAACTCCATCCGCCCAGGTTCCAGCCCCGAATTTCGATGACGAAAGCTGCACGGACACTCTAAGAAGCGTTTTCCAGATATCCCGAGAGTTCGGGGTCCAGCACAATATCCTCCTCAGAGCCTTCAAAGATGCATTACCCAAATTATCCACCGCTACTTCTGGCCCGGAAAGAGCATTTTATATCTACGAGGCCTACTGCAGCCTCATCAACTAAAGCCTAAAATTCAATAGCCCAGCCTCAGATGTACTCAATATTCATTTCTGGAATGCAAACGGCATCAAGAAAAAGATACAAGAAGTCCGGGATTATGTAAATGAGCATAATATGGATCTATTCCTCGTACAAGAAACTCACCTGGTTGAGGAACTTAGTGCGAATATCGCGAATTATTACTGCTACCGGAATGACAGACCGGATAGTAACAGTGACACTATTCGTTCTAGTGGCGGTACTTGCATTTATGTAAAACGCACACTAAAACATTCTAGAATACCAACACCACATTTGGAGGCTCTCGAAGCGACGATAGTCCAAATTTACCTTCCAAATTCTCCTCCGCTAGCAGTAGCGTCCTGCTATATGCCTCCGAGACAGGGCCCTGTCTTTATCCCTGATCTCAGAAAATTAAGTGGTGTTTCAAATAACATGATTATTGCAGGTGACTTTAATGCCCGCCATAGAAATTGGGACTGTGTCACTGCCAATAACTATGGTGATAAACTCAAACTCTGGGCTCAGGACGCCCACATCCAAATTATTGCGCCTAACACACCTACCCATTTTCAGTTCGCTGGGGGTAACGGTGCTCCTTCTATCATTGATTTGGCACTCTTCAAAAATTTTCCGATAGATTATTTGATCGAGGTGATACCGGAATTGTCCTCTGACCATTACCCGGTACAACTCACCCTTAATACTACCAAAATCAATCAAAATTTACCGGCGCAAGTCTCCACAAATTGGGACAACTTTCGGTTTGTTTTGGACAATCATTCACTCCCCCCTATCAAAATTAACAATAATCATGAAGTTGATTTAGCTATTCAACAGCTCAACCAAACCCTCACAAGCGCTTTTAATGCCGCTTCTAAACCCAAATTCAAGCCCAATTATTCAAAATTACCGGCTCACATTAAAGATAAAATCAAAATTAAAAACCGTTTACGCAGAGATTGGCAAAACACCAGAGTTGAAACTACAAGAACTCAACTGCGTAAACTCCAGAATGAGATTAAGTCAGACATTAAAAAACACACCAATGAAAAATATACTAACTATCTTAAGTCCTTAAAGACTTCAAATAATAGCCTTTGGGAAGCTAGTGCTCGGCTACGCAAACCAAAACATGACATTCCCCCCCTAATGGGCACGGATAATAACCGGATGGCATTAACTGACACTGAGAAGGCTGAACGTATAGCGGACAGCCTTCAAACACAATTTTCACCTAACACTGGACTCATGTTCGATTCCTGTGCACAGCACACGCATGACGTCCAACACCAAGTTGAAAATTTCCTCTCCTCAGATATTAATAATACTGAGGAACCCATTATCACAACAATGACTGAGATTAATGATATAATCAAAAATCTCACCCCTAGGAAAGCACCAGGCCTGGATAGGATTAATAATCGCATGATTAAAAACCTACCAGTCAAATTTATATTTTACCTAGCAGTTTTGATTAACTCAATGCTAAGGTTAAAATATTTCCCTAATAGCTGGAAGAATGCTTGTGTCATTCCTATTCTAAAACCTGGAATGGACCCCAAGGTCCCCCAAAATTATAGACCGATCAGCCTCCTGTCTTCACTTAGTAAACTCTACGAAGCTATACTGCTTAGATTCCTGAAAGATTTCTGCCGAAACCGAAATATTATTATTCCACAACAATTCGGTTTTCGAGCTAAACACTCTACTCAGACCCAGCTACTGAGAGTAGTGGAAATCATTCACACAGGATCTCGCAGTGGAAAGCCTACAGCTATAGTCTATTTAGACGTAGCAAAGGCTTTCGACAGGTGTTGGCACATCGGAATTATCTACAAGCTCATGCGACTTGGTATTTCGGCCCAGTTCGTGCACATAATGCACTCATACCTCAATAATCGTTCTTTCTCTGTTAAAGTTAAAAACTCACTCTCTTCTCCACGTCCTATCCTGGCTGGTGTCCCCCAGGGAGGTCTAATTTCAGCATACCTTTTCAACTTGTATGTCAATGATATACTACAATCACCAAGTGTCGATCTTGCCCTTTATGCAGACGACACAGCCATCATCTCACAGCACTCATCACTGCACCTTACTCTTAACTATCTCCAAGAATATTTAAATGACTTAGAGTCCTGGCTCATTACCTGGAAAATAAAAATTAACGTCGCAAAAAGTGCTGCCACAGTATTCTTTTCCAGAAAGAGGAATATCCATAATCAACTCCAACCACTCAGGCTTTTTAATGAAGAAATACCCTGGGTGGAATCCTACAAATATCTCGGAGTTTACTTAGATGCGAAGTTACTCTGGAATACTCACATCAATTATGCAATCAGTAAAGCAAGAACTACCAGAAATCAACTTCTCAGCCTCATCAATAGAACCAGCCATCTCTCCTTAAAGAACAAGATTCTCCTCTACAAAAGCACCATCTTTCCTATCCTAACCTACGCAGCCGCCATCTGGAGCACAGCAGCCAATAGCCACCTCAAGAAAATTCAAGTATTTCAGAGTATCACACTTCGTATTCTAACCAATGCTCACTACTACGTCCGCAATGAAGTGCTACATAATGACCTCCAAATTTTACCCTTAGATGCCTATTTTCGGCAGAATTCGGCCAAGTTCTTTAATCGTATCACTCAGATTGAAAACCCTGTTCTGCATTCACTTCCTGCCTACAATCCTGCGGATCCTAGCTCTGCAAAGAGACCTAGGAGCGTTCTGGACAGAACATTCAACATCTTTCCCAGGAAACCAAAGCGGCGGTGTCTGCTTGACCGGGAAAACAATCTGAGCTAAACTACCAGCACTTCACGGGCCTAACCCGACGACATTAACTATTTCTCCTTCCCCCTGGACCTAATCCAGCCCAGTTCATCGGTTTCTTAATCCGTGCTGCTAAAACATCAATAGCTTTCACACCTCACTTACCAAGACCTCTCCTTTACCAAACATCTTCAACTACCTCCATAAAGTAAATTTTGGGGAATTTAATCACATCATGTATTTAATCTATCTAATTTATCTAATTCATTACCTAAACTCACCCTCATAAGTAACTTTAAACTTAACTTTAAAAGGAACTAATCCTTCTGCCTAAAACTCTTTAAAAATAACCTAAATAAAAGATTAGCTAACTTCACGCAAAAGAATAAAAATACCACTTAACTTGCTCCATTTAATCGCCTAGCGATTCTATTCACAGACAACTGACTTCGTCCTTTCAAAGCTACCCCCCCCCAGCGCTCCTAACCTGATTTTCACCCTTCGGTTCTTCTTTACTCATAGCGTCCCCAATCCCCTTGGCAACCATCAGCTGTTTCGCCTTCGCGCTCTTTTCATAGCGTCCCCAATCCCCATAGCAACCATCAGCTGTTTCGCCTTCGCGCGCTTTCATTAACGAGTTTCCAAAGCAACCCGCTTGGCCGTTTCTCCTTCTACTCGAGCTTCTAACTTCACACAACCAGTTCTTAGGTCAATGACATCTTCCCCCCAGACCATTACCAAGGCATTAGCGATCTTCGCTGGCTTTACAGCGTTACCTAACAACCTTTCCCGAAGTCTGGACTTGCTCCCGCTTCTTTTCTCTTTAACTCTTTTCGATTGTATTCATGCCTGCGCGTGCCATCAATCGCCTCATTTAAATCCCCTTTTATTAATTCTCTACTTGATGCGGTTTATCTGCCTCAACGGATTATTAATTGAAAGGATTTCACGTCCAATTAGGTGGACTCCTTATTCATTTCTTACCTTATTTACCTAACGGTACTGTTCATTTTCTTAGCGAATGCTCATTCTGATTTATTTCATTTTTCACGAACTATGATGTGGAGGTAATTGCTTTTATTAGCAAAGGTACTCCGTAAGCCTTCGCCTTGGTCCTTGGTCCGAGTTAAAAGCAACCCGCTTACTCTGTTTCACTTGTAGAATTCAGAGGAGGGAGAGAGGGGGAGGCTGCGGAGCTGGTTCAAGACGAAACAAGAAGAAAACAGCTGATCGCCGAGTCAGTGGCGGGAGAGGGGAGGATGGCATTCGCATTCGAACGGCTCGTGGAGGGGGGGGAAGACTTTCCCGCGCGTGGCAGAGGAGGAGAAAGGGTCATTGACTTTAGTGGTTGCTAGGGGGTTCTAGATGTTATCTCATAATGGCGGCTGGATATTTGTGTTTTGTGATTTCTGTCGCGTGGCTCCTTTGGGTGGCTATTAACTTATTGTGATGGTTTCGCACTTTGTTGAAGAAGTTGTTTGCGGTATTCTTGATGTAATTTTCAATCGTCGGAACTTTCAGGTCTTCTCTGATGCTGCTATTGGGGATATACCATGGAGCGTTTACTATTTCTCTTAGAATTTTGTTTTCGATAACTTGAAGTAATTGAAGGTTGGTTTTAGCTGCATGACCCCAGATTGGGCATGCGTATAGTAGAGCAGGTTTTAATACTTGATTGTAAAGGATGATTTTGTTATTGAGGGAAAGGTTACTTCTTCTTCCTATTAGCGGTCTCATGTTAGCTGCAGTCATGTTGAATTTTTGTTTCACAGCGTTGAAATGCTGTCTGAAGGTTAATTTATTGTCTAGTGTGATTCCCAGATATTTTATTTGGTTGTTCCATGTAATTTCTTCGTCGAAAAGTATCAGTTTGGGTGGTCTTTTATTGGAGTTACCTTTTCTGAAAATAATGGCAGTGGTTTTATGGGTATTGACAGCAATTCTCCATTGGGTTAGCCAGTTTTCTATTTTTTCTAGATAATTTTGAAGTTGGATCCAAATATGGTTGAGTGTGGTGGCATATGTTAAAATGGCTGTGTCATCAGCAAATAGAGCAAGGCAAATAGTTGGGTCTTTAGGAATATCTGATGTATAAACATTGAAAAGATACGGTGAAAGTGCGGAGCCTTGGGGTGTACCGGCTCTTATGGCTTTATTGGAGGAGAGCTTGTTATTAACTTTGACTGCAAATGTTCTGTTGTTCAGGTAGGATGCGATGAGACGAATAATGTGCTCCGGATAATTAATTTTAATGAGTTTGTAAATAAGGCCGTAGTGCCATACCCTGTCGAACGCTTTCGCGACGTCCAGGAATACGGCACCAGTGGGCATCTTTGAGTTGAATCCGTCAGTTATATAATTGATAACTCTGAGAAGTTGATGCGTAGTACTATGATATTCACGAAAGCCAAATTGTTCTTCAGGGAGATAACTGTTTGCCGGCATTTTTTGTTTAATATAGAAGAGAATGATCTTGTCTGCTATTTTTGCAATATTGCTAAGTAGACTAATTGGTCTATAATTTTCTGGGAAGGATGGATTCTTGTTTGGTTTAGCGAAAACAACAATAGTCGCGTGCTTCCATTGTTGGGGATAATAGGAAAATCTGATGATACTATTGATAACTTTGGTCAGGCATGTAATGGCATTGATCGGGAGGTTTTGGAGTGCAAGGTTATGAATCCCATCGTCCCCAGTGGATTTCTTCTTTTGGTGTGTGATAATTTCTGCAACCAGTCTGGGATTTGTAAGGAAGGTGAAATTGCGTGGTCCAGGAGTATTAAGGAAGTTGTTGACCGTATTGTTGACCTTTTCTATTGTTTCTTCGTCATAGGGTTCTGGGTTATGGGTGAATGTGTTTTCCAGGTGTTCCGCAATAGCATCAGCTTTGTCCTTATCAGAGTAGACAACACCATTGCTGGTGTGAAGTTTAGGCATTCTCTTGTATTTTTTGGTAAGTTTTCTATTGAGATCATAAAGGGTATTATCTTCAGTGGCAAGTTCATTTAATAAATTTCTCCACCTGCTATTTTTGAATTCGTTCATTTTTCTTTTAATAATATTTTGTAGTCTATTCAATTGGGTTTTAATATTGGGATCCCCGGTGTTCTGCCATTGTTTCCTGATTCTATTTTTATTCTTGATGAGGTCTTTAATTTCTTGAGGTATGGGTAGGTAGTTATTTTTGATAAAAATATTATTAGTTGCTTGGTTTACTGCTTGTTGAATATGGAAGGTAAAATTGTTGACTTCTTTATCAATATCTTCTTCTGTATGGATAGTAGGATTACCAGAAATAGTCGAGGTGAGTATTTCTGAGTATTTATGCCAGTTGGTGATTCCAACGCAGCGTCCTAAGGCAGGAGGGTAAGCGGTAGTAGCAATTTCAATAAGAACAGGGTTGTGATCTGATGATAAAGCAGTAATGGTAGTAATATTACAGTTTGGGTTGATATTATTTGAAAGGAAAAAGTCTATTGTAGAGGGGCTATGGCACCCGTAATGGGTGGGCTCATCCGATGTATGAATAATGAAGTTACTGTTTTGTAGGAGTTGAAAAATCTCTCTGCCTTTTCTGTTAGAGCTGTGTCCGTTCCAGAGTGGATGCTTTGCGTTGAAATCACCTCCTATAATTGATTTTTTATTGTTTGGTAGAAGGTTTTTAATTTCATTCATGTCCGGCAGATTATTTGGAGGAATATAGATGTTAGAAATTAAGATGTCTTCGTTATTGAGAGTAATCATAACCGAGTTGCTTTCAAAGGTGGTAGAATTGTTTGGATATTGATATTGCGGCATGCTTCTTTTGATGAAAGTGCATATACCCCCTCCTCTTCCGGTATGGCGGTCTGTCCGGTAGCTATTGTAGTTAGCAAGGAGTAGTTTCTTGCATGGTTTGAGATGAGTTTCTTGAATTAATATGACATCAGGTTCAATTTCTTGTATGAAATCTTCCAGTTCCTCTTTTTTTCCATACAGACCATTTGCATTCCAGGATATAATTTTTATGCTGCTATGATTGTAATTGTGTTGAAAATTAAAAATACTGTGCTATTTTTTCTAGGGTGTTTATTACAATTTCAAACTTGTCAAGGGGAGATGTAGCCTGTTTAAATTTCTTTATTCCGGTGATTAGAGTGCCCCATGCGTCTTTAATGCTCTTCAGATCAAATAGTCCGGTGAGTAGGGAGCCTGAGTCGTTATTAGAAAGGTTGGATGTTTCAGGAGTGGTTTTATTGGTGGTTTTTGTTTTATTTTCATTAGTTTCTTGATTTTTATGCCAAGGATTAGTTGCTGGAGGTGGGCTTGGAATGAATTTCGTTTTGTTTCCTGGTCTGGCTGGACATTGTGAGAAATTGGCAGGATGCCGTCCTTTGCAGTGATAACACTTTGCTGGTTCTGTTTTCGGTATCGGGCAGTTGCTGGGCTGATGATTATCTCCACATCGGACGCATACCCAATCTCTTGTGCAAAGGACGGAGCTATGAAAGTATGATTGACATTTGAAGCACTGCGGTGGGCCAGATTTTCTTTTTAATGATTCGATTTGAACGTTAAGGTATCCTATTCTTTTAAGTTGGTGTATTGCTTTATTTTCTTCTGTTTTAGCAAGGTGAATGAGAAAGAGAGGCATGGGTTTATTTTCCTTTCTATTTCTTAGTAGTGTGATGAATTTTACGTCGAATCCTTTATCTTTTAGATCTTGTGTAATTTGTATAGGATTGGTGGTGATAGAAAGTCCTCTTATTACTATTTTTAACACTTTTTCATCAGGGAGTTGGTAGGTGTGAGCTTTGAGATCCGTTTCCGTAATGACTTTACGTACGTAACGGTGGCTGTCAGGATCAGGAGTGAAAATATGTAATTTATTTCCTTTAATTTGTCCTGTTATGTCTTTTTCGGTTTGTTTTCGTAGGTTTTCTATGAATTCATTAGGTTTGGGAACATCATCGATAATTATTGGGGGTATTCTTTGATCAGTAGTATTGTTTTCTTGTTCTTTGTTGGTTTTCTTACTGTTTGCATTTGGCTTTTTGTTGATTTTGGATGCTGTAGGTTTTTTAATTTGTTCTTTCTTAGTCTCTTCTTCTTCAGGATTTTCAATAATCATATTAGCTCCTTCATCATCCAGGTGAGCAAATTTGCTGTTAGTAGTGGGTGTTATTTCATCAGAATCAGTCTCCGAATCGGAGGAAGTGTTGGAACGGTGCCGCCGTTTTCTCTGCTCCTTGAACGGGCCGCCTGATTGTAAGGTATTACAGTAAGTTTGTATTTCTTCCATCTGAGTGGATAGTTTTTGGTTAGTCGCTATAAGGTCGTTTATTCTTTTGTTAGCTACTTCGTTTTCTTGAATGCGGAGTTGGTTAATTGATTTTGCGAGTAGATAATTAATTTCTTTAATCATTTCCGGGCTTTCGTTAGGAGTGGTTTGTTTAATAGTGTCTTGAATATCTTGTACAACATTACGAGTGGTTTCGGAATCAGCTGACAGGGTAATTTTGTTACTGAGAAGATTGATCAAATGTTGATTTAAATAACATGGGTTATTTTGCGGATTTTCGTTTTCAGTTAATTTCGGATTATTTGCATCTGGGTAAGCAATTGTTTCGGTTCCGTTCTCCATGTTGGTAGAATAGTCCAGGTTCGTTAGTCAGTCGGCAAGGCAATGTCAAAAAAAGTGAAATGAATCGACGGCTACTGCCCTGGGCGGAATTAACTCTCAGCCGAGCGAATCCCGAGACAGATGCAGTAGCGAAAGTTACAAGGTTCCTGACAACCAACTAAATTGGAAGCTTGGGAGTTAACTTGTAACGCAAAAATCCAGTAAAGAGAAAAGCTGCACGGAGAGCAATTATATGGCAAACTTCGCAGTAGTCTCAGGTCAATGACCGGAGCTTCCACAGAGGCGTCATGATGCGGGGAGAGAGTCAAGGTCGGAAGTTGAGCACATGTCCGCTCTTATCGCTTTCCAAGCATCGAGTGAAATGAGATGAAATGAGACTTAAAAAACGCTAGTATACGCCCGCTGCTTTAATACACGCGCCGCTCTCTTCACCCCTAACATCTCCCCTCTGTCCACCACTAAATACAACACTTTCTTAAACTCCAATTTCCTCCCTCTACATACCTCCCTTCCTTCGTACCTTACATAATGATCTCCGAATTGAACTAATCACTGACTTCCTCAAAAAGCAAAATAAAAGATCTTTGATAAAGCAGAGAGCTGCCCCTTTTTAGATAAATTTGATACCTTCAAATATGAAATATTGTATGAAGATAGAAATATCAGACCTTACGCGGCCCACCTTACCCGCGACTCAAACTTTCCGACCTAAAGCAATTTGCACACCACTCAATCTCATGATATTTTCATAAATTCATTTTAAATTCAAATTCATTTTCACCTACACTTTGATTGTAAAGGATATATCCTCATGTTTCAAAATTTATTAAATGTTGTAGCTTCATGTAATTGTATTATGTAACATGTATTTATTTATCTCAAGTATTTTTTGTTTTGCATTTTATTTCATGTATTCCTTCATTTGATTACTCCGATTACCTGCCTCTCCTGG
>KK121355.1:653829-679708 GCA_000611955.2 Stegodyphus mimosarum | reverse complement strand
GAGAGGAGATAGACAGATTTAAATTAAAATAAAACTTGGCTAGTTTAACTAAAACCTTACAATTCATTTTCTTAAAGCATCATTGACATTATTATGAACAGCGTGCAGGTAATCGCTTGGATGCTGATTTGTTAATCATGACAAAATATATCAGATGCATAATAGTTCAGTAGAAGATTTACATATATTGAGTTAGCCAAAGCACACTAGCACAATCTTTTTTAGGGGAGAAATGCCGTTGTGGAAGATTTTCTCAGAAACTACCTTGTATCGTCTTATTCATTGCGAAACCCACGAAAATCTCCTACAGCCAATTAATTCACCGAATCAAACTACCAGTATTGAGCGATTTTACCGCTCGGTTACTATTGCTGGTCAGTTTGGTAGGGGAGCATTAATGAAAACTAGTTAACTTTTGTCATTGGGAGAACTCGAATTTAAAAATATTCCTCATTCCATCTTGCCTCACAAATCATTATGCGAATATGCAAATATAACTTTTAAAGCCTGAGAATGCATGTCTGCGATGATTTGTAGGTGCTTTATTTTTTGCCATGATATTTTCGAGGACGATGTTTCTAAACTGCGAAGTTTTTGAACCGCTTTATTTTCGACGACGATGTTTTAGAACTGCGAAGTTTTCTCCTTGCTTTTTTCTTCTCCCACGATGTTTTATTCGACTACATTTTCGCTTTACGTTGTTTCCTTCGCGACATTTTCGTCCACTATGCTTTCAACGGATAACCCACGTGCGTAAGGGAAGGAAGACCGCGAAGTCATCTTTCGCCTTACGCATGAGGTTCTCGTCCCATATTCAAGTAACCTAACTTTTCAGAACTCTTCCCCAGTTTTCTTTAAATGGTGGATAAATAAAGGAGCAATTAACTGTCGGACACTGTTATTTTGTAGAGACATTATTAGGTTATTTCGAAGCAGGAGACATGAAAAATGAGCAACGCCTTCGCCGGGAATCGAACCACAGACCTCTCGGCTACGCGTCGAGTGTGCTCACCACTACATCACGAAGGCATGCGAAAAAGGCGCGAGAAATACCTTATATACTCCCCCTTTTAAAGGGCGACTGGGGTTTTGAGGACCCAATCGGCAAATCCCTGTAGTGGAGAATCATCATCCACCACCTTTTTCGTTCGGGCGCCAGTATAGAGACATTAGGTTATTTCGAAGCAGGAGACATGAAAAATGAGCAATGCCTTCGCCGGGAATCGAACTACAGACCTCTCGGTTACGCTTCGAGTGTGCTGACCACTACACCACGAAGGCATGCGAAAAAGGTGGGAGAAATACCTTATAATTTATCAGGGTTACTGTTTATTGCCCTAAAGACTAGAATATGAGTATTTCCAGTCTTCCTTAAAACACATCGCGACCGTTCAGTATTAGTTCGATGTTATTATAACGACTTTTGTTGAAATTTGCACCTTTTAGATAGAAAACCGTCCAATTAACAGAACCGCTTTAATAAAACTGGTTTAGATTAAATTTCTTTGCAACAGAATGCTTTGTTTCGATGCGTGCATCTTTTTTTCTTTGTTCAGCATTTTAAGATAACTTCAGAATTGAAATTTTTTTAATGAAAAAAAAAATTCTGTCTTATTGTTTAGACTTCTTATAAAACAATATTGTTTTCCAGAACAAGAATAAATTATGCGTTCAGGTTTAGAAACACTGTAAGTGATTATGAGATGTAAGTCTATTGCTAATATTTTCAGTATAAAATGCAGTTATAGAAAACATACATTTATCCTTGTAGGATAACTGAACCACGTTTTGCGGACTCAACCAAGTAAGCTTGGCCCATATTGATCTTAAAGGCGGCTCAGCCGGTCCTTATGGTACTCCACCTTCTGAATTTAGTTGAAAAATGAAAGCTATTAGTGAAAGGTTGTGTTACAGTTGTCTATGTTTTGCTTTTATTTAGCACAGTTTTAAATTACATGGTTGGGTTATAGAATTGGGACTTCCTGTTTCCGTAATGAATTCCAGAAAATTAACCATATAAGCTATAATTCTAATTCCTATTATTCTATTCTTATATTTCAATTAATATAGTTAAGGATGTCGCAAAGAATACGACACATCACCCAGTCAAAGAGAATTCTGCTTGTAAGCATGAGTGTTTTACTTTTACTGGGGTAGACTGCAAACCTTTTCCATTATCACATATCCAATTCGCAATTTCTTTATTATTGGCGCTGTCTAAAATTTTTATTAACCGTGTAACCAAACGAATCTCTAGTTTTCCAGATTCTTGTTACTCATTGTCAGGGGTTTGCCTTTAAAAACATAATGAACTTAACAAAAGATCAATACGTTTCCTTCCATCTGGATATGAAGAAATAAAGTGGTTTTCAAATTCAAGTGGTTTTTAATTGGTTAACATTTAAGGATAAAAAGTGTAATGAAACACTCCCTCAAGACATCGCAATCGTCACCTCTTTTTCGAAAGACTAGTTTTTTTCCCTGTGTGATGAAATGAAGAGGGTAAGTAAAGGAATGTTAAACCTCGCACCGAAAATTAATTGATTTCTGGAAGCTTTCCTTTAGTTTCGAGGTGTTAATTAGTATCCGATAGAAATGTTTCGAAAATTTCTTGAAGAAACTGTATTTATGATTCCATCATTTCTAACAAGTTATTGCACACTCGTATTGCAATTTGATTGCACCATTGATTAAAATGTTTGAAAATGTTAGAACCATAACTAAAACTAGCTTTCAATGAAAATTTTGAAAACGCTTAGTCACTAAAATGTTTTGAAGGTTTCCGAAAATACGGAAACTGTTTGCATTACTAAATACCTCATGGAAATAAAAAACAGTAAAGGAGTAATTAAAGTAAGATGATGTCTCATTTCCTTCAAGGAAAACAGATAACTAAACACTAAAGTAATAAAAGTAATAGATAAATAAACACTAAAGTAATAAAAGTAATCGATAAATAAACACTAAAGTAATAAAAGTAATAGATAAATAAACACTAAAGTAATAAAAGTAATAGATAAATAACACTAGAGTAAATTATAGTAATCTAAAACTTAATAATAAAATCTAAAAGCTTTCAAATTTTATATTTCGCCCAAAGGGAAGATTTTTAACGTTTTTTTAACGTGAATTTTAGCAAGGGCTGTGATATTTTGCTGTTAGCTGCAGTCTCTAAGCAAGGCCATCTTGAAGGAAGATGGCCTTGCTTCAAGATGGCCTTGCTCTAAGGGTCTTAAGTTCAGCTATCCAGTGACTCGTAATTAAAGTAATCTAAAGAATTAATAATAAAATCTGAAAGCTTTCAGATATTATATATTTAGCCCAAAGAGAAGAGTTTTAACGTTTCGAGTATTACCTGTATTAAATATACTATTCTTTGCACTTAAATTTCAATTATTCGTTTCAAGAATACATTACACTCGAAATTCTCTCGAACGGCACTTTTAAAAGTTAGAATTAGATTAGAGCGTGATGCTTTACGTTTATCGTGTCTCTCATTTAAGTTAAAATGTATTTTTCCTGAATAAACTATAAACCTAGGAGCAATTCTTTGTTAAATGGTATGAAATTATTAATTCTTTCCCAATAAATAGTAGAAGTTGTGCTTGCATTCCTATCTTTCACTTAAGAAAGGCGTAGGTGTTGCTTTTAATATCGCTAAGTAATTACTGAAGTTTATTATACAAAAGAAATTAAAAGCTTTTTGAAGGAAACTTTTCCATTAGCTAGTTATTGCATTAGAAGCCGATAGAATAAATCGTTAGTTTCAGTAACAGCTGACTCTTTCCGCTGCAATAAAGGGTTCTAAAAATAATAAGGGTTCCGCTTAAGGGCTCTAAATTAAGCTGCCTAGTGACTCGCTGAAACCTATGAATTTTGCCTCCCGCTAATTATGTTGCCAGTGATTTCGTTAAATTAAAAATATTTGGCCATTTCTAAATTTTATTTCTCAATGCTTCTCTAAATCCTAAACACATTGCGCCAGGTGCGGCCGCAGGGGCTACATAAACTCTAACCCAGACATCTTCTGTTAAACTTTACAAGGTTTTGAACGTTCTTGCGCGTACTTTAATTTGCATAACCTTGTGGTCTAAGCGAATATATGTGGCATGACTCAAAAGAAAGATGGGACAATGAATAAATTAAGCTTGACTATTCGTAAAACTTGTTAACATATTTCGCTTAATATAATTTTTAAAATTAGTACACTTGTAAGGTTTTAGTTAAATTAACAAAGTTTTATTTTAATTTAAATCTTTCTATCTTTTCTCATTTTCAACTTCCCGTTAGAAGATGCGCGCGTTTTCAGCTTATGCTAATTTGAAGTGGAGCCAAGTTTTATTTAAACCAGAGGTAGAAACCTGTCAGTGTGAGAGAGCTTTTAGTCTCAGATCACATTCGACGTTCGCCTGACCAGCTAGCATTTAAATTCTAAGCCATAGTGCTTTTACGTGATCGCTTATTGAAATAAATCCAAGTGCGTCAGTATTAGTAAATCTTGCTACGCACCATTTAGTTAGAGGCCAACCTCGCGTATAGCTCTGCGAGCAACGACTAATTTAAATTTCTATTTAGTTTTAGTTTAAATTTGATTGTTCATTTGTAGACCCAGGTGTGGTCTTTACTTTCTGTATCCCTCCCGAGTTGGGAAGTGATTTGAAATAATATTGATTTAATAAAAGAGGATTTTAAATCCCTTTTAAGTGCAGTTATTCTCCAACTTAATCACAGTATCCTATCACGGAACATAGCTGTTCAAGATCAGGACTTTAAGCTGTTACGAAGATGTTTGCCAAGAATATGCACCAAACACTCAGTCCTGACACACTTAGATGGTCACTATTAATAATTTTGCGGAATATTATACCGAATACTTTCTTTACGTACATTCTGATTATCTAATATTGAAAATTAGACCACAGTAAGTTTTTTTTCAACAATCTGGTGAAAGCGGATTCGACACTTATTTATCTCTATATACAAGCAGCACAACAATAATTAAAGAAAAACACAATTTTAAATAATTCTGTAGTACTTATAATTTTTGAGTGTCACCGGTTTTGAAGGAGTAAATGTAAATCGTCAAATTTCGCAATCGTTTTTATAGCCACATATTTTCAATTGCGAAAGCATTTTACGCCATTATTCATGTTTTGGCAATATCAAATTTTAAACAAATCATTTTGGAGAAAACACAAAATCAAACTTTATTGGAGTCACCCTGTCCCTGTGCTTATATTTGAGAAAACTTTATTCTCGTTATGAAAAAAGAAAAGTGTAAGAAGTTTGACAGATGTACGAGAAAAATTGATTGAGATATTCAGTTTCAAAGTTTGCAGTTCTTTACGTTATTTTTTAACTTGCCTCCAAACAACAGTTAATAAGTAAGAATAATTCTAGAAATAAGTTTGAATAAAATACAGCAAAAAACGTGCATAATTTAATACACTGTAAAAAGAAGTCCAGTACTGTCTACATCAGATTTATTTTATAATGCATTTGCGTGCAATATATAATTATTCATTTATGCATAAATCATGGCACCATTTGTTGAGTCTGCGTATTTTCAGATAGTAAACAATTTAAAAACCTGTTGGCGGTTTCTCAATTCAGAAGCCTTCGACTTTGCTATTTTATCCTTGGTTATTTTGTCATATCTCAAGGTGGGTAAAGAGTTAGTTATGCTTGGGAGGACATCCGCGCAAATTGTTGCAGATTAGTTTTTAAATAAATTAATATTTAAATTCAAAAATCAACAAACAAGCAAAAGTAATTCCGAAAGAAAAGTAATTTTCGAATACTATCCGCAATTCATTTGTCAAAGTTTTGATGAAATGTGCGCCCGTTTTATCAAAGTATTTTAAGATGATCCCTAGAGACCGAGCAGTAAAAAGAAGAGGCGTGGAGATGACCCTCACGATATTCACTTGCAGAGTAACCCACCGAAGAACACGATATTTTAGCCAACAAAGAATGAATTTAAAGTATGAAAGATTATCAGAAAGCTAAACGTGGCTGCAAGTTTAGCTTATTTGAAAAACTGTGTGCACAAACTTAAAGTGCACAAACTTGTTAGTAAGTCTCCATTTTACCTCAAGCCAGGATTTAATTTTTAAGCATAGTAAGAAGCGTTTTTTATTAATGAGTTCGTCTGCTTTCCAAGTAATCTTAACTTTTCAACCACAAGTTATACATTTTGTTAATTTCAATCCTTAATAAATGCGTTACTTAAAATTTTCTAAGGATGCTGTTATACTTCCACAGATTGAACGAAAATGGTTTAATGTCTAAAAAGGATTAATTAATTTAAAATTAAATTTAAACAAATACTTACGCTCAAGTAAATGTAAGCTTTCAAATTGTTATTAAAAATTATACTCCCGAAAATTGTAATTAAATTTCATATAAGATTTCTTCTGCACGTTCAAACCGTGTAAAATAAGAAAACAATATAAAGCCAAAAATCGAGAGCTTCATATGCAGGTGATAATTTCGAAACCTTCGTAATACATAGAAATATACAAGAATGTTTATTAAATTTATCAAGAAAATTTGGAATTCGTTATCTGCAACGTAACACATTTTCTTTTAAATTAATATTTAAAATGCTCCCCTACCTTATTGATCGGCATACTTTTTAAACATATATTTCGCAAATTTATATGATTATAGCTGATTGAAATGGTTTTATACAGGGTGATTCGCTACTAGGCCGAAAACTTGCAGAGACGACTCGGAATCATGTAGGAATGCAGGGTCGCAAATGCCGTAGTTGCCAGCTATGGTGCAAAGAAACAGATAAAAAGAACAGAGACAGGAACACGTTAATGCGACAGAAACATTTAATTGAAAAGATGTATTACAGCAGGTTTTCGAAATTAAGACCAGAAGTCGTCTGGTAGGCCTGACAGCGGCGCTACATGGAATTCCTCACGTTCTGGAAGATTCCTCCCGGCAATCTTGCTGTAGATGGTGCTGAATGGAAGGTTGCGTAAACAACGATCTTGCTGGAAGTCGTCGTTTGCTATCAGTTTCCCAAAGTAGTAGGATGAACGCGTATTCAAACGATGAACTGGTCGACATGCTGATCATGTAGGGAGCTGCGAATTGTAACGGCACGCCACTCGGCAGTTGTACCAGGAACGTAATCTAAGGCATGCTTCACATTATACGACCTTCGCAAGTGTCAACAGAAGGTTACGTGAGACTGGTTGTGTAACGAGAGCTACAGTGACTCGACAACGAACGACGAGCAACTACGGCATTTGCGACCCTGCATTCCTGGTCCCTTTATCCCCTACGCACACTGCAAGTTTGTCGGTCTGGTAGCAAATCCCCCTGTATAAGTAAGAAGATGGTAGAAATCCATTGATAAATAATGAAAACCCTATATATGTGATTATGATTTAATTTTAAATGAAATGATAACGCATCTTCTACAGAACAAGAAACGCAAATAAGTGAAAAACATTCTCCAACTAACCTTAAAATATGTTTTTATTCGAAAAATTTCTAATTTTGAAAACTATTTCTTACAAGTTATAATTCAATGTCTTTACACATTAAGAGCATTTAGAACGAACAAAGCTCTCATATATTTTTGCATTCGCATTCCTTTTGCTATGTATGTTAACATGATTTAGAGTAGTATGATTAAGATGGTAACTGTCGCCGAATTATATTTACAACTCAGGAAACTATATTTAAATATCAAAAGTGCAGTTCGCATTTTATGCAAAAATATTTTTCAATGCATTTCTTTAATTTGGGTTTTCTTTCGCTTTTTTGAGTTTACTGATGATTTAGAGATTTAGACATTCCAAAATTATCAAAAGCAGTGAAAGAGTCATTTCATTTCTTGAACAAAATTCTAGTGCAATAGTCAATATACATGCCAGTGATATATAGCAAAAAAGTATCAATGCATGACCGTCTATTGCTTTACGAATGACATTATTTTTCCTAATAAGAGAGTCAACATGATAAACACAATAACCGTTTGAAAGATTTCCGTTGTGTTCTGTTGTTAATAGTTCAATTTCAGGTTGTTGCGGAGATCCGTGTTGTTTTGTTCTTGATTCTCTTTTAATTTTCGTTCAAGGTATTCATCCGCTAACGCGTTGACAAGAAAATTGTGAAGAGGATCATCTTTGGGGTCTAAAGCAGGTGGCATTTTGACATTTTTCATGTTCAAAAACGATTCTTGATTAGAATCCTTGAGTTCGTAGTGCGTTTCGGTATAGACAGTTCCATCGTTTGAATTATTCTCACGTTCGAGACCACTAATCTCACTATCGCCAGAATCCCCCATTACATTTGAAATTCCGTGAGTGATATATTCTTTGATTGCTACTGTATCGCTGTCAAAATAATTATTTCCATTATGTTGGTGTAAATTGCTTAGTTTCAGTAGAATTCAGTCATTAGCTTTCTGACCAAAGGTCGGCAATATTAGTTGAGAGATTTAAGTTCTGTTGTAGGTAGTTCAATTTTAGGTTGTTGCGCAGATTCGTCGGCAAAAAGTTCCATACTATTTTTGTTCTTGATTCTCTTTTAATTTTCGTTCAGCGTATTCCTTCAAAGCATTGGAACGTAAAGAGGATCGTCTCTGGGTTCTAAAACAGTTGTCTTGAATTTATTCGTTTAATTAAGAGTGATGTCTTTGTCTTTTATTTTACAATATCGTTTTTCTTTGTAGATATTTAAAACCATATTTGAAAACAATTCTAGATCTAAATCCTTTAGTTCGTAGTGTGTTTTTGTATAGCGAATTCCATCGCTTTAATTATTCTCATGCTCGCGACCGTTACTATCGCCAGAATCCGTCATTATATCTGGAATTTCGTAAGTGATGTTTTCTTTCGTTGGTACTGTATCGGTTTCAAAACAGTTATTTCTACTATTTGCAGTAAATTGTCTAGCGTCAGCGAAACCTCATAATGCTCTGTCCATAGTTCGGCTAAACTACTGCCACCTTGTTTGTGCATATTTCCACTAATTCTTTTGATTATCTTTTCACTTTGCTCAAGTGGGTGTCATTTGATACCAGAGTCGATATTATCGGAGATTTCATTTCCTAGGTATTGATTATTAGGTGCTTCACTGTTTTCTGCATCTATATGAGCGACGACTTGTGACCCGGTATAGCCAAATCCAGCACATGAAATATTCGCTAATTTTTCATCATTGGTAAAATTTGGGGCAAAATTCGATACATCACAGGAAATTTCATGCCTGGTGTCTTCTTTGATAGTTGCTATTATGCTAGATTTAAAATACTCATTTGTATCCCTTGATGGAATTTGACTGTTTTCAGAGGCATCAGTTTGATCACATGGAATCCAGAGATCTATTAAATTAATGTCACATTGTTGTCTCAAGTTTCTTTTGATGACGATGTTCTTGCATGTTTTGTGATATGGAAATACATTCATACATTGGATATCAGATTTGTTTTCATCCAAAATTTTATGTTCAGTGTCTAGATCTTCAAGTGTTTCTCTGCTTTTTACTAAAAGGCTTATATTACTGTCGTTTGTATCAACGTCAATTATTTCTTCATTTTCATGAATTGTAGTTTCATTCATCCAAAATATTTTCTCAGAAAGGTCTTCCTTTTTATTAATGGAAATTTCGTTAGAGATATTTATTTCTTGATAAAACAAATCAAGTTCTGTGAAAAAGTTCAAAAGGTCAGTATGGTTTTGTAGTTTAATACTTCCATTAACTGGCGACATTTATATATCCATAACGTTACTTTTTACGTCAAAATAATGTCACGGATTTCACATTTATTTATTTAGAATTGTAATTAAAATTGCTTTATATTTCCCGTGCAACGCAGACGATTTTTGAAGAGAAAGCTACGTCGAAAAAAAAATAAAATAAAAGAGCGTGTGCATTTGATGCTTAATAAATAAATATCTCGTAATTACTGTTGCCATCCAGAAAAACCTAGAAAAATCGAGATTGTTCTAGTGATAATTATAAAGCTTATAAAAGCCGATTGAAACACCTCATCTTAGTTGTTGTTGTAGTTGTAGCTGTAAAAAGCGAACTGATGTTTGTTTACTTAATGCTGTTATTGATGGTAGCGATTTCGCTGGGAGATTATTTTATCTGCTTCGAACTGAGTTTTTGCTAAACGTTTGAGATATTGTGATATTGTGCGAATATCTCTGAAGAAATATTTCAGCATTTTGATTTATTTCTTGTGGAAAGAATAAATTTTTGTTTACTTTTTACGTCTTGTGCATTCAATCCATAACGAACCCGTACGGACGCAACAATAACTATGTTCATTAGGTTTCAAGTTATATAAAATAATTTTATCCCTTCTGTTTTCATGAAAAGTTAAGAAAGAAAATTATTATCAGATTGTGGGATTCCGCCCTGTTATCTAGCAACGAAGTGTGAAGGAACTTCTTGATCAGCTAAGCGAATAATCGCGTAAGTTCTGTAAAACTCACGAAGGGTTAACTACCCTTTATTTCTCAAAATAAGAATGAACAGTCGGCCCCTTTTTCAGGGCGTACAGCAAAGCTTCCACTTGGGCTTAAAATTCAAAAGTAAGAACTATGAACTTAACTGATGTTTAACTAAAGAGATGTAGCCGAAACTACTACAAATCTAACTAGTTGGCCCCTAAATATCGTATAAGCTAGCGAAGCTGTCAAAGGTCTTTTAATATGGCCGAGCGTAGTAACAGCTTAGAGAGACGTGGCCAAAAAGTTTAACGCTCGTTAGTCAAAAGCTCTGAGGCTATTTCACGATATCCTGTGTCATCGCTTATGTAAGTGGTGTAAGACCTAACGGGTCTTTACCACTCTATTTCTGTCCTAAAAGAAAAAACATAAGTATTGAATAAAAAACTGCCATAAAAGCCAGTGCAGAATTCTTGGCCGAGGCCAAAAATGGCGGACGGTGATCCGTGTTAGGCCCGAACTCAAGAATACAGGATCTACAAGACTTTACCAGCTCAGTTATGGAGCCTCGAGTGAAATGAGCAATTTAGGCGTCTTGAGCAAAATTCAGCATAAGTTCTACAGTACTGAAAGCAATGAGAAGTTTATCTGTAGCATTTCTGGCATTTTTAATATAATGAGCTAAAATAGAGATATTATTATATAGCTTAAAAACTTGAAGATCTTGAAAGATTTGCATGATTTGTACGATTTCTGGAAACTGTTCTTCCTTGGATTTATTTTCCTTCAGTGCTTCACTGTAAGAGATTTTTAAGCTTGTAAAATTTCCTAAGTAGCTGGCTCACGAAGTCAGTGGAACTTCGACTTCAGTTCTACTCTTACTCATTTGCATTAAACGCTATTCTAAAACCACATTCTGGTAGGAAATTGTAAGCTAAAATTTGGACGGATAGGAAAGGAGCTTAGAAATAACTGTTAAAAACTTAGGATAAACCTTGCAAGATAACAGAGAATAACCGTGCAACTTGCCTGGAATCCAAGACAGCTAAACGTACTGGAAGCCAAAGGTAGTAAGACCATAATCGTTGTTGGTAAGAGGAGGAGAAGTATAAATTATTTTACTCAGCAGCTCGTGCATTATGCACTGCAATCGCCGTTTCCCGTCCCACTCACACCACCTGAAAGCAGATTTTACTTCTAAAGTAGCTTGCCTATAAAGCTTTAAATTAGCAAAATAAATCACTTTCTGAAAGCAGTTCAATCGAGAAAGAAAATAAAACTTTACTTAGAGTGAATTGTTTAAATTAGTTTTCTAACAATATTATTCTCTTTCTTCCGAAGAATAAACTTCGTTAAGAAAGCTACAGTTTGCTGAAAGTTTCCTCAACAAACATTTTTTGTTTGTTTTGTTGTTTTTGTTTGTTTAATGTTTTCTTTTTAAGTCTGTTTTCAGAGGGCTCTGTTGAAATACATAACTCTAAAATATTACCTGCAACTGCGAAATTAAACTGTAACAAGAGTTTTAAAATTACAGGTTTTATAGTTAGGTTATAAACACATTTCTGATTCATTGGCATAGTAGGTTACAATTTTTTCAAGCCAATAGAAATAAAAATTCTTTGTTACAATACTTAAAATAGTATTTGAAAAAAAATTATGACCAGACTGTATATTTTATTTTTGCACTGAATACTTAAATACTTATTTCAAAGCTCCTTTTAAACCACATAAAATTCAATTCAGCAGAAATATCACAAAATATTTAAAAACAGCATATCTTTAAAATTCCCGATACGAAGTCTTGCGACGCTGGAGTTAAAAATGTTATTTTTTTTCATTAAATGTTATTTTTTATTAGTGTTCCCATTGCTCGCTTTGAAATTGTTGAGTTTGTTAAACAAAAATTCGTTAAAGTTTTACAAAATATGAAATAGATAATAAAACAAATTCGTAATTCAAAATTTGGGCTTTGAGTTGCGCATGTTCGGGTGGAGGATTACGTTATTCAAACTTTCATGGGTCTAGATTCCATAAATGTTTAACAATGTGAAAAATATACATGCATTCATGCAGAATCTTGCATATTTAATTTTTTTAAATGTAATGTAGGGCGATAATATTTGATGGCATCAATTTAAAAGGTGATTCGCCGATTATCGTGAAACGCCACAAAATGCCGTTTTGAGACTGATAACCTTTCTGAGCTAATGCTTCTGTGGGCTAATAACTAAACACTAAAGTAGTTAATGTAATTTATAACTAAAACACTAAAGTAATTAAAGTAATTAAATATAAACTAAAGTAATTAATATTGAATTATTCAAACTGTTACAATTAATATTGATTGTAATTAATAGTAAATAATATTGAATTACTCAAACGTTATCATAATCACCGTTTCGAAAAGTTTTGAGGAAAATGCATTGAAATTCAGCCCGAGTGTTTGCTTCCTTGTTGCTGCTTTAAATCAGTGTTTCTTAAACTATGGGTCGCGACCCCAAATGGGCTTGCAAATCGAAATTGTGGGGTCACGAAAATTCAATTCGATAGTTGAATTTAAAGAAACTGCATTCATAAGACTTTTAAAGAAATTACATTAATGAGATTAGGCTTATAAAGACATTACGTTAATTGATATTAATGACATTAATTACCTGTTATATAAAGTGCAAAAGAAATTTTTAAGTTATCTAGAGGTTTAAATCTAAAACTTGAGTTTTCACGAAAATCCGTCATGAATTCTGGATCGCAGTTAGAACTAGATTTGTCATTATTTCTGAAATGGTATTAAATGTTCTTCTCTCATTCAGCACCACATATTTTTATAAAACTACTTTTCAGCTTTAATGCTAATTAAAACAAATATCATTCAATGTTCAAACGTGTTGAAGATGCTTTATGTACAGCAATGTCAAATACCGCACCAACATTTAATTTGTTATGCAACAGGAAACGAGCACATCTGACTCATTAAAAGTTTCTTTAATTTTTGTTTGCTTAAAATAAATACTAAAATACTTACTTACGGGAGGATATTTATTTTTAATATCTTTATTTTATATTTAATATCAGGAATCGCGAAACCAATCACAGTGATAAAAAGTGGTCGCGATTGAAAAAGGTTTAAGAAGCCCTGCTTTAAAGAAATTCGCTCTGCTTGCTTATTGTAAAAGAATTGTAGAAATAAGAGTTATGGATTCTAGAGGAAATAAAGATTTATTTGGAGGAATCATTTTTTGAATCGCTTCAACTTTAAAATTAAGTATATGTAAGTTTTCTGGTTTCAGTACATGTACTTGAAATCGGTGGATAGTCTTTAAAATCAGTATTGTACTGACTAAATCAAAAGTGTGGTCACCTTAATTAGTATATTTCTTCATAAACTGTAATGCAGGCAAGTAATTCTTATAATTTCAGCAATGAAATATATAATAAACATTTCATAAAATGTACGATATTAAAGGTAATTAATATTTTAACCCACAATTCTCAGGAGCTTTCGCTTTCCCAACAATACAATACACAGGACAGCTTAGTTTTGAAAAGCTCTGAGTACGAATACATTTTAGTGATCAGAAATCCTTGAACTCAGTGAATTGACAGAGAAAATCAAGAAACATCTATTTTTTTTAGCTTTGCGTGACAAGTTCTTTTGCCAAGTGTCATTAAATCAGAAAAGTTGGAAATTTATCGCCGCGGAAGTTAGATAGATATCGATAAACTTATGAGTCGATGTGGAGTGCTCCAAATGGTAAAACATTATTACTGCGGCGATTTCATGTTAAGAATGAAAATTTATAGCACTTTATGCGTGATTTAAATACATATTAGAATGTGTCCATTACTTTCTTCGTCATGTTAAGGATTAGAACTCTGTTGAAATAGAAAGACAAATTGCCAGGAAAAAATTTTTTAGCTTCCAGATTCATTTTAATTATTAAAAAGTAAATAATACACTTTATGCCATCAGCAAATGCTCATAAAACTAAATAGCGCATTTTATATGTACAAACAATACACTATAAAATGAAGAAAAAAATAATTTTTAAGTTTTAATTTAACATACATCACAAATCAGATCGAAAGCTCGCATTAAGCGTTTAATTATGAAAGTAACGATAAAAATGAGCTATAAAAGTAATGATCAAATTGTAAAAGGGGCGACCAATAATTATTTACATAAAAATATATGCATTTTTATTTACAACTCGAAGAACTATTTAATAAATAAGGGAAGGAAACTAAATTATTATTTTTTGTTATCAAGTTTTGTTCCGCTTGATAAATTTTCTCTGAAAACTTACGCAGATTTAATAATAATTTTAAAATTTTAATAAAAATTAGTTATTCAATGACTTAATACACACGTTAAAATTCTTTGAAAGAATATCAATCTAAGAATATTGTTCCGAATTTTGTATTTATATAGCTAATTTTAGTAGAATTACAATTTAAATTGTTTTATTTCCCTGTGCAATGCAGTACGAGATGAATTTTAAGAGAAAGGTATGCCAGAAAAGCAAAAATACAGGAGCACGTGCATTTAACGTTGAATAAATGGACATCTCGATTATTTGTTTTGAAGTTGAATAAATGAAATTGACCAATATGTTAGCTATAACCGTAATTCCATCCTCCTATTGGTTTCCAGAAATCTCGAGAAGTAAAAAATACTAGAACTATCTCGCGCGGCCGGTTGTAAACTATTTAAAGCCGGCTATAGACATCTCAGCTCAGTTGTTTAGTTGTTGTTATTGCTGCTGTTGCTATTGTTGCGAGTTCAGCGTGAGATCGGATTAGGTTTCTCTTTGCATTACGTTGTATTTTAACGTTTTTAGTAGTTTGAAGTATAGCTACTGATATATTGCGTGATACTGTGAACACTTGTACGAATATCTCTGAGGAAAGTTCCGGCGTTTTGTTATATTTCTTTTGATAAGAATAAATTTTATTAACCCTTTAATCGGACTTGTGCATTCAATCTATTACGAACCCGTACGCACATAACAGTATAATATGTAGCTGTTAATATATGAGAGTTTCAAAGGGTAAGCAATAAAAATGTTTGACTTCTAAATGTAAATCGTTTAATCGTAATCGAAAAAATCGTTTAGCAATTAATTCCTTTTGTAGGTACGTAGCAATGAACATATAGTGAATGAATAAATTTAAAAATTTCTTTAAAAAACTTTATTTTTGAATATTTACTGAAATAAGTGATGCGTTAAGTTGTTCTGAGTTGTTTAAAATTGAGTATTGTTCTGTGATTAAATTTTTGAATAAAGAAGGTGTTAATTCCCAAAGAAATGAGCCTTCAATCATGTTAAGCTGAATCACGCCGATTCCCGGCGGATTCATATCCGCGACAAAATATTTCCTACCGTGTATAGTTCATGTTATATTTGTATTTAACGATTATACGACACTGGATGCCATTAATCTTAAAATCTCTTTCGTATTCGCTTTATCTTTTAAATGATTGTTTCGTTTCAAAAAGTCATAAAAGATATGAAAAATAAAAAAATATCAGAAAGTTAATAAAAATAAAACAACCAAAAATACATTTAAAATTTTAATGAGGAGGGAAACAAGTAAATACAGTTAAAAGACTTTTTTTCCTCTTCTTTCTCAAGTCAGATTGATTTTATGTAGATTTCACTTAAAGTCTGTTATGTTTTTTTTCCTCTAATTCTGCTCGCTTATTTGATAATTTACAATGTATATATATATAGTTTATAGAGTCACTAGGTATTTTATGAAGCAGGGGGGATGAAAAATGAGCAATGCCCTTTCCGGGACTCGAACCACGGACCTCTCGAATACGCGCCAAGCGTGTTTACTACTACACCATGAAGACATGCTAAGAGGACGGGAAAAGTACTTTATATACTCCCCCTTTCAAACGGCGACTGAAGATAAGGGGACCCAATCGCCAAATCCTGGTGGTAGGGAATCATCATCCAACACCTATTTTAGTTCGGACGCCACTGGAGAATCATTAGGTATTTTTTGAAGCAGGAGAGATGAAAAATGAACAATGCCCTCGCCAACACTCGAACCACGGACCTCTCGAATACGCGCCGAGCGTACTGACCGCTACACCACGAAGGCATGCTAAGAGGTAGGGAGAAATACCGTATAGGTTCTAAGCCATAAGCACTCCGAAATAACTACTCATATATATGCTAATTTATCTCCTTACTAATCTAGAATGTTAGGATGGGTAAAATAATTTCTCATGAGCCGAGTTCCGGAGGAAATGATTCTTGTAAACGTCGGGCGTTGGAGGCGCTACAAGTCAGAAACTGATGTTATTTAGGAGGAATTGAATGAAAGGAATCAAAAGCAACTTTTTTTTGCGATATATGCAAATATCGTCATATCAATTAAATTTTTGTAAAATTTTTTTCATGACTTCTTCCACTAATCCAAAACTAGCAACGCCTCACTACAATTTTAAGAGAGTTATGCAGGTTAAATGCAGGGTGTTAGAATAGTCCCTTACAGCTCATATTTAGCTCCGAGTGATTATTATCTGCTTTTCAGACTTGTTTCGTCAATATAGCTTCATTATAAAGCCAATGACTGCGACTCCAGCTATATTTCAGTATCATTTATTTCGGAAGAAAATAAATGATACTACAATATAAAGCAGCATTTTTGAAAATATTCTTGAAAATTTTGTACACTCTAAAATTCAAAAGAAATAAACTGCCTTGCAATATTCAACGAAGAAAAGTCTAACGAATGTATTGCTTGGGCCATTTTGTCGTATTAGTTTTAAGTAAATCTATGCGCATTTAAAGTAGCACCTACAGCTGCTACTATAACAAGCATTTACTTTTCCAAAGTAATCGTCTCCTTATTAATTATATCCCTTTAACAGTTTTGTTCATTCTTTAATTCATTTATCAATGTTAAAGCTTTTTGCTTTGTTTATAGTGAACTGCAAGTATGCGTGCCAAAGTTGTTGCAATTCGGTCTTTCTTTGAATCTCAAAGAAAGTGCCCACCGATAAAATGATTTTACGGTAATTAAACATTGTAGGGCTATGATTCAGTTATTTTTAAGTCTTTGGAAGATTCTATTATTTTCAACTAAAACTATGTTAAAGAATAAGTGAAAACAATAGGAATTTTGCTTATAATTTTTCTTCCTTTCTAAACAGTATACAGCAATCTAAATAATTGCTCGTTCAGGAAGTTGTTTGAAGTTCAGAAGAGGAAAAAATTCAGTCTTATGTTGTCATTAATTTTCTTCATATTGCGTCATTTATGACGACTTTTAAAAACAAAAAACAGTCCAAAGATAAAAAAGAAATACTTTACAGAAAGCGACAATTTCCTTTAACCATTTTAAATCACTTAGTTTAACTCATCTGTGCCAAACATCCTTATTATTATTATGCGAGTATCTCGTATGTAGAAATGGCGAAAGAATTTAATCTATTGCAAACCCGATTATGCATGCTTTATACACTTTTTCTATGTCTGAATATTTAGATACCGGAATTCGTATTTAATACATCGCATAATTCTGCGTAAATTAAAAAAAAAACGTTAGGATTACAAAAGCATTCTTGAAATGACTTTTCCCTGTGATAAAGTATTTTATAATCTTCCTTACCTGAATTTCTTAATACTTCTAATCCTAATTAGCAGGTCGAATTACTTAACTATTTTTTAAAATAAATAAAACTGATCCAATTGATCCAAGTTGAAATTTTTTTTCCCAGCTGTGCTAAAACATATGCTGCCAAATCGAACCGCTTAAAAGAACCCATGGATTAATTAGTTTTCAGCACAGTGATAACAATTGATTAATCTTTGCTTTAAAATTTGAATTAAAACAAAATTTTAAAATGTAAAAGCTAATAAGTTATTTCTCTCCCCTGCTTAACATGCCTTCGCGGTGTAGTTGTCAGCACACTCGGCGCGTGTTCGAGAGGTCCGTGGTTCTAGTCCCGACGAAGGCGTTGCTCATTTTTCATCTCTCTTGCTTTCAAAAAATACCTAGCGTCTCTACAAACTCATTTGCCAAATTTCTATTCTAGCATCGTACTTTTTCCATAAAATCCTACCTCAACGCTTTGGATGTCAGTGCTTGTACAGCAAAGCGTTTATTCGTAAACAGTATAGTATTAGTTCAAAGACAAAAGCGTAATAAATATAATTGCATAATAAAATTACTGTGAACAATAGCATAATATTTAAATTGCATAACAGCTTGGTTGCTAGATAATACACACACAAAAAAAGATAGTACTAATAGTAGCAATATCGCACGACCTTTCCCTCCCCTCTCCAACAAACAATGAAAACATGCATGAGCATTATCCAAGCAAATAATTCTGTTGTAAAATGAAAGCTTACAATAAGTTGTAAAAATTTTTAGATCAGTTTTCGGAAGTGCTCTTAACATGCATGTATTAAATAATACTAAGATGTAATGTAAAAAGACAATACAAGAACAGATACATTTAAAAAATAATATTAAAATCACCATCATGAAGATATTCTATGCTTTAGTAAAATAGAAAGTTTCTTTGAAATCATTATAAGCCCAAATGGTATCAAGTGGCAAAATACTTACCCTTAATTTATATAAGAAAATGTTTAAGGTCTTTTCAGCTACCCAAAAAAGATAATCCGACAAAAGTAGATTAAAAAGAAAAGAAAGAAATAACGCTAAAGGGAGATTGGTATAAGAAACAACGCTCATTGCAAGCGTTAAATTGCAATTAAAATTAAATAAATTTTAATGCCTCCACATCAAAAATTAAATAAAGTTTTGAGTGGAAGGAGAAGGACAATCTGGTACAACCCGTTCTTGAACTGAATGCATTCAAACAGTTATGATAAAAATTCAATGATTTTATATAGAAACTTTTTGAATGAAACAAAATGCACACCTAAATTCGAAAACTTTGCTGTGCAGCTTTGCTACAGTCTAGTTAGAGTGTTATTATCCTTTAAGGAAAAGAAGTAACTGGATATTTTCCATTTGGGGGGGGGGTAATGCTGCATCGGACTTCTTGTTCTCCAATTCATCTAATCCTTCATTTTATAAACTTATCCAAAAAATTATGTATTGAAATACATTAAAACGAATTTTCATTTAACACTTGACGTCTGCTCTGTTCTGCCTCTTGAGCATAGGCATCGTATAAATATTATCTGCTCGACAACTTTTGGAATTCTAAAAAAATCGGAGGAGCCAAGAAGCGAAGCACTGACAGTTTATTTTGAGTTCTATTCCCAGGGCTAAAGGGCTGGCTTTATAAACGTTTGTAGTTCTTTTCATATTAAATCCAACTATGGGTCAGTTTGCGTTTAGAAAGTCTTGCATAAATCATCCCTTTCTTAGCTAGTAAATAAAACACTTACGTATTCCAAACCAATCCTGAAAGGTAGGTAGTGGTATTGACATTTGAGAAAAAAAAATGCATCCCCGCCGTTTGATTCCTCAGAGATGTTAAAATAATCCTTTTTTTCACTATTTTGTGTTTTTTGTTGCATGTTATAATTTATAATAAACACTAACTAAACCCCGCCCGCTTTGCTGGGCACACTATCTACTTGAATGTGAACCTAGACTTCTTATATGGACGACATGTCTAATTTCAAATTGATAATAAATGTACATTTTTTAAATTTAAAGTCAGGAAATATGCTACCAGTCAATGAATCAAAGTCAAACTGATACATAAAAAAAGAGTTTTGACTTGGTGCCGCCTATGACGGTATAACAAAAATCCATTTTCGACAGGATTTACAAAAAATCCGTTCTTAGTGCACGTCTACATCGTGGAATGAGTAACTATGCAAAATTTCAAGTCAATCTGATGTCTAGTTTCGGAGATCTCGTGATGAGTCAGTGGTATTCCGCTTATATATAGAGAGATAAGCATAATACTGTTATAATGTAGCATTAATAAATAATAATGTCAGTTATAATGTATGATATTCACCTGTGATCCGGTCACATCGGTCAATCGGGTGTATAGTTTCGGAGATCTCGTGATGAGTCATTTCGCTTATATATATACCAGCTATTACGAATATATGAGATATTATGTTGGCTCATATATAAGATAAATATTGGGAATAAAAATTAGAGTTTTTTCCTTCTAAAATGTCTATCGATATAACCGAAAACATCTGACCACTTCATCTGAGCTGCCGGAGAATAATTAGCGGAAGATGCAGGTGATTCGATTGCATGATTTCCATTTATATTTGTCAGATTTTAATGGCTCTATTCAGGTTTTCGCTCTGCCTTGTAGAAAAGCATAAATAAATACTACATTTATGACTACATAGACTAAAACATTTTTTCAGTTAGTCGTAAGTAATTTAAAACTTAAAAAAAATAAGATAAAAGTGTAACTGAACCTAAGTTATTTAAACAAATCTTTTAGAATTCACAAAGTCAAAAAAACATAAGATTTTAACCAATCTTATAAGAAGAAATTCTATTTAATTATTTGTAATTATATTTTATCTGTTTCGAATCTTCTCTAAGCAGTTATAATTTGGATTATATTTCAATCATGATGTTGCCAAACGATTCTGATATTAGTCTTCATTTACAACTAAAGTTATCAAATCGCTGAAACAACCTTGTATTTGGCGTGCATTTTCTAAAACAGTCAATCGATTTTGAGGGCAGCTACATTTCCCTCCTCACCAGGAGAACAAAATATCTAGAAAGGGAAAGCAACCTCAGTAACGGCTTTTTTATACCCTCGGGTAGAACCACGATCGAGGAGGCATCGCCATCTATCGGCAAAAATAATATTTAAGAATTATGTTAATAGAATTAAAAAAAAATGCTTCTTTTTACTATTATGTTTTTCGCGCCCTCAAAGTTTGTTTCACAGAATCCTTACTTACCAATGAACTTAATTATTTAAAAGCAGTTGCTATTGACCGATTATTTTCTCCCGTGATCATTGATAAAGCTGTTAAAACATTTTCAGATTCCCATCATAGAAGACATTCCACTGTTAGAAATAATATTAATGACCCTGTCGTGCTTCCATTTTATCCTACTATTAGTTATAAAGTTACACGGATTCTCCATAAATTCAATTTTCAGTTCAGTTTCTTCCCTATCAATAAAATTCACGGTTCGACTCTAAAAGAGTGCTTTTCTGACTTTAATTCTTGGAGAATTTATAGTATATCGTGTCAGTGTGGCTTGAGATATATTGGCCAAACAAAAAGAGCGTTAAAGTCTTATGTCCGAAAGGGCGAAATTAACAAGTCTTCAACAGCGTATCATAGTTGGAAATTTAATCATAATTTTGACTTTGGATCTGCAAAAATTATCCAAAATGCTTCTTCCGTTGGTGAATTGGATTTTCTTGAGGCTTTTCATATTCACAAAGATTTAGCATGTTTAGTGAATGATTTTAAGTCTAATCCACTCCTTCCTAACGCTTTTAAAATTCCATTAACATAATTCTTGATTATTATTTTTGCCGACAGATGGCGTTGCCTCCTCGAGCGTGGTTCTACCCGAGGGTGAAAAAAGCCGTTACTGAGGTTTCTTTCCCTTTCTAGATATTTTGTTCTTCTCATGAGGAGGGACCTGTAGCTGCCCTCGAAATCGATTGAGTGTTTAAATAAATGTACGCCAAATGCAAGGTTGTTTCAGCGATTTTGATTGTCACATTGACGTGTTTCTCTTCTATTCTAACTAAAGTTATATTTACCATTTATCATAATGTAACACACAAATTGGACAATATTTTCGCTTTTAATCTATTTTTTGAAAAATTGAAAAATTTTACTTTTTTCAATTACTTTTCTCAGTATTTTTCCCTTCTAACTTTAATTGGAAAATGTGTTAATACAAGATTTTAATGAAAGCGAACTTATGTAAAGTGGAAAATTCGTTTAAATTTGACTCTTGTCTAAAATTATTTTATCATTATTTTTAAAATTACTTGCTGAAAATGCTAAAATGTAATAACGAAGCTGTTTTTGTTCACATTGTTTTTTAAAGTATATCTGCTAAATCTCCCTTTTAACATTTTATTTCAGTGCAAACTTCACGGATTAACGAAGATAGTTTATAGAAGGATTTATTACTCATTTGTTTAGCATTAAAATTATGAATTATTGAAAATTGCGGAGAGAGTATTACCAATTCTTGAAGATGACAGCGTCTATTTGCCAACGTCTTATTTGTGGATTCTTATTTAATAGCATGCGATATGTAATGATTTACTAGCAATGGAAACAAAACAGGTCGAAAGAATTTAATAATAAAATTAAGCACACGTACTATTAATAACAGCAAAATAAAAGTATGTTTATAAACTTAACATATTGCAGAGGATTTATCTTTTTGGAAAACAATGCTTTTAATGCTTACATTTTAATACTATCAGCAAATTACAAACGTACCATGGTAAAATAATTTGTAGGAAGCAGTCAAATGTAAATGTTTTTCTCAATTTACATAACTTCACTTTTAGAAAAATCTTACATTAATATCTTCTCCAATTTCGGATAGGAAAAAACTAAAGTACGATTTTTCAGTTTTACGAAAAACATTAAAAGTAGAATATTGTTTACCTTCTGCTTTAAGAAATGATTAATGAAAAATTTTGAATGGAGAAAATGATTTAAGTTTGATATGCTTAAAGCTTTTAATTGATATATATATTTCGCTTAAATATTCTGTTTTAGTTTAAACGTTATACAAATCTTTGAAATTGTTTGAGAAATTTGAACTTCAAGTGGTTTGTATTAAATAATATATAGCTACAGATTAAACTAACAATAGAGGGCTTTAAACTTGTATATAACTTGAAGAATACAAATCATCATATCTTAATTTTAATATCAGTAACTGGAATACATAATTTTGTGCACACCATATTTTTACATGCATTTTACTAAATTATATTTCAACACACAAAATAAATGTGGTAATAAAAGTGATACCTTTTAGTTTATGTTAAAATGTATTTAATTAAATAGTATTAAACTAACATCATAAAAAATTATATGCATAGCTAATCATATGAGTAATATGCGTTAATTAAAAAGGAACTAAAAAATAAAAAATGTCCTTTTATTCAGAAATACGCCAAAGACCAAAACTGACAACCGGGAAATCAGTTTTAAAAACTCTTTATTATTGCCTTTAATAGGTTTCTTTGTCTATTGAACTGAAGAACGCTCTGGAACACCCTCTTACGCTTTCCAAGAAAAGATGCAGAAATGAGTGAGATTATGTCCATTCTTCTTCTTTTATGCTGAATTTCCTCTAAAGAATTTATATATCCTCATGACACTTAAAAATGATTTGAAATGCAATCTCAACATTTTCATGATGAGGTGAATAGAACCAAAAGGAAATACTGAAGTAAATATGCAGTTAAACATCGTATTTCAGACAAGCTTTTGAATTAAGTTCTTGTTCTGAGAAAATATTTGAAGGTCAAATTGTTATGCAAGACATCGGCTTTGATATGGGCTGAAACGTTAATTGCACTAAAATGACTCATCCAGTTCAAAATACATTTCTACTTTCCTCATGCACTGCACTTTTACTTTAAACTGTGAAATCCTTTTCAGTTGCCTAATTATTTGCATCCTTTCTAAAGGAAAGTTGAAATTCTATTACGTAGGGACTCAGCTTTCAATTCCCTTTTATTGTTTTTGTTAAATTATTGTCGAATGACTTTCATTTTTACTCTAAAATAAAAAATAAATAAATAAAAATCTGAAAATCTCTAAAATAAAAAATATCTGAAAGGTTTCAGATTTTAAATTACGTCTAAAGGGGCGTTTTTTAACGTTTTGTGTGTTACTTTTATTTATTAAATATCATGTTCTTCGCACTTAAACCATAAAATTCAGTTCAACAGCAATATCGCAAAATAATTTTAAAATGAGTCTATCTTTAGAATTTCCGATACAGAGTTCCAGGCGCTTCAGATAAAATGCTTTTTTTTTTGGCCCGTAGAGTGCTGCTATTGCTCACTTTTAAATTGTTTGATTTTGTTCATCAAAAATTCGTTAAAGTTTTACAAAATATGAAATAGATAATAAAACAAATTCCGAATTCCAAATTTAGGCTTCCAGATGCGCTTATTCGAATGGAAACGTACGTTATTCAAAATTGGATGGTACCGTTGTTTTATCACATTTGGAGAAATATACACACATTTACGCAAATTCTTCATTATTTAATTTCTTTAAAAATAATGCAGCGCCGCAAGACTTGGTGGCAACAGTTTGAAAAGTGATTCAGACTTTTAATATTTCCAACGCAAAATCGCAAAACGAAAACAATAGTCCTTCAGGGACAAAGCCCTTTGGACAAAAAAAAAAACAAAAAAAAAAAAAAGAGATAAAAAAAAATCTGAAAGGTTTCCGATTTTAGATTACTTCCAAAGGGGTGTATTAAAAATATTCAACTTTCCTCAGAAATTTACTTCATATTAATAAATTAATCATTTCATTAAAACAAAATAAACAGCATTTTTTTTCTTCAGTTTTACTGAAACAAGTCACAAGCATTTAAATAGCTAAGTACAGTCAACAACTTAAGAAGGCAATGAAGTAATAATAATGCAAAATAATGAATTAATAACGCAGTTTAATTCCGACATTAAAGAAAATGTTAAATAAAAAGCAATTGATTGAAAGAAATTACTTAAAATAAGAATTAATTACAAGTTTTTCCATAACACATAAAATAACTAGACTTATGTTACCTTTCTTAAATTAATTAGAATTATTAACGTTAAAATACTGTGAATGTATATCTTACTTGACTCATTTCCTAAACTGTAGGCTATGAACAGCCTCTCAAATCGTTTTGTGCTATCAGTGACTGAATAGTTTAAACTGCTTACGGCTAATAATTTGTCCTGCCTCTAATTCTAGAAAACGAAAGTGTTGTATAAGCGTTTTCATGCTTTTACTTAAGTATAATTTAACTATGAACTGTGTTATGTTTGTGTTATCTGACTTAAAATTCGAGGTTTTTATTTCAGTTCGAATTTGATATGTCAATGTCTGAGATATTAGAATATTTCTGAGATTATCTGAGATATTAGAATATAGGCTTAAGCTTTTGTATCAAAGGAAGAATTAATTTTAAACTTTAAGGATAAAGGGTGTTTATAAAGTCCCGGACCCATTTTGATGTTTAAAAAAAAATCTGAAATGTTTCAGATTTTAAATTACGTCCAAAGGGACGTTTATTTAACATTCTGTGTGTTACCTTTATTTGTTAAATACCATGTTCTTCGCACTTAAACCATAAAATTCAGTTCAACAGCAATATCGCAAAATAATTTTAAATTGAGCATATCTTTAGAAATTTCGGTACACGCTCTCACGCGCTGGAGATAAAAATGTTTTTCTGTACAACGTTGGTATTGCTGGCTTTGAAATCTTTGAGTTTGTTAATGAAAAATTCGTTAA
>KK121355.1:611718-653771 GCA_000611955.2 Stegodyphus mimosarum | reverse complement strand
TGCATACATTTTAGGAGAATTTTTTATTTTTTAAAATTTAATGCAGAGCGATAACATTTAGTGGCAACAATTTGAAAAGTGATACGCCGTTTTTGTGTTTCCGACGCAAAATCGCAAAACGAAAGTAATAGTCCTTCGGGACTAAATCCCTTTGGACTAAAAAAAAAGAAACATCTTTCACTTTCGAAGAAATTTTGAATTAAATTTTCGAAAGCAAAAAAATAGTCTTGATTATAAAACTAAGATAAAGGGCTTGCACATTTTAATTTCTATTGTAATTGAACTTAAATTATTTAAAAAAAATCTGATTTGTGGACCATGTAACTTCCTTGTAGGTAATATTACATTATACGCATTTTTTCCTGTATTTCATTTAAACTTAGTTCCTGGAATTTCATTAAAGATATATTTCTCATTTAATTAATTCAGTTCTCAGTTCGCGACAAGAAAAAAATACATAAAACCTCAAAATATTTTTATTAAAAATTGAAAAATATAAAACACAAACAGAGTTAAAACAATTTAAAAAGCAAGTTTTACAATTTAAATTAGAGTTTTTACTCAAAAACAAGCAATTAGGCAAGCGGACAAGAAGACAGATTTTTCGGTGCACAAAACTGAAAGTTACTCTTGGTCCTACTCGGTATATAGGATAATTTAATAACTTAAATGGTAATTCCAGAATGGATTAAGCATGATTTAATTCTCAGTAGTAAAATAAGACGTTATTTTTGTTGCTGCGAAGCTTAGTTTCTCTAGACTCCCAATGAATCCACTAATCTGCTAAGTTTTAAATGTAAACAAATACGGCTGCTATGGTAAAAAAATACGTTTAGCCGCACCTTAACAATTTTAAATTGATAGTTCTACAATTATTGCATGTAGGTTAACTAAAGGCATAAAACCCTTAACCGGATTCAAGAACAGCATAATTCAATCATTTTTAAAGCAAAAAATGCGCAATTACCAACATATAAGAATAAAAAAAAACTATGTTCACTAACCCCGAGTAACAGAGTGGATATATATTTATATACTTTTGATGCGACCGACTGCAACCAAAAAGGGATCTATATACAAAATTTCAACGTTCTGAGTATAATCGTTTTTGAGTTATGTGAGATACATACATGTAGACGTACAGACGTACAGTCTCTTCTGAATTCATTTTAAATCAGTTTTATAATTCGTTTGGGGAAAAAGAGTCCTTTGTTCTGTTCTTATGTACAAATGTCAAGCAAAAACATTGTTAAATTGCATTCGATAGCGGTCAAAATGGATATTTTCTTTGAAATATGGTACCCGAAATTTTTTGGGATTACAATACTTCCTTTATTTCGCACAAGGAAGTAAAAATTAGGATTCGCGAAGTCTAAAAATGTAAAAATTTAACAAATCTTATTATAGTAAATTCTATTTAATTATTTGTAAATATATTTTTCTTGCTTCGAATCTTCTTTAAGCAATTATAATTTGGATTATATTATTCTTGATTTCAATTTCACGAAAAGTAGAAACATCGATATATTTGCAGTCATTTTATGCCAGAAATTTGTCAAACATATGTATTGCACAATTATTATTTTAACGGCAGAGGTTATTTATATTCAGTGGAAACTTGGTTTAACCCTTTCACAGCGATTTCGCCCGAAGCGAAGTACATTAAGACGCCGGCAGTTCGTTCGAAAGCCTGCGTCCATTTTCCACTTGCTGCTTTCCCCCATCACGTTAGTGCATAGCTCATTGGTTTTGGGAGTTGGTTAAATGACATGCTCATCATCCCTTTGAAGCGACTAAAAATAGCTCTCATATTTGCATGCACTTTCCCTCTCTTTTGTTCTAGGCGCACTTACTGGTGCACCTTCCCTCGCTTTTACGGGTGAAATGGAGCAACGTGCGATCGTGAAAGTTTTAAACTTGGAGGGAAAAACACCAAAGACATATCATGACCTGGTGCATCAGGTATTCGAACATTGCTAATATCCAAAGTAATATGAACACTGAACTTAGTGCATCCGACAGGCTACCTTCTCTCAAAGTATGTGAAACTTCTACATGCGTTCTCAAAAATGCACAGCTAAGGAAAACGATTATGTTGAAAGAAAATAAGTTTTATTCCTGCATTTAATCATTCATTATATTTATTAATCATAGATTACACATATTTATTCAAAAATCCTATGATTGACCATGCACAGTCGAACATTTAATGACGACAACATCTTATCATATCTTACCATATCTAAAAGTGATTAATACTTCTGAGAAGGTCTGTATCGAAAATTTCAATAAGTAAATCCAGAAATTTCTTCAAGTGAACCATTGCCAGAGGAGGCCGACATCAACACAAACCATGCATTATCGTTTCCTGGAAATTTCGCTATAATTCCTGAAAATGAGAAAATTCCCAATGTTTTATCTGCAATGTTTAAGATTCGTACAGCCGAGCAGAAACAATTTGATGTGGATACCACATGACTTCCTTGTACGGTCTATTACATTGTACACAGTTTTTTCTGTACTTAAACTTATTTCTTCGAGCTATATTTCTCATTCAGTCAAGTCAGTTCTCATTTCGTGGCAAGGCAAAGATATATAAAAACTCGAAACATCTTCATTAAAAATTGTAAAATACAAACCCTAAAACGGGGAATGCGGTTAAAAGCAAATTTTTTTAGCAATTAAAATTAAAGTTTCTGGAGAAAAGCAACAATTCGACCAACGGGCAGAAAGACAAAATTTTGAATGCACAAAAATTTAAAGTTAACTTTTGGCCGTGCTGGACAAAAAGACACTGAAGTTGATGCTCTAACTGATTTAATTCACTGCGCTACTAAGATTTTCAAATGTAAACAAATGTTAACCCTAGCGCCTAGCTTTTAAATTATTGATAATTCTAATTGCATGCAGATTAACTAAACGAACAAAAGTCTTGACCGGAATATAAAAACGACATAACTCACGCACTTTAAAGCAAAAACTGCACAATTTACCGACATATAAGAATAAGAAAACAGAGCTCATTGAGCCCGATAAAAGTGTTGAAGAATATATATACGTTTGTGAGGCTGATTGCAACAAAAAAGGCAAGCGCACAACTAGATGTTATAGCAGGCCCATATACAAAATTTCAACCTTCTACGGCTAATCGTTTTCTGAGTTAATTGAGATGCATACATACGTACCTACGATTTTTTTCGTTACATCAGTACATACATACTTACCTACGTATGCACTAAAGTAACGAAAAAAAATCCCTTCTGAATTCATTTTAAATCCATTTTACTATCCGCTTTGGAAAAAAGCGTGTTTTTTCAGCCCGTGAGTTTTCAGAAAGAGCGGTCAAAATGCATATTTTCGTTGAAATGTGATAACCGAAATTTTTCGCTTTTACAATATTTCCTTTACATCGTACAAGAAATTAAAACTTAAATAATGTTTCTCTGTAATTTATTCTACGAACTGTTAATTTTCAAAATAGAAGTTTGCGGTATGTAAAGAGAATGATCACAGCTCAATTCATACGCAAATTTTCTATTGAATTAGGATCAAGATCTCACTTCGAAGATTTAAACTAGTATGTAGGAGTCTCTTGAAGTGATTTGGGTGACGTGTTTAGGGATTCAAGAATCAATGTTTACGATTTTCCATGCCACTGATAAGAAAGACAATGCAGAGGGATTTGTCTCAAGAGTTCACCCATGGTTCAGAAACATTTTGGTTTTTTATGGTGATATTTATTCCAGAAAAGCTATGCTGGTTGCATATTTATTTTCTCCACTTTCAGAAGTACCCATTTTGAGAAAATTCGCTTTATACAGACCGTGGTCACACATTTTTGTAACGATTTTGATTTTCTCCATTTATTTAAATATTAATTTTAAAATACAATTGGAATAAACTGGCATCCAATTGGAATACAATTTATTTATCGTCTGCATCACTAAAAATATTCTTTTCTTCAAAATATCGCTGAAAAATAAACAATGGATCGAAGGCTATATTTTTGCTCTGTCCGAAGAAAAATACTCTTATTCAATTATTAAAAAAAAGGTGTGAAAAGCATGGTTTTAACATTTCTACTCGTAAAATAACTGACATAATTAATATGAAAGAAAAGAAACGCCAAAGTTTTACTTCTGACTGGGAGAAAGGCAAAAAATGCATACCCAACAAAAGTACGTACAGTTCTTATTAAATCTAAAGTCGCATCTCGTACTTTAAAGGAAAATCTAGCCCCCAACCCCCAAAGAGCTATTACAAAATCTTTAAATATCCTTCTAGGAACTCTGAACAAAATTATAAGCGTAAGGCTATGTGCAGATTGCTACGAAAATTGTTTAACAGGTGAAAAGTGGAAATATATAATTACAGTTGATGAGGCTTCGACGTACTTATCTGGTTGCAAAAGAAAAAGATCGATTTACTACGGAAAAAGAGAAGAAAATTATGTAATATGTTTGTTCAGAGAAAACAAGAAAAGTGTTTCTAAAGGTTTTATGGTTATTACTGGATTCTTTTATAACGGAAAACTTAAAATAAGGAAAGTGAAAAATAGAAAAAATGTCAAAATTAATTCGGAACTATGTTTTAACACCTATTTTTAAAGACAAAATTCCGTACCTTTATCCAAACAATCTTCACTGAGTAAAGTTGTTCCATCATGATAAGGCTCCAAACCATACTTCTAAATCTACTGTTCTTTGTTTGTTTCTTTTTTTTTTTAAACAAAATTGAGAAACGAAACCGGAATTCAAGTCATTCCCTTTAAATGCATCCCGCTCAAGTCCCCTGATGTGTCTTACAGATTACTGTGCAATTGGACTTTTAAAACTAGCTCTTTATAAGCGACCTCCCAAAACGTTGGATGGACAGTGAAAGATTGTAAAGGAGGAGTGGAATAAAATCAATCTTGATGTTTTAAGAAAATTATTTTTATCTTAGAAATGAAGAAGTAATATGATAGTTCAACAAGAGGACTATCAGAGTGAACATATTAAAAAATAAAATTGTAAGATTTGTTTATACATAAATCTTTGCCAATTCCTTAGAAAAATGTTTGAACATCCTCTGCATTCAAGTGAGTCTGTTTAAGAAAGGAGAACTGTAATATGAAAGAAGAAACGTTTCTATTGCATTTTTGCTATCTCTCACAATGAATATCAATATTAGGTATGAATCAAGGTATATAGTCCAATGCATATTCATGAGAATTTTACCATATTATTCTTCAAAATGGAAAGTTTAATAACTGTATTATAGTGTAAAATGAGAAGGATATTAAGTTACTAGTCTTGATTATAAAATAGTGATCTGAGGCTCGTCCATCAGAAGATAGCAAAAATCTACATTCGGTGGCATTTAGTGAATACACTCGCATTTCGTTACTCAGTCACTCCACCAAGTCAATGTAGACACTTCGATGTGAATCATTTCACCTGAGCGAAGGAAATGAAACTGACGTGATGAGTCGTATCAGATAATATGCTGTTGTATGCTTATATTAACAAGAAAAAGTAGTTTTACGATTCCAGCATTTGGAGCGATAGTTGCTATTAACAACAGTATTGGACATGGATTATGGATCAACAGTTAACATG
This sequence comes from Stegodyphus mimosarum, assembly GCA_000611955.2. Taxonomy (NCBI): domain Eukaryota; kingdom Metazoa; phylum Arthropoda; class Arachnida; order Araneae; family Eresidae; genus Stegodyphus; species Stegodyphus mimosarum. The sequence continues at coordinate 648,171 of KK121355.1, read as the reverse complement.
GATCTTGCATGGTTTCATTCATATTTTTTTACGTGCGTAACTGAATAGCTGAGGTTCTTCAAGGCATTCCCCAGTACTCTAACCACAGCCATATACGGCACCAAAAATATAAAACTAACTCAAGCAACATTTTTTCTTTTTCAGTTTGACTGTCTAATATATTTAAATGGGCTGTACACATTTACTTATAGAAAACACTGGGTGTCCTATTACATTTCAACCTGTACCTTTCTAATATATTTAGATATCATCTCTTGTAAGTCAATTATACTAGCTACAAGCTCTTTTGTAAGGTATTGATTTAAAGTAAACGTCAAAATATCTAGCAGGGATAATTCATTTACTCATGAATTTACAGTGTAAAACGATTATAATCATTCTCATTTTAGCTTTATTTATAAGTATTGATAAAAGGTAAATAGGATAGATAAAATAAAAGATGTAAATAGAAGATAAATAGGTAAAAAATACCCGAATTAAGTCCGAATTCTGGCAGATTAATTCTCCGGATAAAGTCATTATGTATCTTTTAACGTAATAATAAATAAAAATTGAAGGTGTCTGGAAATCACTATCAAAAGCACTCTTGTAACTTGTCATGCGTTCATTAAAATGCCATGATTTGAATTTTCCGTAACCACGCCGACAATTGTATGAATTTATTCCATGACTAACTGAGTAACTTTTTATTAAATTTTGATTAGTTAACGATGAGGAAATGTAAGAAACGCTCGATTTGCGAAAAACATTAAAGCCTGTTCTGTAATTTGCCAAAACTCCCTGACGATACGATAGAAATATTCGTGCGCGCTAGACACACGTAAATATTCTGTCACTGCGTTTATTTCATCAACATTACTTACCTGAGACTTCTTTTACGAGTAAAGGTTTTAATATCTAAATTTTTCCTTATGAGCATGTAACTTTCGACACTCTTTGAGCTTTCGTAATATAACTATCAAAATAAACATGCCAGCTCATTACCACAGATTTTTCGCCATTTAGTCCCTAGAATGGGGAAAATGTGGTATAATATTGGGTTCTGGAATTCTAATATTCCGTTTAATCATACTTATGACCCATGTGTGCTATAACATCATTGAGATTTTCATTATTTGACAAATTTGCCGCTCTCTGCATCTGTACTATAATTGCTACAATTTATGACAAAACATAATTCCTTCCCTTGAGTGAAGTTTTCCTCAACAACTCCAAAATTTAAGAAAAAATTTCGAAACCTTTCTTGCCTTCGGATCGAGTAGTTTATATTACCGACAAATTGAGAATATAATCCTAAAATTTTGAACTACAGGAATCACGGAACAAAATATGAATTTGCACAAGCTAAGCATCGAATTCGCAAGTACGAGTAGTTGATCAACACTAATATATAACATGAGGAGATAAGTGGGCATTCTGGAGACTTCAGATATATAAATTATTTTGTCAAAGAACAAACAATCGCGAAGACAATTTCGAAGAAAGGATAGCAGATTGAAATAACTAAAAGATACCTGTAAAACTAAGAATTTTAGAGTAGCTGGATACCTCATAATTTGACCTTTTATAGAAATAAGGTTATTACCAGACACCATATGCACGTCCACTTTATCTCTGGCAGTATACGAGTGCGTCCGTATTCTTTGATTTACTGTTCCTGGTTTAGGTATCACTAGCTCGGAACGCCAGAGGAGGAGAGTCAAGGAGGAAAAAAAGTATTGCACTTTCGTAATCTGTAAGTTCCGAAAAGAAACCGAGGTAACAGCAGCCAGCAACTTAACCAAAATATAGGAATTCAAGCATACCCTTTATTATCTTCTTACATATGTGCATACCGGTTTCGTGCCGGTGTAAGTAAATACTGGAAAATGCTCTAGTGGAATACACATTCCCAGGTTACTGGAAATCCCTCACTCTTGAGATCACACTCTAACTTGATGTTAGTAAATGTCTTGATAGGGAATCTTCGCTGTGCAATTTCCGAGGATATTTAATTTATATTTGTTCCAAAATCTTCTTTTACCTTCAGTCATTAAGAAAGAAAATAATCAGTAATGCTCTCGTTTTCCGTACTTTCCTATTGCTAATATTAGGAGTACAAATAAGTCTCCTCCGTTTGAAAAAAAATGATACCATCTACGTGATTCTTAAAACTGTGCAATATAAAACATCATATCGTAATCAAGGTTGGACATCTGCTAATAATATGACTTTGAATTAATAACAATTTTTATATCAGCATCATATATTGTTTTCTGTGCAAAACTGTCGAAATTTGAGCCGAATTTGCCAGAACTTTTGATTTACTTCCTTAATTTGAAGATATCTGCATCTGAGGTGCATCGATTGCTAGTAGAAATATATGGTGTGACTTCCTTAAGTGAGAGAAGCTGTTGTGAGTGGTTTCAAAAGTTTAAGAAAGGTGAATTTCACCTCGAAGGAGGAGTGGAAGAATGAAAGCTTTCGAAGATGCGGAATTGGAAGCATTATTGGATGAAGGTTCATGCCAAATGCAAGTAGAACTTCCACTTACATTAGGAGTGACTCAACAAACAATCCATCGTTTAAAATCATTGGGAATGATTCAAAGGCAAGGAAATTGAGTTCCATATGAACTGAAGCCAAAATCTTTGAACGGCGATTTTTCTCACGTGAAATATTACTTGTCACGGACAAACGGAAACGTTTTATAACATCGTATAGTCATTGGTGATAAGCAAAATGGGCCTATTTATGATATCTGAAAGAAGAAGAAGTCATGGAAACCACCTCGTCATGCTTTAACATTTACAGCGAAACCGAATATTCATGGAAAAATATCATATTATGTATATGGTGCGATCAACGTGTGTCATGTATTATGAATTACTCCAACCGAACGAAACCATTACTGGTGCTTTCTCCGAACAGAACTCATAAAATTCAGAGGAGTACTCAAAAAAAAAAAAATGCGCCAACCACTCTCTAAACATCACAAAATTATTCTCATGGTAACACGTATCCACATGTTGCGGCGTCGGTCAAAACATTCAAATGAGAAGTTTTCCCCTCCCACTGTATTCACCAGATATTGCTCCTTCTGAGTATTATTTATGCCGATTGATGAAGTATGTTTTGTCTGAGTAGCATTTCACATCATATTAAAATATCTGGTTCTGATTTTGGATTGATTTATGGATAGTCTCGAAAGATAAAGCGTTCTTCCGACGTGTTTTCCGGATGCTGCCAGTAAGATGCGAAATCATAGTTGCTAGGGATGGACAATACTTATAATAAAGCATAGCATACCATGCTAGTGCTTTCAATAATATTATGAAGGCGCATACTAAGGAGAAAGAAAATACCTTACTATCTTTTCAAATGTTCTTCTGCGTTTAGTATTCACACTATACTCGTAAGTAACTCGTTACCTTAGCTCTCTACCTATTAAAGCTCTTATTTACAACAACAACACATATGAGACACAAAATTAAAATTAGTGATACTATAAGTTCTTCGAAACTATTAGTATGCTGTTAATGCTAGGAAAATGATATTGCATATTTCTTCCAGCCTCTAATACAGTATGTTTGCTGTGCAGTACAAGAAGGGCAGTTTATTTCTGCTTCGTATTTTGGAGAATACGTTTAAAATGCCAGAATCTCTTACATTTAGAGGTACGAGAGAAAGAGAGTGAGAATACACTCATGTAGAACATATTTTATATTTATTTATTTAATAGTACAGTATGCAATGTATTGTAATGAATAGAATACTTTATTTTACTCTGTTTAATATAAAAAATGTCGTATTTGCATTACCCATCAATTAAACTTAATCTTATTAATGTATGCTCCCTCAATTTCTTAAGTCTTAGAAAGAACCCCCGGTGGATACGGAGCTATTATCATGTGTAATAATCTTAACCTTTGACTTCAGCTTCCACTAGAGAAATATTTGCATTAGTCACTAAAAATAATCAACTGAAATTTCATTATTTTTAATCTTTATTTTGCTTTTCCTATATTTATAAAATTTGACATTTTAAATTTTAATCGAACGAACGTGATTTTGTTACTCTTCTTAAGCATTCACGATACTCTCATATTTTGTAAGTTACATTTCTTATAAAGGTTTTCTTTCATTTATTCCTTTCATTTTGTTAGTTTTTCTATATAAGAAATAATCTTTAGTATCTTGCATCTGTATCACTGCAAATCACAGGGAAAAATTATCTACAATCTGCAGTACTTTGCCTTCATTAAAAAAATACAATACGGGACATTGTCTACCCTCTTTCGTTTACCTCTGCTTTACTCCAAGTAGGACTGTCCTGAGTAGATGACCAAAGCATCGCTTCTTAACCGTTTTCTCTTATGACTCTATTTTGGCATCGAGATTTTTTCACTACCCCAGATATTAAGTATAAAACAACGATATAAAAATTAATATTCTTCTAGTAATAATTTATTTCTTCGGTAAATAATATACACCTGAAAAGAAGTAGCTTTAAAATGCATTTCAAGTCTGCGAAAAGAAATGAAAGAAAATCAGTTTTTAATTAGACGGATAGGCTTGTTTTTGCTGCATAACAAATTAAATCTTGGTGCAGTATTCGACACTACTGGATAAACGCATCTTCAGCCTTTTTCAGCCTTGAAGATTCAGCTTTAATATTTAGATTTAATAAGCGTTAAAGGTAGAAAAGTCGTTCATATGTGGTGTTGAATTCCAGAAATCCATTTAATGTAATTTCAGAAATTGTGAGAAATTTAGTTTTAGCTCCGATCCGGAATAAACTCAATTTTCACTTGGTAGCTCTTCAAATTCTTGGATATAGCAGGTGTTTAATCTCATTAGTATCAATCAAAAAAGGTTTCTGAATTCAAAATAACTTTTTAGACACAAAATTTGATGTAAAGTATTTGCGTAATTGTGTTTCTAGGGTTTTTAAGAGATCATAATAAGTTTTGCAGTTATTTGCTTCAACTATGAAATCGTCGATAGTTGAAGACATTTTGAATGAACCATTTTCAATCCTGTTCTTCCAAATACTGATCTCTTTAATAAAACATTCAATTTTATCATTTGAAGTAAATACGTTGCTAATTTTTCCTTGAAAAGACAAGCTGAGATGAATTAGTTTATCTGACAAATAAACACGACTTTCATAGCTATAAATTATTTTGAAAACGAGCAGAAAATCAAATTTTTGTTCTGTTAAAAATATGATAATTTTATGTTTTAACAATAATAATCTTCTTAAGCTATACCTTCTTGACATTCATCTTACTTTTGCGACTAATTAAAATTTTATTCAGATTTAAAGTCTTTACAGAGATCTGAAAATAAATGGCTGTTAAGGGCTCGGGTTTAAATATCGTTTACACAGTTTTGACAGTATCCTGAAACATATCATTCATTTCCATTGCTGAGCATCCAAGGTAAGTGCAATTTGATTGGTATTACAGGCATTAATACTAAAACTAATAGTATTAAAAAGAAAAAAGAGGAAGTTAAACCTAAACGTAAAATTAGTAGTATGTTACAAAATATATATAGTGAAGGTTTCAGAATCCCCTCCAAAACTGCTAAGCAACAAAAATTGGAAAAAATTAATGTTGATATGGAAGTTAAAAATAAATTTCAGATATTAAATGATACAAATGAAAATGATAATAGTAATACTGATATAAACCCAGACAATCAGGCTATTCAGCAGCAGCAGCCGACTACTAGCCAACCCCCGGCTATCCCCCCAATAATGGTAAATCCGGGCAAATTAACGCATGAAGAATTTTTGAAAGAACTTTCTATGAAAACCGAGGCGAAATTTTTAGGCAAGGTAAATGGTGAATTACTTAAAATTCTGCCACGCACGGCCGACGACCATCGCCAATTGAGTGCATTATTTCTGGATAAAAAAAGTAGAGCATTATGTCATTAATGCAAATTACGCACGCCCCATCAAAGTGGTTTTTCGAGGTTTATCTATAACCACAAAAACAGAAAATATTGCAAATGCACTAACTGCAAGAGGATTTGGTATCAGTAAAGTCACACAATTAACGAGAAGGAGGACCAAGGCCCCTATGCCTTTATTTCTTGTTCAAGTGATGAAGAATGATATAGCAGATCACAAGACCATGGATTGCCCTATTAAATGAAAATTAGAAAACCCAAAGTGTAGCAACTGTCTTAAAGAACATGTAGCGTCGTATCGTGGTTGCGAAATGTTTCCACGCATTAAGCCAAATCCACCAAAAAAGGACAGTACTATTAAAAAGGGAATATCCTATGCTGATATGGCTGGAAATAGAAGTAAACAAAACTCAGATACTACTCAAGTCACCACGTCGGCTTCTGCTGCTCAAAAATCAGTAAATAAAAATAATGAAAGTGTAAAATTATCTGATATTAGTGCTGCTTTAAAAAATCTTAATATTTCTGTAAATGATAATAACAGTAAGAATACCAACCCAAAAAATAATAGTTCAACATCTCAAGAGAAACCGCAAGGTTCTGATTTTATGTTATTCATGAAAAATTTAATGGACTTTACCAATATTTTTGGTATTAAAAATATTAGAAAAATGAACGAAATCTTTAAGAAATATATGCATAGATTTAAGGATCTTACAGATCCCTGTGATAAATTATTTTTATTCTTTGAAATATTGAATGAAATTAATGATAATGCATCTGAGTAATATGTGTGAAAATATCAAAATAATTACATGGAACGCAAATGGGTTGCTCCCCAAAGCCGACAAGCTAAAGGAGTTTTTACAAGAATTTTCCCCAAACATTTTACTCCTACAAGAACACGTGCTTGGCCCTCAAAACTATTTCAGAGCTCCAAATTACCATGTTCATCGCTGGGACAGACCCACGAATGGAAGAGCTGCACCAGGAGGCAACGCCAGAGGAGGATTATTAATTCTCATCAAGCGCTCCATTTCTCATTATCTCACACCACTACCACAGCTTTTAGCCATTGAGGCCCTAGCTATTACACTCACTCCAAACACTGCACGACCAATCACTATTATCTCCACCTATTTTCCTATACACAGCCCTATAAATTCTGTTAAATCAGATTTACACACTCTTCTTAAAATAAACAATCGAGTTATTATAGGTGGAGATTTCAACGCACACCACCGCGAGTGGAATCGCTGGGATATTAACCCACACGGACGAATTATCCATAACTTAGCCCAAGCGGCCGACATCAACCTAGCATTCCCAATTAAACCAACACACTGTGGTATTGGTAGACCATCAATTATGGATTTTTTTCATCTTAAAAAATTTGAATATGCCTAACTATGTAGAAAGTCTACAGGAATTATCATCGGATCATAATCCGGTGATTATGGAATTAAGAACCAATACCAACAGTACACCACACAAAAGAGCCCTTATTACTAACTGGGCAGGATATGCCAAAGCTCTAAACAACACGCACTACACAACATATACGATACAGTCAAGAAATGAGTTAGACGCTTACACGAAGGAATTTACAGCGGAGCTTACTGATGCCCTTATGAAGAACAGCAAAGAAGCAAAGGAGACAGCAAGGTTTAAAAACAGCAAAATTAGAGAATTAATCAGACAACGCAATTACGCACGTAAACAATGGCAAAGATATAGATATCCTAATGACAAAATAATGATGAATCAACTGAATGAACAAGTCAGGACTCTACTTCGTAAACAAGAACAACTCGACTGGGCCAAACACTTGGAGTCGCTCTCAACAGATGATAATTCAATCTGGAGTGCGACTGCAAAGTTTAAAAGGCGAAACACCAATATTCCGCCCATTAATGGCCCCAACGGGATCGTTTACACTGATTTTGAGAAAGCTGAGTCTATTGCAGATCACTATGCTTCTCAATTTCGCACGCACAACATTTCTCACCCTCAAACAGAACTCTTAGTATCATCCCTCATTACCCAATATAATTCAAAAACACTCACAAACAACACACCCTTAATCCTACCTTCAGAAGTTATTAGTTATATCGAGAAGAGGAAAAACAGGAAAAGCCCCGGATTGGACCGGATTAGCAATAAAATGATCAAGGAAATGGGTGCAAAGATGATATGCAAATTCACTAAACTAATAAACGCTATGATCAGACTGCAGTATTCTCCAGCCAATTGGAAGACAGCAATTATATCACCTATTCTAAAGCCGGGAAAAGACCCTACACAAGCTTCATCTTACAGACCCATCAGCTTGCTATCTACTCTAAGTAAAATAGCAGAAGCAGTCATCCTAAAAAAAATACATGAATTCGTGGACGAAAACAAGCTACGCATACCAGAACAATATGGCTTTAGACAAAAGCACTCGACTTCCCACCAGTTATATCGAGTCACAGAACTTATCACCGAAGGTTTTAAGAAGAAACAGATAACAGGAGCCCTCTTTCTCGATATTTCGAAAGCTTTTGATTGCGTATGGAGACAGGGCCTCATATACAAATTAATAACTCTGGGTTTCCCAGATTACATCATAAACATCATAAATTCCTATGTAACCGATAGATACTTTGTCGTTCGTTATAACAATACTTACTATACACGCAAAGTAACTACAGCGGGTTTACCCCAAGGTAGTTTACTTCCCCCGACCCTTTTTTCAATTCATACAAACGACATTCCTCACCATCCCCTCACGACACTAGCACTTTACGCTGACGATACGGCGATCCTACACCAAAATACGTCTATGGCCTCAGTAGTACAAACACTACAAACCCACATCCAAGCACTAGAGTCCTGGATGAACAAATGGAAGATTAAGACCAACGTCGAAAAATCAGAAGCTGTTTACTTCACATATAAAAGGAACATCGATCTGAACATCATGTTAAGAATATCTGATATCCTTCCCTGGGCCAAGCAAGCCAAATACCTTGGTATTATTTTAGACCAAAGACTCACTTGGGCCCCACACATAACATATATTTTAAACAAGTTCCGCGGCACTAAAGCGTCCCTGGGCCAAGCAAGCCAAATATCTTGGTATTATTTTAGACCAAAGACTCACTTGGGCCCCACACATAACATATATTTTAAACAAGTTCCGCGGCACTAAAGCATTACTCAACCCCTTAATTTCCCGGAACTCCTTTTTATCTATTGAAAACAAAGTTCTTGTATAGAAATCCATGTTGGGTCCCATTATTACATACGCCTGCCCAGTCTCGGGTTATATTTGTGACTCACGTATGACAAAACTACAGCAAAGTCAAAATATTACACTGAGAAGAATGATTAATTGCCCCTGGTTCATTAGGAACGAAGGAATTATTAGGAACGAAGGTTCATTAGGAATTCATAATGAATTAAACGTAAATAAGATCAACAATTGTATTGCTAAAATAGCCCGAAAAATTTTCAGGAATATTGAAAAAGTTAGGAATGAGTCTATCCCAAGGATGGATTATGATATCACGGATAGTATGAATCGCAGAAGACCGGGAACGTTATTAAGACATCTAAGATAATTATTGTGACTTAAAAATTTCTTAAAGCACTTAATTCTATATGCACATCTGTTAAGAATAATACCCAACATTACTTCCCCTTTATTTTTGGCTTTCTTTAGGAGTCTTACTGAAATTATTTAATATTTACAATAATAATAATAATAATAATATTTATAAATGCCTTCATGGTTAATAGCTAATAATACTTTAAACTTAATTGCCGTTTGATAAGAAGTTCTAATTAAATATTAGCGAATAGTAATACACGGACCAATTGCTAACCAATGCCTGTAGTGCCATCAGTTGTACTTCCTTTCCAGCTCTACCATTGGCTCACGTGACCAGTTAAGCTCCACCTACTACACCACCTTGAAGAACAACTCCTACCTGACCGATTCGTAGCACACAGAGAAGCAGATAGACAGCAGCTAGCGAGTTATTCAACGTCGTCATTGAATCTCTCAAGAGAGAAGCTCCAAGACTCTTTATAGCACTCACAGATTTATGATTATGCCAACATAATTTGCTATATAATTACATGTTATACCAGGTCAAGTTCTGCAGCCTAATAATCGTATTAGATACAGGATGTGGCTTCTGCCCAGGCGCCTGCTTACATGTGTTTCATAACACCTGAGTCTTCCATTGCTGATCTTTTGCTGCAAAGGCATTTCAATGTATCATACAGTTTATAAACGTTACTTCAGCTTTAACAAGCCAATATTTTCACTTATCATTACTTTTGCGCTATGTGTACAAACAACAGAACAAGTCATATATCATTAACCTTCAATTTCAAAAATCCTCAAATTCATGTCTTTTTTTCTTGCATATTACCGCAAAGGACGGCAAAATAACAATTCTTCTTTTACATATATATCTGACGTACACCATCAACTGAGCTATTTCTGATATATGAGTTTAATCTAACTGAATTGTAAATTTAGGCTTTCTTTAAATATTGTAAGAAGTTACTCTAGCTGGTCTTTACTAATTTCAGAAAATCGATTGGAGATGGTGTAATATGACAAATGAATTTCCCTAATTTCACCACCGTATTTATCATTTTAATAGAAGCGGAAATACAAGATCTTATATGATGATGTATTGAATTTTTGTTTTAGCAACCAGACATAAAACTTCGTATGACGCGAATTTTCGCTAACAGTCATAAATTTCTCAAAATACTGGTTTTTTTATTCGAAGATTTTTGCAGTCATTTAAAATGTTTTGGTTTATAAACACACGAAAGATTCTTGGATTCAAAATGCCTTTCCAATTTTGACGGTTTCATGCACCCCATATCAAAAATATTATTGCAAATTTAGCAAAGAGCTTCCTCGTTGCCATCACAGATGCTAAAAATAAAGCTGATTTGGCGAAATCGTTCATCAAGTCTTCTCTTTCACTTATTTGATGCCTTGTTCTGGTTACTAAATCCTTGCTTGAAGAGACGTTGTAACATTGCCATCTGTGTTTTTCATTACTTTTGTTACTTTAAGCATTTATCTATGGGGAAAATATATTTTATTCTAAAATATATCTTACTCATGGATAAGTAAATAAACAGTTTTTAACCCGTATGTAAATGGTTTGGCCCAGGCTGTTTGTTACATATGGTGCATGTGAGGCATCTGAAATAACTTATGAATGCTGAAATTGGAATGCTATATCGCTATTATGATGCACTTGGTGGTGTTTTTCAATAGGTAAATATAATTTAAAGTAAATAAACATATTTTAAAATTCCGCTTAGCCAGTATTACGATTTTACTGTTGCATTGTACAGAAGATTTAATACGTTAAGTTAATGATAATAAAGGGATTGCGAATAATTATAGTTTTTTTTAACTAATGTATTTGAATTAAATTTTCCCGATCCCAACATTTCGTTTTGCGACTCCCTTTGGGGTTCTGAACCACAGTTTTAGAAACTCTGGATTAAAGTGTTGTACCGATAGATGAATTATTCCCGGTAATCTGAAACAAACCACTAAGGGTTTTATTTATGTATACTTCAAAAGGAACCATTGTGTGCACAATTATTCGAATTTGAATGTTAATTTTTTTCGATGAGTCGAATTTTGGAATACTTAATATATTTTTCTGCTCCCGTATTTTACGTTTAATGACACACGATCCTATAGTACATACATATATCTAAAAATTTTCATCGATATTTGAAAGATATATCTTTTTTTACTCATATGCTACATCCATTTGAATGAATTATAATTTAATAATATTTAGTTTTAAGAATTACATATTAGTTTTAAGCTTTGTGAAAGTCATACTAGAACGAAAAAAATTAAAACAAAAACGCCCATTCAAGAGACTGAAGTCATAAAATAATTTTGGACATCATCTTGCGTGCTCTTTGCTTAAGTCGTCATCTAACAATAGAAAAAAAATCCACCTTCCTTATTGTTCTCGCCGGATGTAATTTGGAATCATGGATTTTTCATAACTCGTAATCGCTTAGTGACCAGAAAGTTCGAAAATAAGTGCCACTTTGCGTGAAGAACTTTTGTAATTATTAATAGCATTTTCTAAAACTCGATCCTGGGTAGGTGTGTGGTATGTTTTCATCACGTTAACAAACATGCGAATCCCGTATAAAATTACGTAGTCTGAAATAACAATGCAATGTTATGTAATATTACCTTGGGTGCTCAAGCTTTCCATTAATGATTCAAAGCCAATTTTTTCATTGCGGCGATGCATATTCAGTTTCTGTTGTACTTTCTTTAAAGAGTGGTAGAATATATGGTTGGTAATGGGTAAACAAGTCATTTACTTGACTTGCATAAGAATCGATTCATTCTGTTAGTTTATGCATAAGAACTTAACATTCATTTGTTGAATTTTCTTAATAGATTCTTTTATTGAAAGAAAAAGCTTTTATCATATATTCGCATGCATTTTAATATGGTTCTAATGAGAAAATAACAAGCATACAACTACCCAAAAAATTTCGAACCAACCAAATAGGTTAAAATCAGAGATCTTAGTGATTGAGGTTTACTTTATGAAATTTTCAGACGTTAACAGATTTATCAAATTAGTACGCTTCAGTGTCAAATGTTGCAATTTTATACATAAATTTGTTTAATTTTATGTACACATATTCCTGATAAAGAATTTGTATGACTACGTGAAATCTAGTATTCTACAGAATACATAGACGTACAGAATGCCCAAAATTTCAAAGCGAAGTACAAAACAGAAGTACGTGACTATCTCCTAGATATTTTTTAAACTGCCGAATCCATTCTAAGAAACTATGTGAAATGGCCAGCGGAGCATAGCGATTAAAGTAATATAAATATCTGAAATTAATTTTCTGCCAAATGAGCACAGTGATAGGTCGAAGTTTTCTTCTTGAATATCGCAAATTACGTGGTGGTTTTCGCAATAACTTAGCTGTCATCATAGACATCTGTACAATGCTATTTGTTTAGCATAATTACTGGGTGTCTAAAGCAATTTAAGCCAGACATCGTTTTTCTAAATAAAGGAAATCTTTGTTGCAGGTCTTGATATCTGATTCAAATCAGATGCCATCCAATAATTTAAGCAAACTGAACAGGAGATGCTACAGCACATGCGTAAAATAAAATGTCGAACCATACGAAAACGCTTTTTGTGAAAAGAAATGTAGTGCAAAATTCAAATATTACTTTGCTGCAATATGTGAAAGATTATAATATATTGGATTTTATGACAATTTATTTATGAACCCTTCTCTTCTTATCTGTTCATTATTTGTTTAAATTTCCCAATTTAAGTTCATTAATAAAACGTCCTGTTTTCTGTTCTGTTTGCCTTTATCCATGCTGCGCTGTACTGAAAAACCTGGGTTAACTAGGAAACTTCTAATTCAAGTAAATAATGTCAAAATACTTTACACGTATTTGAAAATTTTATAAACTGATAGGAATTATATACACTATCTGAATTCACGCAAGCTGATAAAATATATCTTCTGTTCAAGGAATAAACCAAACAAAGACTAAATTGCTTTTTCCTAAGCTACATATTACTACCACGTTAAATTTCATGAAACATTCTTTCCTCATCTCAAGTCAAAGCGAAGTTTTTAAAAGCTAAATGATAAAAACCTTCACTCACTACAATATTCTCAGTTGATTTAGTAAACTTCTATTTATTGTATGCGAAGAAATATTACATCTGCATCTACTATTTATAAACTCTAGTTCTCCAGTCATGCACAAGATGTTTGAAAATAGAAGCAGTTGATTCAACTTATTTGTAAAACATGTAAAGATTTTATTAAATAAAAGTTTAATTTTACCCTCCCAGGAAAGAGATAATGAAAGCTCCGTAATTCATTCCTGCGTCGCACATTTTAACTGCCGTAGCGTTACACGTTATTAATAACTGCACGATTTGAACTTTTATGAAATAAGAAGAAATATATGCTGAATATTTATTGGCGCTGAGTTAAACTAATCAAATACCATTTATTATCTATACTTCTGGATGATAGTTACCTTGACCCACGCTTACGATTAAGATTCGTTTCCGAACTTAGTTTATAATCATGGAAGTGCCCTCGAGTTATAACGAAATTGCCTTAAAGTTTAGAAATCTTTGGTGAAGCGTAGAAATTTGGAAAACACTTGCCTCCATGATTGGCCCGGTTTTCGGAGCGGTAACTAGCACCACTTTGTTTTCCTAAAAGATACGCAGTAGTCCTTTCATAATGAACTAATCTAGAAAAAGATTTCTTGCTGTATTGGAATATGAAATCAGCAAATGCATTCAAATTCATAGGCTAGCATCTATCACCGAGGTCAAAACTATCTAGAATTAGCACCATTCCAAAGCTAGATTGGTTTGCGAACTCAAGGTCTTCGCTTCCAAAGCTTTCAAAGAGTCGATAATATGCATATGGTTAGAGTTACAACATGCCGTTTGGCACACCAAAAAGCCTCGTCGAACTGAAGCTTGCTCAATTTACAATACTCTGTTATAACGTTCTCAGCACTTTCCACAAACTCCTCCAGTGACCTGTTATCAGTTCCGTCTATCGAAGTGCCAGCTCGCTGTTGCTATTACAACGTACATAATGCAATGCATAATAATATTACAGCACATATAATAAGATAAAACTGTATAGCTAACACTTTACACTAGCTTGTATGGCATGCACAATGGATTACAAATGATCACACGGCTATTTATAACTGCTAAGGAAACGTGCTGCCACAGAAGTTGTTATAATATTCTGGAAGTTAAGTATTCATGAAAGCACTATGCACAATTCGGTATAAATATTGATATTAATTAAATATTGGTAAAAAAAAGATTTGTAAAAGATTCAGAATGTTCAGTTTGAAAGTACAGTTCATTATTTAAGCATCAAACTTAAATTAATAATGGCAAATTATTGAGTTGTATGGTGTCTTGTTTATGGTTTGGTACTCCGCTCGTATTCAAATTGAACATACAGAGTTGTCTCAATCTCAAATATGCTGGACGATTGCACGATCTGAAAGCAGTTGACAGATCGCATGTTTTTTAACACACTGAGAGTACAGTTTTTATATATACATATTAGTGTATACATATATTGCGCCGTATGAACTTTCCATGTATGGATATTACCCCTTTATAACCCGAAGATAAGCGGGACACGTGTGTTAAGTTTACAGTATGTTTGGAAATTATACTTTTAAAATTTTATTTCTTTTGAAGATGATTTGCTTGGAAACTTATGTCAGTAATATTCAGTTGTATTTTTATGGTGTTTTTCTTCATGCTTTTTATGTGTCCAACTTATGTAATTTTTTCCTTCTCTCCCTCGCTAAACTTCTACCTCAAATCGAAAGAGATTCTCTCTTTTGGTTAAATTCTTTTTCTAGTTTCTTCAGGTGCCTAAACCCTAGATATTTATAAAAAATGTAATAAGCAATAACAATGATAACCCAAAGAAAAATATTCAAATTTGCATTTATTTTCTATCTAAATCTAAATTTTGGTACCTGCAATAAATTTCTCTTAATTACTCTTCGAATTTCAAATATATTGACAGCTAAATATTGTATTTTCAAGCTGTCATTTATTCCAATTAATTCCAAAATGTTTAATTAACCACTAAGTACTTGGTGTTTATGCAGCTCATCAAAATTTCATATTAGAGGTAAACACTGAAATCTTCTAAGCATTAGTCATCAGATTATAAAAAAATTTGGTTTTGTTCAAAATTTGTTTGTTGTATTGGTTAGTAGATTTAAAGTGCCGGTATGCGTTCCTCATTGGATTTAGATAAGGCAGGCTATGAAACGTGCTGCACCTTTAATGAAACTAAAGAAAACACAACAAATTCCCTATATTTCTAGTGTATGAATCTGTTGATCAGCTGTCCACAAACTACCCTATCAGATTTTTTTTTCAAATACCCATTACCAGTTCGTTCTCTTTGTATATCAACTGAATTTGCACCATTCTTCCATTCAAAGGAATGCTGAGCGCAAATAATTGCTTTGTATCCTTCTTGGCGTTAGGAGCTCCCTAAGGTCTATAAGACTATTTTGTATTGTTTTTAAATAACTAAAGTATAATTAATAGTTTTGATTTTTATTGCTTTTCTTATTGCTTTTCAGGAGCAAAATCGATTAAGCTGACACGTCCGTACATCTCTAACAATAATTAAAATGTTTCAGCAGTGCACAAGACAGTAAAAAGTTCTACATTAGGACATTTATTTTTAATATTAAAAAGGATTTCTAGTACATGAATATCTCAGTTATAAATTACCATTTTGTTTTCGTAAAAAACTGCATTTTGTTCTTTTGGAAACACGTAGTATATTGAGTTTGTTTGTTTGACACAAATGAAAGTATCTAAATAAAAAAGGCACAAGTAAAAGGGTTAACAAATGTAAACCAATTATACATAAGGTGCTCAAATAATTTTTAA
This sequence comes from Stegodyphus mimosarum, assembly GCA_000611955.2. NCBI lineage: Eukaryota > Metazoa > Arthropoda > Arachnida > Araneae > Eresidae > Stegodyphus > Stegodyphus mimosarum. Next base: position 631,738 of record KK121355.1, on the reverse strand, counting down.
AGGCAGCTATAACATTTATAAGGTATTTCTCCCGCCTTTTTCGCATGTCTTCAGGGTGTAGTAGTCAGCACGCTAGGCGCGTATTCACAGGGGACCGCGGTTCCAATCCCGGCGAGGGCATTGCGCATTTTTCACATCTGCAGCTTTTGAAATAACCTAATGTCTCTACGCTACATTTAGATAAATTTCCCGTTTCATCTATTATAGACTGTTCGTTTTTTAGTTTTCTTAGACAACGCCAGATACTTAAATATCATAAAACAAGTACGTAATTTTAATTTTACGTTTCTCTTCCCCTCTTTGAAATGCTCTAAGTTCTAGCTTTGTAATTGTAGCAGTGAATTTTAATGGATTTTATTGGTGGCTATAACTCTTTTAATTTAAGCAGGTATAAAAATTTCAAAATGCTATACAAATCTTGCAATTCATTTTGTGAATAAAACAAGACTTACCATGCAGTAGTTTTCATCTGATTTGTAGACTTTCATAGAAGTTTAATTTCTCTTCTTGAAGGTAGTTGATTAATGAACTATCAGTCTGAGAGAAGTTTGAAAATGCTGTGGAAGATCTAGGAAAACAAAATCACCATATGACCTTCTTCCAGATGGACTTGAATATCTTCCAATATTTACAAAACGATTTCGGTTCAAAATATCTTCCAATATTTTGAAGGTAAGTTCGGTTAATATTAATAGTATTTTTCTTCAGAGTTTCGGCATAGTAAGTATTATTCATATTAGATTCCCCATGTTTATTTAATGAGAAGAACGATTGAAGTCATTATATCACAAAGTAGCGTAGAGTAGAAACGATAAACAAGTCGCGTGACCTTTAGAAACCCAAAGGATAGACACATGTCATTTCGTATAGACGGAATTGCCAAAAGACGAGAACGGAAGACTAGACTGGTCTATTATCAGAAGACAAGAACTCGTGGTTTAACCTTGACAATGCTATGAGTCACATATAGCTGGAACACTTGATTTATATCATAAAAAGTCAACTGAAGATTGGTTGATCTTATTTCTTGTGACTTTTCAATATTCTCAAATGTAAAACAAGTTGCATTATTAGCTCTAATAGTACTAATTAAATACACTTGAAGAAAGCATAAAGAATGTTTTTTTGTAATTCTGAAAACATAAGGAATGTTTTGCTGGTTGTAATTCTGTTGTCATTCCTTTCTTTCGATCAATTAGCTATACCGGAGCACGTATTTCAGAAATTTAACATTCGGGTCGTCTATTCGCCTATCAATAAAATTCAGAGTTCCATACTTAAGGACCCCATTCCGGATATGAATTCCTGGCGTATTTACAGGATTCCTTGTCAGTGTGGTTTAATTTACATTTGTCAAACTAAGAGAACCTTAAAATTTCGAGTTAAGGAACATGAGGCATATGTTAAGAAAAAAGAAACATAGAAGTCATCTGTTTCCCAACATTGTTAGTCCGAAAATCACACTTTCAATTTTTCAGCAGCCAAAATTATTAAAAAACATCTTCCATTGGTGAATTAGATTTTCTAGAGGCGTTTCACATTCAAAAAAAAATTTCTCTTCTTATTTATGACTCTAATTCCAATCCATCTTTACCTTCAGCTTTTGAGGAAATTATGTTTTAGCTTTCTTGTTTCATCAATAGATGGCGCCAGAGGCTTAACTCCTGTCCAGCCATTCTTATTTTATCATTATATCTTATCTCTTTCATTTGCGCTTTGGCAGCTGAGGATGATGGTTCGATAAAAACAGCGAAACAAGTGTGCTGTGAAAATTTTCAAATTTAACGCTGATTTTTGTTGTTTGACTTCAAAATTGATAAAGAATGTGTCAACAGAACAATGACAGAATACTTTCATATCATAATTCCTGGGATTCGAAAGCATACAAGCGTTTCTGAAATAGGCTCAAAATATATCTAAAAGAAATGTGCATGTTTTTATTAATATTTAGAAACTTTCTTAATACCTCTTGTATGCAATGTAAGCAACTTGGGAAAAGATTGAACTCCTGTTTAACGGAAAAGTTGCAGAATTTACACTGATACACATTCTTCAAAATACAATCTGCCTGTAGTAACGCAAACATCTGAATGATCTAGGAAAAATTAAATGGCACACTTTGCTTATTTAAGCAATGAGCAAAAATAAAGGAGAAAGATATTAGTGGCTTTGTTTAGCTTTTTTTTTACAGTAAGTATATTTTATTAACTAGTTATATATTAAACAGTATTAAAGGATATTTAACACCGGATTTTTTCGTGTGAAACTATGTAATTATAAGGAGAAATCTTGACAAAATTTCTAGTCTACATTACAAGCAGAATGAGAATTTGTGAATAAGATTAGCAAGAAAAAGACTTTCTAAATATCCGAATATTGCTCATACGTGAATTTACTGAGATGAATAATACTGCTTCTCACACATTATTAAGGAAATATTATGGGTATGTTTCTAAATCGCTTTAATTTTTTTTAATTTACGCGTATAAGCGGCGAAACAGAACATGTTCAATGAGATGTGTCAATGTAAAAGCTTTTCGAAATGAAATTAAAACGCCATATTAAGGCCTAAACGCCTAAACGCCTTTTAGAAATTAAATTAAAACGCCATTATACACAATATTAATAATGATAAAAGTAATGTGATGTGAACATTCAAAGAGAATTACTTTTAATTTCTCAAAGGTCAAACAATGTTTCAAGCCTTTCAAAAAATTATTCTTATTTAAATAGTATATTACAAACCACAATTAAACACACACAAAATAAATATTACAAACTAAGTTTTATTATTGTCCTGCAATGTGAAAAATGAAGCATTAGCACTTCAAAAACCACACTGGCGTTTTTTATGGTTGTTACTTATGAATCCCTCTTTCTTAAATATATTTTGTATGATTATCCCGAGCTATATTCAAAACGAAAATTTCAGGTTTTAAGCTAATTAGATATCAAAATAATTTGTGCGGGCAAATTATCCCAGTTAATGTATTGTCAGCCGTGTTACAGGACACTGCTTAAACATTTTTTGAAAGAAATGTTTTACAGGGTCAAATTGTGAATTTATGAAATTCTGAATGCGACTAGTAAGAAAATATATTTTGAAGGAAAAATATTTATCCAAGCAAATATAACTCAGATTTCGTAGTTGAAAGGAATGACCCATCAGTACTTCATATTTAAACGGATGGTCGATACATACACTACCCATATTTAGGAATATAAGTTTATCTATTTACAAGCAGGAAGGTAATATTTTTTTGCAAAATTTCAACAAAAACTATGTATTGTATTTTAAGTACTATCTGCTATATTATTGCGAAAAGAGGAATAAAATTTACATTAAGAAGTATAAATATAAGGAGAATTAAATAGGCTAGAAACTATTCTTCCATTGTTCAAAAAGTGTTTCATCAAGCAGTTTTATGGACATAAATAAATGTGGTCATATCTGCAAGGCGAATGGCAATAATGTTAACTGTGAAATAAATAACGATGCCCATTTACCCAGATTTCACTGTACTAAGTAGAAACAGAGGGCTGTTGAAAAATTTCGAGTCGAATGCTGATATTGAGAAATTTGATTAAATTTTAAAAGAATTAAATCAAATAAGAACACTTTGTAACTAATTTTATTGATTACAGTTACTAATATTTTTTAGTTATTGATCATCATAATCGAATTATTTGTAAATATTTTGAAACTCATATATATATGCCGACTTACTAAGTTCAGCTGCAAAAATATTTGCAAAAAATCTAGGAGGGTCCATTCGTTTTTTTTTTTTTTTACCGAAAGTACTGTTTATTCAATTATTCAAAACAGATGATGTCGAATAGGGCCAGTTTAAAATTTGCAGTTCGTTGAATTACGGATAAAGGTTGAGCTTCTAGCCAGTTCCATATATTAATTATGTAATGAAATAGAAATGACATAAAGGTACATCAACACTTTCTAAAGAAATGTATCGAAATTACAAACAGAAATTCAAAAAATGTTTTCGAATTTAAGCATTCTCTTACTTCAATTTCCTTCAAAATATCTTCCCCGCTTAAAATTTCGTTTACACCTTTTTTCCCCAAGTAAATTAGTTGCTAGTACTTTATTTTCTAATCGTTGCAATCGTTTTCATTGTAGCTTAGCAGAATTTTTTCAAACAGTAACTTCTCGATTAATACTACAACATTCTGTATCCCTTGCATTATATATAAGGCACTTACAGCGGAGGATTTCAGAAACAAAATACTAATTGACAAAACTGAGAATTAGTTCTTAAATCTGTAATATATTTCCAGTATGTGTTTGTCTTTAACATTATTCCTCCTCATTTTAAGCAGGATTATTTTCTTATGACGTTGCGCCAAACTTTCTATTAGCTTGTATCTTGCTTTGACAATTCTGTTATTTTAAAGAAATCTGACTGGAGGAAAATAAAATGCAGAAAAACTATGATTAATTATGCTGTTTATTTTTCAGAATAATTTTTATCTCTAAAACAGACGAATAAATCTATTAATTTAAAGGCTACATATTCCCATATGTATAGACAGATAGTGGGAATTTTGTCCTCATTTTGTATGTGAAAAATTTGTGAAATTTTAAAATTAAATAAGGTGCTATGGCAAGCACATGATCTACCGTTTATTCCGTATTTTAAATAGGAAAGAGCTTTTAAGTATATCACTTCTGGTTGATCTTTTTAAACAAAATCTAATTTTCTTTTCCAATAAATAGAAGGGTCTACAGTACGAAACTTTGGTTTACATTTTATTAGGTATAATTGAAACTGGTTTTTCCAAATCTAATGTGAAATTCAATTTTTCCAAAATTAATTCCTAATCAAATGTTTGCCCCTTTATTTTCTTAGTGAACATTGTATTTTGTTGGACAGCTGAACATTATACAATTTAAACGGTTTTTAATTAAAGGTAATTCAGTGTTTATAATACATTTAAAATAAATACTTTAAAACGAATATTATGATTTTCTTCTACGTTTTTTTACTGTCCACAAATCTAAATTCCCTTTGATTTGCATGCATATTCTCGCGATCTTTTAGTAAATAATACTCGTTAGTTTCTGGTATTATAGCTGAATAGTGATTGCCCTGCTTTCCGGAATCGGGAAGAAGTAAAGCAATAGGTGTTTTCGAACTTCTTATTTGCAGTTATTCCTCATTATCTTCAACAGCGTAAGACAAGAACAAGTGCAGTTTGTGTTAACATGCCTACGTTGCAAGAGTTTTGAAACGCTGTTATAAAATTTACTCTCAAGAGAGTAAATTAATATACATAACTATCATACCTAGCTATAATAGAAATAGTATTAATATGTGTGCATTATTTTAGATTAAACTCTTACGATGTAGGGTTTCCTTTAGTTAAAATTAATATATTATGCAAATTTTTGTTATCTTTCCTGAACTCCTCAACTTCCCCTCGCATTTTCTTACCAGGATGTAAATTTAAAATTAAGTGAGTATTTAAACGGGATTGGAATTATAGAACATGAATAGAATCTCTGAGTTTATTCAGAGTGTCTTTTCGCTAGCCATCGCGGGATTCATTTCTGATCTTGCAAGTTACGCTAATACGACTTTAGCCATTTCTGCTAATTTGTCACGCCTGTTAGGCTTGTTGAGTCAACCTAAGTTAGCCGTAACTTAACATGCTAATCCATTTCCATTCTTTTTAGACTTGAATTTGACTGTGTATTAATGTTTGAGTTCCAATGCAAGTTGTCGGTGTTATTATAAAACATGAAGTACGTGGCCTTCTGTTCTTACCTGATAAAGAGTCATTTTCAACCTTCTTCTAATCTGGTGTTACTTCACGCCTGCGCGATAATTCGCCTGGTTCATTAGTAGGATCTAGCTTAGTTTATGTGGCCCAAAAAGGCTAGATCTTATAACTATAGTGGTTCTAAAATTGTTGAGCATTCTCAGTGAAATACCACTTCCGTTCTATCCTATATAATCAAAATCTAATATGTTGTCCTTAATAATAATTTTATAGGCACTGTATATAAATACAAGAATTTTAAATAACAAATACGAGATATTATTGACTATATCGTTATGCATTTTTTCACGAAAGTCTGTGCAGAGCGTTGAGTAAAATCTCATTTCCAATTTATTATTTTTTAGCCAAAATCTAGTGTGTTGTTCCCATTGATATAAAAGTCTTAAATATTAAAATTAGGAAATTTAGGATTATATTTGAATGCAGTTGTTTATTAAAATTTGTTGTGGCCTTCAAGTAAAGTGCATCTTCCTGTTGTCCATTAAAAATGTTATGGTTTTCAAATAAAGGGCTGTTTCTCCATTGTCGAATTTTGCCCCAAATCTAGTCAATTTCAATGCAGGAAGCTTAAATGCGGAAACCAGGAATTTTTAGAAGTGGGATATAAGACTTTTTGGGAATAAAACATTCATCACACGTAGCCAGACAGACATTATTGTAAAAAAATTAAAAACGCATTTTGAAGGCCCTAAGTTGTACTTATTCATTAAACACTCCCTATCGAATTTTTGGACTAGAAAACAATATTTCCCTTACCTATGTATGTAGATGAATGGATGATAAAAGGAAAAGTTGTCTTAATATAATTAGCATTCATTATTAATTTATCATATAGTATGTTGAATGGCATAGAAATATCTAGAATTTTGATTTTGTTTTCTAATGTCTAATTTATATTATATGAGAGAATACAATAATTTAATGAATAATTTTATCAATAAAACATGTGAATTCAATTTCTGCAGTTAGTAAAATGGTCTATTCAAATGTTAAGAAGGTTATTTTTTAAATTAGAAAATCATCAATTTTTATCATAATAAAACAGTTTATTAAGATCATGTCTTGTTACTATATACATGAAAGATTAAATTATTTCACCTTTAGAATGTCTCTGATTAATCACGTATCTTCAGGGATGTTCCAGCTGTATTTCCTGTTGTTTTAATATATCTACATAAAGTGCTTGTGATTAAAAGATAAATTAAAGCACAATTTGAGGTTACTACAAAGTTTGTAAGAATACTGGCATTTTTATATTAAAATATCGAATTTTCACTTTCTAACTGTAACTGATTCTCCTCGAAGATTGGCTATTTTTTCTGGATCCATAACATCTTTCAGCCATTTCGTCATGTCATAAGAAATTATATCTCCACCATATTTCATGGGCAAAACAGAACGAGGAAAATACTTCAAAAGTTTTTCTGGACTAGAGTGAAAATGAATCTGTAAATAAATATGCATTTTTTAAATTAATTGAATAAAACTTTGAAAAAAATATGTCATCGGCACCACGCCCAAACCACGAATCTACATTTATTTGCTGTTTTAACAATTTTTTAATTACATGCAATTTCTTGCTCGGTTTCGAAGTTTTATATTGTGCTATATTTCGAAGTTTTATATTATGTATATTGAAAAAGAGATGCATGCATGAAAAATTTTATGTGGAAGCCATGGTGATTTTAATATGGAAGGGAAATTCTTGTATACTGCCTCCAACAACAATTTTGCAGAGCGTGGTCCCAATCCCAGTCTTTATTTCGATTTTCAATGACAAAAAATCCACATTTCTTGTCTGCTTGTCTTAATATTAATATTTTCTTCTAAGAAATTGTTTTATTTAAAACATCTTTGTTTAACCCCTTCATCGGATACTTTCTGTCAGTTAAGAATTATTAAACTTCAATTTTAGCCTCTTTTTTAACTCACAGGCTTGTTATACTAATTTTGAACTGTAATATTCAATTCGTCGCAGTAGAAATAGTTCATGACATTCCATTACTTTCCGTAATGTAACAACATTTCGAAAACTTTGCGACTATGTACTATAGAAACTTTGCTAATTACAGCCTTTTTTTAGTTAAAAAATTTTGCGAATTCCTGATTTATTTCGGAAAAACAAATTCGTACTTTTATCTATTGCCATAGCATTTCTTAAAAAATTGCAACAGCAACTGCATATTCCTGATAGAGTTTACACAATCACATATTGTTTAATACTATTTGTATATTTTTCTGAATTTTGATAAAATTCTGTTTTTGAAAACATAGCTTAAAGATTTAAATTGATGTTTTTTTGTAAAAAATTGAACAGTAGTGCACTGAACTCTGTGATTAAATTTAAGACCTTCAAAAATGTAGTTGTAACAAAACAGAACTGTAAACTCTATGAAAAATATCCATGTGAAATGAGAACAAATGGGCTATTTCTTATTTAATTTTTATTTTTTGAAAATATTTATTTAAATACAAATTTTAAACTAACGTGAACGCGTAGACTGGAGTTTAATTGAAACTAAACCTTTTTTTTTTGTATAATATATTCTTTACATGGAATGTTATCAAATTGGACGTGGACGTTTGGACGTGGAGCAGAGTAAAATACAATTACAAAAAAGAAAGGTTCACAGAGCGTAATATCACTCTGCTTCATAATATTTAAAATATATTGATTGAAATGATTTGTTAGTTAAATAAATTTAATAAGTAAATATTGCATACCCTTTTCTTTAGCTTCTCTGACAAAAACTGCTTTATGATAAACCATCCAATCTTTGAAGTTACAGAGGAGTTTATGATGTGGAAGCTTATATATCTTGCAGGAGCACACTGCTATTGAAAAACAAAAACCTTTCTTGGAGAAAAACGACATTAAAGTAATTGACCTTAATTAATTAAACGACATTAAAGTACTAATTGTATTATTAGTCCAAAGGGATTTAGTCCCGAAGGACTATTACTTTCGTTTTGCGATTTTGCGTTGATTCACTCTGAATGCCCGATTCACTTTTCAAATTGTTGCCACTAAATGTTATCGCTCTGCATTAAAGTTTAAAAAATGAAAAATCTGCATAAATGTATGCATCTTATTATTATTATTTTTTTGACGTAGCTTTCTCTTCAAAAATCGTCTGCGTGCGTTGCACGGGAAAATAAAAAGGAATTTTAATTACAGTTCTAAATAAATAGCCAAATAAATGTGAAATTCGTAACAATATTCTCTAAAACTTTAACGAATTTTTCATTAACAAACTCAAAGATTTCAAAGCCAGCAATACCAACGTTGTACAGAAAAACATTTTTATCTCCAGCGCGTGAGAGCGTGTACCGAAATTTCTAAAGATATGCTCAATTTAAAATTATTTTGCGATATTGCTGTTGAACTGAATTTTATGGTTTAAGTGCGAAGAACATGGTATTTAACAAATAAAGGTAACACACAGAATGTTAAATAAACGTCCCTTTGGACGTAATTTAAAATCTGAAACATTTCAGATTTTTTTTTTAAACATCAAAATGGGTCCGGGACTTTATAAACACCCTTTATCCTTAAAGTTTAAAATTAATTCTTCCTTTGATACAAAAGCTTAAGCCTATATTCTAATATCTCAGATAATCTCAGAAATATTCTAATATCTCAGACATTGACATATCAAATTCGAACTGAAATAAAAACCTCGAATTTTAAGTCAGATAACACAAACATAACACAGTTCATAGTTAAATTATACTTAAGTAAAAGCATGAAAACGCTTATACAACACTTTCGTTTTCTAGAATTAGAGGCAGGACAAATTATTAGCCGTAAGCAGTTTAAACTATTCAGTCACTGATAGCACAAAACGATTTGAGAGGCTGTTCATAGCCTACAGTTTAGGAAATGAGTCAAGTAAGATATACATTCACAGTATTTTAACGTTAATAATTCTAATTAATTTAAGAAAGGTAACATAACTGAGTCTAGTTATTTTATGTGTTATGGAAAAACTTGTAATTAATTCTTATTTTAAGTAATTTCTTTCAATCAATTGCTTTTTATTTAACATTTTCTTTAATGTCGGAATTAAACTGCGTTATTAATTCGTTATTTTGCATTATTATTACTTCATTGCCTTCTTAAGTTGTTGACTGTACTTTAGCTATTTAAATGCTTGTGACTTGTTTCAGTAAAACTGAAGAAAAAAAATGCTGTTTATTTTGTTTTAATGAAATGATTAATTTATTAATATGAAGTAAATTTCTGAGGAAAGTTGAATATTTTTCTGCCATAAATTTATTTTCATATGGATGGCGCCACTTTCTGATGACTTTTTATCCTTTTTTTCATTTAATGAGTTTCATATGCATTACGTTGCTGGATTTAAATTTTAAAAGCATTCCTTCTTCAATTTTATTACTAAAAACTTAGATTTTTTTTCATTTACATTTAAATCACGACTTTGGCCCGGCATTTTATTTTTTTATTCTATTTTATTTAGTTTCAAATGCGACTATAACTGTATATCGTCTTATAGTGGCCACTAGATGGCAGCATGTTATAGGCTGAAATTTCAGACGTGTTATTTTAATCTCGGACATTTTAGTGATTATGCCTTTTAACAAACTGCAGGACTTAATTTCTAAAATTAGAAGTGCCGAAGCCCTACGGAAGACCATCAGGAAAGAGGAGCAAGAGTAAATAAATAAATAAAATGAATGTTAAAGTCATTAATAATTAAAAAAATTAAACAGTTCGTTATTATCAACTTAATGATTATCAATAATAATGGTAATCAATTAATTAATTATCATTATTAATGATTATTAGTAAATTATTTATTAGTTATTAAAATAATTAAAATTAAATTACATTTAAAGAGATAAAATTGAATAAGCGGTTTTTAATATAATTTTATTGCTAAAAATAAAATTTTCGAGATCAAATTTCTACTGAAATTATTGTTCAGTTACATAGAAGAGACTTCTTATTTAGGGCTCCGGTGCGCTTCGGTTGGAATTATGATTTATTCCCAAAACTAAGAAGTACTGGAGCCGGGCTCTGGCGCAATTTAAACTCTGACAAACCCTTTATAATGAATGGTTTCACAACCGTTGCGTTCTAACGGAATCAAGTCATTATAAATCATTATAAGCATGCTGTGTTATTCAAATCAAAAGTTATAATTTTAGAAATATTTTTGCACTACTTTTAAACGATCTTCATAATTTTGCTAATCTAAAGTTTGAATGAAATAAAATAAATATGGCTTTATTTAAATTTATTTACAATTCTTAACGAAAGACTGAATTCTGGAGCTACCCATGGAAGAACCGAACTGAATACTTAGCTATTAAATTTGATTTTACTATTATGTGTATTAATAGGTTAAATTTAAATCAAATAATTATCATAAAAGGGTAAAAGTGTTAATAGGTAAACTTAAATGGTATCAAGATATTAATGGGATAACGCAATTTAATAACTCACCTTAACTGTTTTTTTTAAACTTTATGAAAGGCAATTATATTTTGTATACGTTTCTCAATGGCGGTCTCAGAGACAAAATAAATTTAAGAAGCAAAGCATGTCTTAGCAGAACGTTTGTATCTCTAAACCCCCAAAAGTTATAGTTTTCCTTTACGGCTGATCTGGTAGTCAAAGGAAGCCATTACAAAGCATTTACATACACACACACAAAGTTTGAAAACTAGAGTTGTGGTTCTGCCACTACTGAGTCTTAAAGTTAGGCAAAAATACACACGCGCGTGACGACTCAACGCTTCAACATCGTTCAGTTCTGTATTGCACTCGACAACGAACGGTTGTGGGAGCGACTTCCTGATTTTGCTATTACAAAATAAATATTATAATGCCGAAAAATAAAGATTACTGCGCAAGAGACACGTATAAAGATTTATTGAAAGAAGATAACAAAACACATATAGCTCTAAAAGGGAAAGAACACAACAAGCAATATTATGAAAATAATAATAATAAATCGGCTGAAGTTAGTGCTCCAACTTCTTCTACTGTTGCCAACAATAAATTGTGAAATTTCGGTGTACCTGTACTAGATTATAGTGGAGAGATTCTTCAGCAGTATCTGTCGAGCAAAAACATTTATCAGCTGTGTATACAGTACAGAGGCTGTTCGCACATTTTTTAGACGATGTATATTGTATTCACAAAACTAAATTACATAAAATTCTTGTGTTTTAAATGTTCTATTTGATATCCTTTATTCTGAACTATCTTTCGACACCGCAATTTCCAGGATAATAGTGCCATTTGAAGTGTCAGAAGAGGTATTTTATCCCATTCCTTCCGAACAGCTTTCCAGAGTCCTGTTATGGTTTTGGTACAACGTTTGGGTAATGCAGTTTTTAAAAGTCCGAAAGCACAAAACTCCATAGGTGACATATCGGGAGATTTAGTAGGGATATCAGTGAAGGTTATGGCCTTGATACCAGTTTTTTGTTCCATTTCTTTTAGGAAATTTACAGTGGATTTTGATGTGTGACTGCTAGCTTTGTTTTTAATAGTTTTAATAATATGTTTCTAATAGTATTTGGAGTTAATCTTGACAATTTTTTGCGCTCTCTTTATTTTTAACTTGCCATTATAAGAAAAACCAGCAACAATCATGAATCCCTTAAAAAAAACTTTCTTTCGATTCTTTGAACCATGTACTTAATTTTTTCTCCCCTTTCATGATAATAAATGGCTCTTTTTTTGTTACAATCATTTAAATACACCCATGCTTCATCTATTGTGACAACTGTTTTCCATTTTTCTTTGGATAAGTGTTTCTCATATAGAATTCTGAAGCGTGTCCTGCGTTGAGGGATATGCTTTGGAAGAAGACGATGCACATTGCGTTTTTTCGCTTTCTTAAGATTTAAATCAACGTTTATCCTTTTGTTTACAGTGGACACCGAGCATTTTAAGGATTTTCCAACTGTCCTTTGACTAGGGGGATTTTCTTTTAACATTAAACAACGTACCTTTGCAATAGTCGAAGATGTCCGTTTTTTCCTTGGATACTTGTTTGGAATTTTCGTCCCACTTGAGGCTCCAATTTGACGTTTTCTTTCTTGTTGATGATATTACCTATCGACGCTTTAGATTTCACAAATCCATGATTTTCACATCGTTTTTGGATAACGGAGTATGCATATTTCTCTTCGGAAAGAGCGCAAATGTAGCCTTCGAACCACTGCTTTGTTAAATTCGCCATTTTGAATACAACAAAACTTTCAAGCCACAGACGATAATTTTAACTTTTAAAAACATAGTACAATTGCAATTACTTCTTTTGCAGCAAATGATTTTTTATTACCGCTGACCAAAATCGTCTAAAAATGTGCGAACAGCCTCTGTATTTTGTCAAAAACTTCAAAGATAATGAATTTGAAGATGTTTGCAATATTTGTGACAGATTGTGGTTTATGAAAAGCGTAACACCAGCCAGTAAAAATGAAAATTTTTAAACTTTGTTGCAGGAGCCGACAAGGATATACCAGTGACTATTATGGAAGTTTTCAATATCGATGTATAAAGAAATGAGAAAGCATTTGATTTTATGAAACAGTACTTTAATCTTAATATGATACCAACCAATCATCCGAGTAATTAAGGTAATTCATAAACACATCTTTTACAAGAAATACCAGTGCTGAAGTATTGAATTATGTTTGTTATTTTTCATATCATCGACCGATTTTGCATAAAGTTTTAACTACGCTATGTTGTATTCAGGAATAAGGTTAAGAAATAAGTAATTACTACATTATTATTAGTTTCATTTTATTTTTCTCCGAATTTTCCTAAATATTCGTTCTTTAAAAAAAACAAAATAATATGTAAAATAAAACAAAAGAACACTTAATCAAGAAATAAAACTAAGAAACATTAAAAGTCTTAGGAACTATTCCTACGCATCTAAACCCATCGGCCGTTTGAAATAAATGTAACAGACAATTTCCCGTCAATTTATTTTTATTTTTATTTATTTATGCTTAAGATTTCGATTCATTAGTTCAATCATTGGCTTTCGCCACTTCTTTTTTAGACTTAATTTTAAGACTTTTTCACATTTAGTCGAAGAATTTTGCCAACTAATGAATGAAAGAACAACATGTTAACTTGAACATTTGATTAATTGATTCTAATTTTGGAGAAATGCTTAGGCATTTTGAAGAAATATAATACAGGTTTCTTGTGTGTATAAAGCGAAACAAATTCTCGTCGTAATCTTGAAAAAGTCATTATGCACTAAATAATAATTCATTAAATGTGGCGCTTTCCTAATGTTAAAAAAGGATATAAAAACTACAGAATCAATTTTTGTCGAAACAAAACCCCTAATGGTCTCATAGTTAGGGTACATGAGAAAGACTGCACGTCCTACTAGTGTTGCTTACTCAAGCATTTCACAGTAGATGATGAAAAAAAGAAGAAAGAAAGAAAATAACAAAACCCGTTCCTGTTCGTTCAGCCGGGACTGGCATAATTTCTGCAACCATTTATACGTATTAATAAATAAACTGTTCAAAGCCTGTCTCCGAAAATTTATAACGATTCATGTCAGCAAGGTGGTTCCATTTTACTGGCACTAAAAAAAAGACAGAGAGAAAGGAAAAAAATCGCGACTAAAAACGAGTTTATGCTACTAAATACTATTGGAAGGTTAGAAAAGGAAATAAAATCATTAAAAGAAGTCGATAAATCTGGATGAATATGGAGAAGTTCACAGAAATTCTCCAATTCGAGTAGGATTTCATTAATTTTATCAAGAGAAAATTTCTAAGAGATAAGGGTTTTACTGATGGCAGTAAAGAATTTCGTAATACATCTATTTTTGCTGTGTTTTTTGCAGGTGAAATGCCAATATTTTTGAGCTGACAGACTTTCTTTTTTAATTTCGTCGAAAATCTTCCACAAAGGGGACATAAAACTCTACCTTGAAGGCTTGCTGGCATCTACTCAATAAAGGGAATCAAAAATTCCTGAACTCATTAAGAACATGAGAAGATATACGAACAAACGTCTGAAAAAGACATGCCGCAGCGACATATATCCGGAGAACGATTAATAGGAATCCGTTTCATGTATACAAATTGTTTCATGTTCATTCTAATTTAGTAGAGACAGTCGTTGACATCTGTCGCTGCGAGACGCATGATTTTTGTCGTGATTTTGTAGGCGTTCTTACGAAATAAATCCTGCGTGTGCAGTTGATAGAAAAAAGTTATCTGACCTTGCTAAGGTGTAGGAAGATTAGGCGGATAAGAAAACATTTTCATCTATTATAAATGAACTTATTGATGATGAAGTCATGGATTCAACAGATGATGAACTACCGTAAATAGAATTTCCTGATACTAAACTGTTGAAACACAAAAATGAATATGTGCTTTGCAAAAACATCAGAACTTCACTGATGAGAAAGCCACGGAACTCAGTACTATTGACGAGTCCAAACAAAAATCTGTTCACCGTAAAAGATTTAAGAACCCCAGTAGCCGATGTAATGATATAGAGTTATGAAGTACTCCTAGAAGGACTAACAAATGAAAAGTTCCTGAGGATTCTCCTTCCATCATTTCATGATAAATCCTTCGCGGCCTTCATCGCTGATGATGATACTGAAGGCACTGAAGTAGATGAAGTTCCAATTCTTTTACCTAAGAAAAAGAAGCAAAGACTCCCTCAAATCATTTGCCATAGACTAGATATCCTAGAATGAGATAATATCTCTCTTTTTGGAAAATGGAATAGATGATTACTCTATTACTCTTACTCTAACCACAGATGTGATTAAGCTGACATTCTGATCAAGCCAAATGCGTGTTAAAGCGTTAGCCTGCTTGATGATTTACCTAACATATTTCCTGCTTGATAGCCTACTAGATGAACCTAATACAGATCGAAACCGAACTACTACCTAATACAGATCGAAACCGAACTACTACCTAATACAGAACGAAATCGGATTCTACCTTTAAAATTGTTAACAGAGGACTGCCAGTTGATGCTGACTTTAGGGAAATTAGAAAAGAACTTCGTAAATTGGGCTTCCTAATTGCAAAAGTCACCCAGTCTTTTAGGAAGACTAAACAGGAATTTATGAAGCTTTCGCTATTTTTCGCTGAAGTTCAGGCCGTAAGATTTATTCGGTTAAGAAGCTTCTTAATCTGAGCATATCGCGCGGTTAAAAAATCCGGTAATCTGTTTTCGATGTCAGCGATTTGGACATGTTGCGATTTGGAGATTTGCCGTAATAACCACCCTAGATGTTTGAATTATGGTAAAAATCATTTTACCTGCACTTGTGAACTAAAGAATGATGAAAATCCTAATTGTGTGCGATGCCTTTCGTATTACATAGCCACTTCTAAGATCTGTCCGCTTCTTCCGAACCGGCATGAACGATTTCTCTGATCCCCAGAACGGCTATTTCCAGTGATCTTGCAATGCCGCTCATCTTCGGCAACGGAACTTTGAGTACAACTCCCTCGCCGATCTTCTGAAAGGTAAAAGTCTACATGTTCTCCTTGTCAAGATTTTGGAAACTGTCTCAAAGTGTAAAAAAACGATTTCCTTCTGCAGAAATTATATTTTCCTTGGTTTTCAACTTTTGAAAATCATCAAAACTACAGAAAAAATAATTTTTCTCACACCTTGGAATTACAGCACGTGAACTGCAACTTTTTTTATTCGTCAATGAAATACTTCCTGATTCACCAGCTGACGGTAATTTCACTGCTACTGTTTTCACCCGCCTTGCCTTGCAGTTTTCCTTGGCTCATCAGACTAGCAGATGGAGTCACTTATGCCGCCTGCTTCCAGATTGTGCTTGACGGTTTTATGCTTTACAGAGAAAAATGTACCCTCACTTCTTCTTTACCTGTCATTTTTCGCCAAGAAATTCATATAATAAACTTTCACCTTTGTCATGCCCTTCCCTGGACTCTTTGAGGAGCTGAAAAGAGTTGTAGAATATACGTAAGCCAGCCTAAATAACAAGTATCCAGTGACAGTATTATTCTAGAGTCGTGATTGTCAGACTACAGACCCTCAGCCAGTACAATAAGCGACCCGAGCATAAGTTGAGTTAATAATACACAGGTGTATTCTTGCTGACCTAAGTCATTTATAGTACTCGTTTATATGTGCTTTATGACAGGAAATATTTTTGCAAACCTTTAATACTTTTGTCTTTAAGCTCCAGAGAAATGGAAAATATTTCCACTTGAGGCAAATATTTGTTACATGTCTCAGGCACAAGCGATCTTATGAAATAAATGCACAACCTATAATCTTGAATATTAAATCTTTTCGTTAAAAAACAATCTCAAAATATCTCGAACTATTTGTGAGTCGTAATGAAAAAAATGTACCCTAGAACATTCCCCCACCATTTACATTTTAATAGTCATTTTAAACAGTTCGTTTTAAATATATGTCTTTATGTTCTGCATGATAAATTTTTGAAGAAATAATAAGCTAAAAAATAACTAATAATAGGCTGATAAT
The DNA here is from genome assembly GCA_000611955.2 of Stegodyphus mimosarum. Classification (NCBI taxonomy): domain Eukaryota; kingdom Metazoa; phylum Arthropoda; class Arachnida; order Araneae; family Eresidae; genus Stegodyphus; species Stegodyphus mimosarum. The sequence continues at coordinate 614,415 of KK121355.1, read as the reverse complement.
AGGAGAATAATAGGCTGAAATAATAAGAACAAAATAATAGGCTGATCGTAGATTAAACTTGTTTCAGATATTAATCAGCAAACGGTCATTAGACTGCAATTTTTAAAATTTTCAGTTTTTATGTTCTTAAAGTCTTCATTTTTCAAAAATTTTTTTGAAATTTCAGTGCGAAAATTACTTGGGATATCTCCTAAAATTAAATTTTCATATCGCTCTTTATTGTTACGTTCCTGTCTAGAAAGATACATCTAAACTACGCATTGAGGACTTGTATTAATACACAGTGCCTCTACAAATTTTTATACTTATTTGTTTAAATAAATTCCAGAAAACTTGCCATGTGTTAATGGCATCTCATCTTGCATTTTCTTAAATATCATCTGCTTAGAGACAGAGTTTCTCTAAGCAATTAATCTTTTGGTTGATAGAATGAGTATCTGCTATCATAGATTCGACAGCTAAGTAAAGAACAAAAATATCATTTTAAAGTTAAGTGGAAAAAATAGCAAAGGGAATGTTTGAAATGTTGAGTAAAGCGAAAGAGGATCAGGCATTAATAAGATCCAATATTTCTCATTGGTGTCCGAATATTTGATGATACACTCGAAAATGTTAATGATGAACTTCGAAGTCTTTGCATTTAATAGTAGTGGGATTGTTGCTGTTTTCATAAAACTTGATTGACTGTGCTGGGGATTATCTCGGCAATTGTTGCTGAAAATTCGGTATGTGTCTTCCAATAATAGCTGACGAACTTTATACCACTAAAGCCACTGTTCACAAAACTGTCTTGGAAGATTTTGAAAGAAAAATTTATTCTCGTTTCCAGTTGCCCGAAAATGCCCATTCTCGTTAACCAGTTTGTAGCAAAAGAAAGTGTAGCATACTACCCCCAGCCGATTCATCAGATTTAACACTTCCAGATTATATTCTCTCTCCTAAAATAACATCTGATTTCAAAGTTCGTTATTTTAATAGCGCTGACGATATTCAAAAAAAAATAACCAGACATTTGAATAGTATTCTAAAAAGTGAGTCCTAGGTAGGGATAAAGCAGCTGGATGAATGAATCGAGCGTTATAAAGATTTACAGGGACTATGAACTGAAGGCTACGTGTGCTATTTTCTTCAACTTTCGATTTTATACGAATTTAATACAAACAGTCTAAACTCACTCTGGAATTTAGAGCTCATTCACTGTTCCTGCACAAAAATTTAAAATAGTAGAATGAAATGTATGTGAAATATTTAAATATGAGATATAAATATTAAATAATAATGTCAGTTAGAAACATGAATTAATTCTAAATATCAAACAGAAGTATTAATTAATTATTTATAAAGAAAATATTAAATCTTTTCTTCACAAAACAATGTCAAAATACCTTGAACAAGCGAAAACTATAATGAAACAATATCATAGACATCCCAGCATCATTTCTGTTTTAATAGTTATTACAAACAGCTCGTTTTAAATATATGACTATATGTACTATAAACTGAAGTTTTGTTTCTCAAATTAGTAGGCTGATCGTAACTATATAGAATGTTATACTAATAAAGCTTTTGTTCACAAATTTATATTCGACGATTTTGAAAGAGCAATTTGTTGTCGTAGAAAAGTAAAGCCAGGCACTTAAATAATACTCCAAAAGCTGATCAGCCGGGGAACCTGGAACCGATTAACCTAAAAAGAGATCAACCGGTTATATAAACGCATCAAACGTTGCATAGATTTACAAGAATTACATACTGATAGCTATGTATACTCTTTTCTTCGTTTTATACAAATTTAGTTTTAAAACTTTGCAAATACACTGTTTATTTTAATGTCCGAAAATTGGTCTAAATCTCTTCTTTATTTCCGATGTTCACTGAGAAATACAAATGAAATATTCTGATGGCAGACAGCTCAAGCTGGTGATGATAGTAAGGTTTACTAATATTATGAATATTATGAAAAGCTTACCTTCCCGCCATAATATAACAAATAAAGGTTTTCGGGTGTACAGTATTTGAGATGCTTGATAGGATTGCTTTTAACGTCTGCAATTATCTTAATTCCACTGATTTGCGTCATAGGACTGCGTAAAGATTGCCCAATATAAACAAGTAGTAGACGTTTCAAGGCTTCAACAGAAAGCTCATCAGGATTCCATTTATCTGAAAGTGGAAGTATTTAACGATCTTCGTTGTCAATGCTTTCAACAAAAAAATATTTATTTGTCTTAATAGGCTCTACAACTATTAAGCCAAATAAATAATTAATCACAAAAAGAATGACTGCAAAAAACAACTACTAATGTCAAAAAACAGCTACATTCTGATTACAAATGAGAGTGAATGTAAATATAGTTCAGTGACTTTTGCATTAACGCTTAATCCTTTGTATTTCCTTGTGCCTAGATTTACTTACTGTATTTAGATGTGATTATGTTTGGTTTTACATGTTCAGTACAGTTACAGTGAACATTCCGTGCTGTTACATCTGAAAATGACCAGTATTAAATAACGAGACAGTGAACATCATTTACTACTATGTTTTTTAAGACTATCATTTCTACGTAAGACCAAAATTGTCCGAAACTGTGAACGGACACCTAAAAGAATTCAATGTATTTATGTAAATAATTTATAAAGTTTAAAAATAATTCATCTCTTTCTGGGAGTAATCTTCCCAAAATGAAAGTTTCAGGT
>KK121355.1:578867-611686 GCA_000611955.2 Stegodyphus mimosarum | reverse complement strand
CATTCGTGGATTCAAAATTTACATATTTATTATATTTAAATTTATATTAAAAAAATTAACATATTTGGGAAGGAGAAATAATGCTATCTGCATGTTCCATTTAATTTTCGCTTTTGTTTCCTGTCAAGCCATTTATTAGAACGTGTTGTCTTTCTAGAAAACATAAGATTATATGGATAAGAAACCGATCTCATAAACGGAAGCACAAGTTAGAGGATTATCTCACTGAAAACAAGTCTATAATTTTACATTTACGTACTCAGTTCTCTTGCTTTAAAATCTATTAATTTCCATATTGTGAAAAATTAAAGTTATCATCGTATTATTCAGATAACACTCCAATGAAATACCCTGAAAAGGTTCTAATTCTCCTGTACAAGACATTCACTTGTATCTGTTCTTCATGCATCTGCGTTTATATTTCCAATATTTTACTTTTTTTGACTTTTCAAAACTTTCTGAAAGCTGATTTTAATGTACAAATATCGTTTACAATATATAACAATTGGAATGTAGGTAATTTAATAAATTTAGAAGTTAGAGTTATGACTATGAAATTAAAATTCTTGAGGCATTTATTCACTGAAAGCTATGTCATTGAGTATACGGCATTTTTCAAGAACTTATGTTATTCCTACCAAACTTGAAGAATATGTCCAAATGCTGTTAGTCCAAATCCTAAAAATCTTCAAACAGTGTGCATAATCAAGTAATGCACTTGGGCTTCATCTATGCTATTAATTATATACACAACTGCAATATAACTTGATTTATCAAAGAATAATTTATTAAATCACATTCTTAGTTTTCATTATGACTATCTTATGAACAAATTCTTTCTCTTGTAATGAATAATCATTCTTTTTTCTTGAATTCGGTCAACACAAGTATTAATAGATGATCAATAAAGATAGATGATAAATAAAACTTTAATAATACTTCAATAATATAATTCATAATTCAGTGCATTTATTTAGATTTTATTTAAAGCGCCATGTAACTATATATTTATTTTGCAATCAATTTTTAAATTGTAACTATCTAACTGGAACAGCTTTTTTTAGAAATATGTGTAGAAAATATGCATGAAAAAATGCCTAGCGATAAAAATGTTTATCATCAATTTGATTTTAAACTACATTTATTGAAACCTTAAATTATTATTTACTGGTTATTAGACTAACATAGTTCAGATAAAAAGTTAAAGAATTCGCTGGACATTTATTTAACTACAACGATTTATTTAACGGACAATTTATTTAACGATTTTTGCAAATATTAATTATCGCTAGAACTAGAAAACAGCATAAGTATTGTCTCAGTTCAAGGTTGCTGAAAATCAATTGCACACTAAAACACTAAGGACAAAGGACACACTTGGAAAACTAAAACACTTTCCATTGTTAGTTCAAATGTTGGTTTCATTTATACATTTTTCTGATATCAAATTTGGCTAATCATTCCATTTAATATTTTAGCTTTTTATTTCCCATATAAAATTTTTAAAAATATTTATCTTTTCTTAAAATACTTTTAAGAAGTTTTTTGCTTAAACTTTTGTAGGTAAATTTCATTCAGGTCTTCTATCTCTTTAAAGGTTTTATCTGTAGAAAATATTACCTAATTGTACAAGTAAAATTGCACATCCATCTGGACACCTCCATGGAAGAAATGTAATCATTTCGCTGGTTATTCCCTTAACACACTCTTCAAAACTTATTTTCTTGAACATTTCTGGATTCTGCTTTCGAAAATTATCAAAAATTTTTAAATGAGAGAAAGATTGAGGCAAATTAAATTTGTTGAACCTCAGGAACACAAGTAAATACATATCTTCCATTTCTATGGCGGCTAAGTCTTCATCATCTGTTAAAAAAAAGGGAAGAGACATAATAACCTTCAGTAACAGATACAAAAAAACATCAGTTTTAGAATTATAAATTGCATACAAAAATTCATACATCATTACGAAATAAGTATTATTTGTTACAATCTTTCTAAATATAAGTAGCTTACATCATTTTGCTTAAATATAAAACAAAAGCAAGAGCAAGCAAAGGAATTTTAGGTAGTTAGCTATTCTTTAAGTGGTATAACAAAACGTTTGCGCATGATTTTTATGGTCTGATCCATTCGATCAATAACAAAATTATAGTTTTATAATTTTGAGGGCATTTTTCAAATATATAGTTAGTTATTTGGATCTAGGGAGGTGACACTGCTTAAGAGAAAAATTGAATTTCACTGAAAAACTAAACGTAGAGAGTATACAGTGTTTTTTTTTTTTAAAAAAAAAAAAAAAAGTTTCTGAATCCTGATGCTACTTAGAGGTTACAAGTACAGCTTCATTTTACAAAGCATTTTAAAACACTTATTATCCACCACCCCCAGGGTGCTGTCCTTCAAACTTGGGGTGGAAATAGAAGTCCAACTTCTTGGATCTGACAACCATTCTTCCGCGAAATACATAGACAAGAAAACAACAACAAGAAACACTTATGATACTTTCTGTGTTCATAACTCCGTGCATCCACAGAGAACATAACATCCACAGAGAAAGGAAGGGTCCGAAAGTAAGGAGAAGGTCGAAGCAGAGGTCCGAAATGGTTTTAGTATTCGCTCCCTTTGTGCAGTGACATTCTCTAATCAACGCATACAATGACTTAGCACTAAGGTAAGATCTATAGGTTTTGAGATGTTCGGAGGTAAGCATTTTGTAGTTACGTCGTAAATATAAGTATAAATATCCATATTTTCTTTTCTACAATATTTTAGTGTCCTAACTATGCAAAGGAATACATTTTTAAATGACATTTCACTCTGAACGGAATTAAAAAATACTTTTGGCATCCGCAGAACAGTTTTAGTTTGAATGAAATGTTTTTACGAGTTATCTCTAATTACATTAGAAAAACATTTTAACGCAATTCGATTTTACTTGTTAAACAGTTACAAAATTTAAAAGTCAAATTTTTATTATTAATGTATTACAGTTGAATTTCATTGAATTTCTTTTCTATTTACAGAACCTCTTTTTGAAATACTTTCTCAAATATGAGATGTTTTTCATTTTCTGATCTATTTTTGAAATTAAAAATCATAGTCACTCTATAACTAATGTTCTGTTTGGCTTATTTCAAATTACAGCACGTTTTATTTTATTTCTTATACATAAATATGTTAAATGTTGTTGATGATTACTGATTTCCATGTACTTCATTTTCTATAAGGATCTCGTGAAGGGATAAAAAATTATCCCTTCATGGTTTTATCAATATCATTTAAAAGTTGTAAATGAATTATTATAAAATATAAAGAACGTATTCTTTTAATACTTACCAAAAATTTCTTTTAGCTCTTGGATTCACCAATGCACATTTTAAAAATTCTACTTTACTACTTCCTTAAATATTCATCTTGCTTTACAACGCCTTTTAATAGATTGTTTTAAAATACGAACAATTCTTGCTTAAATAACTTTATAAGTATTTTTGTCAATAGAATTTTAGTTTACGTTTACAATTAAATGTTAAGGTCATTATATAGTTAGATAATATTTATAATCATTATATGTTTAGATATATTTAATAATTAGATGTTTTTTTCATGGCAAGGTTCGCAGGAGTTTACGAATTAAAAACATTCTTCATTTCTAGATACATTTATAAATAATTTTACGTATTTAATCAGCGGCAAATGCATTTTTTTAAACGGATATGCATAAATGCTCGTATATATTTCATAATTTTCAGTTTTGGCATACAGAAATAATTCTTTTAATACTTATGAAAAATTTCTTTTGATCTTTGAATTCAGCAGTATACATACTAAAAATTCTACTTTATTACTTTCTTAAGTACGTATTTCATGCACAGTGCTTTACAATACTTTTAACAATGTGCTCTCCAGTTGAATAATTCTTCCATAAACAATTTCGAAAATATATTTACCAATTTTAGATATATTAATAAATATTTTAATTAATATTTACGCATCTAATTAGAGTTAAATGCATGTTTTTTAAATGGATATGCGTAAATACTCATGTATATTTAATATTTTTCATTTTCAGCATGCAAAAATCTATATTTTCGCTGCAATAAATATATTTTTCGAGTAACGTAATTCACAATAATTAACAAACATCAGAGTTTTTACGTAACATATACGTATGAATATAAATTGAACGAAAATTACATGTTCTGTTTTCTTACACTCGAAAAGCAGGTTATGTTTTATGTAACAGCTGTGTATGTACCAATTAAAATCTGCCCACAAGATCGATGAATGCCCGGGTTCATATTCCAGAACATCAGGCTGGCTGCATGGTTGGTTTTCATGCTTTTTCGCATAACTGTAGTAAATATGAGTTAGTTTTCCTTAGAAAGTCCACATGAAGGCAATCCTCCTTTTAAGTAGAAAACCTAGCTACTTTTCAATATTTAAAAATTTCAGTGTTCAGTTTAACTTTTGTCTTAAAACGCGTTTTAGTATATATTCACTATCAATTTAAAATTTTCCAGTAAACTTATTTTGGCAGATCTCCTAGAAATACAGCAGTACATCTCCTAGAAATTTTATTCAATTTAACAGAGCTCTGATAATATAATGAATAACAACTGCCTATCCCCATTTAAACATCAACTCATTTTAAAACATTAAATTCACTTTAAACATTAACAGACGTTCACATTTAGACATTAACATAATTGTCATCAGATTGCAATCTTAACTGCCTTTTTCTGAAAGTGAACTTTCCTATATTTTTGAAACGGTTAAAATAACGAATTGATCTAAATTCACAAACATCCAAAATTTGCTTACATATTTTCAAGTAATTCTCGTTTTCAATTAAAATCGATGAAACCTAAGTGATTATCTTTTATAATATAAAACATAAGTAAATTTGAAGTGAGTAATAGTTATTATTCTCAAAAAATTTTAGAAACTAAAATTCATTATATTAAAAAAGAGTCTATTATGTAGTTTCAAAAATTTTTTTAAATTATTTAAAAAAAATATAATTCTGTTATTTTTAACCTAGTCATTTTAACTGTACATTATTTTTCTATTAAAAATATTTGATGTAGACACCACATGACTTCCTTATACGACCTATTAAATTATACTCATTTATTTTTGCACTTCATTTAAACTTATTTTCCTTAAATTTCACTAGAGATATATTTCTAATTCAATCAATTCATTTCTGACATCGCGGCAAGGTAAAATACATAAAACTCAAACTTCATTAAAAATTGTAAAATACAATAAAACCTAAAACATCAAATAAAGTTAAAAGCAATTAATTTTTTTTTTACAATTAAAGTTGGAGTTTCTACGCAAAAACAAGTAAGTTGGCCAGCAGGCAGGAAGATAAAATTTTCGGTGCCTAAAATTGAAAGCTAACTTTTGGTCACACTGAGCAAAACGTCGCTGAAGTTGGTATACCAACTGGGGACTTAACTCACAATTCTCCTATGAATTTCAAATATAAACAAATGACGGCCTCGATATACTTAGCGGCACTTAAACTTTTAAACTGGTGATAACTGTTGCATGCAGAAGGGATAAAATATACAAGAATAAAAAAGGCTGGTTTCACCGAGCCGGATAACAGATTGGCAATATATATATATATATATATATATATGTATATAAAACAGTATCACAAATTTAAACAAAGCTATCCCAATCATATTTCCGTGCAATATGCTGTTGAAAATTATTCCACTACGGATAAGAGGTAAGAAATTTAAAAGCAAATCCATAAAGACCCAGAAGAAATGAAATTTGAAACTAGTAAAATTTTTAAATTTCCAAAAATACTTGAAAAAATCAGCCAAATGTCAGATGAACAAAAGAAATGTGAAAGAAAATAACCACAAAAATGGAATTAAATCTGATACAACGTTTTCAAGAGGAAGTAGATCAGACTCAATTGAACCCTCTTCCCAATGCCAAACCACTGCGCTTCGGTCCATCCAAAAGTAGCTGATGGACCATTCTAAATTATTTAATTATAACAGTTCACTTAAAAATTTTGAACTCAATGTAGGGGCGGTTCATGCCCAAACAAAGCCATATGCAAAAATTCCAATGTTAAACAAAGAAAAAGAATTAACTAGAAGCATTTTACTAAATTTAAGATTTAAATTAAAATGTAGAAATATGAAAATACTTAGAAACCTGAAATCATACCTTAGTGACGCACAGGCCATCCATTAAAGAAATATGCAAAATACAAAAATTCCCAGTGACAAATGAAGTAAAGGAAGTTAGTTAAAATTTTTCATAGAATTTAAGATAGAAATAAAAGTTAAGATAGAAAAGATAGAAATAGATAGCTGTAAGCTAGAAATTAAACTGTAGTAACACGAAATAACCTAGAAAATAACAGAGAACATGGAAATGAAAACATTCATTATGAAAAAAAGGCCAGAATAGTGAGTTTATAAAGGTTTATCAAGAACATTTAACGCAATTTAATCAATTAAGAGCGTTGAAAATAAAAGAAGCCTAGGAATCTGTTTACCATCTGTTGGATGTGTTGATTATCTAGAACACCGTGCATCTTGCAAAGCGGCAATGGGCAAGAATTTACCAATAAAAGTGTTGAAAAGGTTTGTGTAATGTGGATTCAAATAAAACTGTGTATGAAAATCCGAGACATAGTGAACAACAAGGCTCAGTTGAAATATCAAAGCAAGACGTTGAAAAGATTTTATTCACATGATTTGGAACAAACCATACAACGAAGTGTCCACAAGGAATAAAATTCATTTAGTTTATGAAAAATAGAGCATATACCTCTCGATCGGAATCTATATGAAGCTATAGTTAGTTGTAAGGTTAAAATAGGTTTAAGAACCTACTTGCCTGTCGATACTTTGTTAGATATTACAGATGAAGCAGATCTCTGCTGTTTTAAGAAATAAGTCTAATGATGATTTTCAAATTCAGGTATTAATCTCAGTTGGAGATGAGGATTTGGGTTTTCAGTTTACTGCACCTAATTATCCCATTGATCAAGTTTTGTTGGCAATTATTAATGTTTGACGCTAAATGTGATTTATCACATTTATCAAAAGACGTGGTTATTATTAAAATTAATGGGATTTTTTACTTCAATCGTATATTTATGATGAAGCATAATCATTCTTCAATTTTGAAATTATTTTGATTTTTAGCCATTCATTTTTGAAAGATATAAGATTTAAAGATTAAAGCTTGCAGCTTAAAGGTCATCTATATAAATTATGTGGTAGTCATATGAGGTTCTTTTCAACGTTTTAGCTCGTTTATAAAGAGTTAATTAAGCTAGCGTTGCAGTAAACTATCTTAATTTACAGGCAATGAATTACGAAGATAATTAGTCTTTTTCTGGCCCAAACCCTTTTTTTGGGGGTTCTTTTATTGAACTCTAGCTTCACTTTTTTTGTGTTGCACAAAATATTCTACGAAAGTTAGAGAATTAATTTATAGTACTGATATAAAAAGCTAGTGATTAATAAGCCCAATAAAACTGAAAAAAGAAAAGAAATAGTAGAATTAAATTTCAATATTAAAAAAAATTCTAATTTTAAAAATTTTAAACTTTAAAATGACAGTGAAAGTCCTAAAAGTGGAAATTAGTCCATAATAGTTCAGAAAAAACTCCGGTGTATCACAGCGTTATTTTTCAGTTATCTGAGCTCATATCTAGCTATATTACTACACTGAAATATAAAACTCTTCATTATTTCGCCAGATCTATTTAATTGATGAAACTACAATAGCAAAAAAAGTGTAAAAATGACATTTGTTATCCAAAGTTTATAAAATTTAATATGAAATCTTAAAAAACCTTTTATCATTTCTCTTATCTGTTTTATACTTTGTTCTACAAGGCCAGGAGTTTCATTCAGCTCTATCTCAGCTTTTTTCTTGAAGAATTCTGGGACATAATCCATATCGAATGGTAAGATATTAACCCCATCATCTTCTAAAGTAGATTTCAGAGCAGGCATATTCTCAGGCAAAAACTTTTAATCTGAAATTCAAGAAAAGTATGAAATGCTTCGCTTCTCGGAAAGAAGTCATTAATTTATATTTCAACAGAAATATTTTTCCTTGAATAACTGTTTCATTCATATTTGCTTTTTTATGAAAATTTGATTACACTTTCAGAAAATGTTTTTAGATTTTCATTTATAGCACATATATATTGCAACAATATGTCATGCAATCGTAAATAAATGTATAAGAAATTGCAATGAGTGAATCTTTCCGAAAAAACTCTGATTATTAAACTCAAATAGATATACATTCCGAAAAAAAAGGATAGTTCTAAATCTCCCGTTCTACTGGACCGATTGACGAAATTCAACTCGCGTTTTTTACGTCTCCAAAGCGTGACTTGTATTAGATTTACATATAACATAGGTATTTTGAAACGAAATCGGACTTTTTCTGAAATAACATGCCGATTTTTTCCATATTTCTATTCTACAACTCAAATTATACCAAACTACTAAGTTTGTACAAATCGCACGAGTAGTTTTTAAAAAATTAGCTCTCAAAATATTAGCTCCTCAATGTTAATTGAATTTGGTATTAATTTGTTTATATCTCTTTTTTTTATTAAACTTATTTGATTCTTCCTTTCACATTTCGAAATTTAGGTTCATTTCAAATAAAATTCGCCCATTTTTTATGATTTATTTTTAGAATTTATATTTTAAAATAATTTTTATAAATTTTTCGAAAAAATTTTGAATTATAACCTATAAAAGTTTTATTATCATCTTAAAGTAGATGCATTTCTAGGCACATCTGCAAAAAATTGGAGTTGCTTTTTCAAAATTTCCTAAGATATACGTAAATTTACATATTGGGTTTTTTTGAAATTTGGCGTATTTGTTATAAGGGATAATAACGCCAAATATGGTTTTTGCAATTTGTTAAAATTATTTGAAAGTATGAACGATGACTTTTTTCAGCTCGTGTACAATGAAAAAAAAAGGAAAGGGAAATAGGGTGCTACAAATTAAGAAGTTTGCCGAGTGATTTATTCTTGGAGCAAACTGAAAAAAAGCATCAAGATAAATTTTTGAATTTCTCCGTAAATTTCGCACAAAATTTTACAAAATTTAATATTTAGGCACAATTTGAGTCGTAGAATCGAAATATGGAAAAAATAGCAAGTCATTTCAGAAAAAGTCCGATTTTGTGTCAAAATATGTGTGTTAGAACAATGCTATATATAAATCTAATATTTCGTCAATCGGCCCAGTAGAACGGGAGATATAGAACTGCCCCATTTTTCTTCGAAGTTTATCAGAAAAACTGTAGTCTGAGGAAAAAAGTCGCTCCACTTTCGCGATCATAGGTGAGCTATATGGAATAGACTTATCATTATACTGAAATTATCATTTCATAAAAAGATATTCACGTTTAATAATTTGTACATGTTTGAGCTAAATAAACACAAGTTGAACAGTATAAAATGAAATTTTGGGAAAATTGAGGAAACAGTACAAGTTGAAAGACATAAAATATAATTTATACTTGAAACATGTAATCTGTGTATGCCATAATTTAGATGTTGATAACGTAGATTTAAACGATGATAATCGATTTATATAGAACCAGATACATGAAGAGCATAGCAGTAACATAGCCGGTTGAATATTTCTTTTATTACTGCATACATATTTTTAGCGCAGCCACAAGTAACTCTGAGCAAAATGAGCGCAATTTCTTTCTTTCGGTTTTTTCGTAATGTTTGAGAAAAGAAGAAGATGCAGAAGCCTATAAGTTTCAATAAGCGACAGAAACAGGAAAAGAATATATAGTTCCCAAGTGAAAGATTCTTTTTTTATAGTTTTGATCGGTCGTACAGGTTTCAGTTCGCAAAACGTTTAAAGTATTTTTTCTGAAGCATTACATAAGTGATAGGGTCATTATAAGAACCATAGGAGAAAGATGAATTTTGAAGTGGCGTATATTGGAGCGAATTATTATAAGCAGTTACTATTTTTAGGATGAAAAGGGTAAATAACCAAATTTAAAAAAAAAATTTGAAAGCTTTCAGATTTTATATTACGCCCGAAGTGGTGAATTTTCCATTTACACATCCATATGCGTTTCGAGAGCATTTGGTCTAAATCCCTTTGGGCAAAAAATATTTAAAACCAGCATAACTTTAGAATTTCCGATGAGCAGTTTCGTGTGCGGAGATAAAAAAATTTATTCAGCAGTTTTGCTACTGCTTGCTTGGAAATCTTTGAGTTTTTAATCAACTCGTTAAAGTTTTGCAAAATATGAAATAGAGAATAAAACAAATTCAAAATTTGAGGTTCCAGGTTCCCCTATTCGGGTGGAGGACTACGTTAGTCAAAATTTGATGGTTTTAGGTAACGTTGTTTTCTCACAGTGCGAGAAACATACTTACATTTATGCAAGTTCTTCGCCATTTAATTTCCTGAAGTGCGATAATACAGTGCGATAATACTTTGTGGCAACAATTTGAAAGCTGATTTAATACTTTTAGTGATTCGACGCAAAATGCTGTTTCGAGACTAATAGCCTTTATGGACTAAAAAAAACTAAGCAGCTAATGCAAATTAAAGTTGGTATTTTACTTTCTTATTTTATCTTTATATTTTTTTAACTATTTTTTATCTTACATGTAAATTTACATGTAAGATAAAAAATGCATGCATATTGTTACAGCCACAAATATAAGGTAAAACTACATGCACTCTTACAACCACATTTTAAACTATAGCGTAGTAAGCAGTTAAAACGCAACATGTTAAATTGCAGGTATTTTAGGAACCTTATGATCACTAGTGGCCAAGCAGTAAGAGCGCTAAACACTTTTAGTTCGATGCAGATTAAAATCTCGGCGAACGAGACAGGTGCGTGAGAGTCTTCGTGGTTTTGCGAATAAGAACCAGTTTTCCTTAAAACATCCTTTCCAATGTCCTCCGACCTTAAGAAGATCAAGTTACATGTTTTGCCATAAATACTTACATCTGTAATATTTGTTTGTATAAAAATTATCGCTTTATATTTTATGTAAATAATAATACAAACCTTAGGAACCTTACTTTAGACTAAAAAGATGACTAAACGGCCATTTGCAATTTAGAGTGAGGTAATGAGTCTCTTATGGCTAACATTTTGCATAATATTAATATAACTTTGTTGTTTTTGACATTATTTGTTGAGATGAATTTTTTCCTTAACAGTATTTCTAGCAACTTATCTAACATTTTTAGTTAACAGGCAGCATATCAGCCAGCATTATAGATTTCCTACAAACATATAATTATCATACAAAATCGGCATATGAGGTGACAATTTTGTAATCAGTATGTCTCAGAGAGATGGTTTCCAATATGGGATACGCCAAAGAAGTAAGCTCACTATCACTTGCGAGTGTATGATCGATAATATTATATTATATTATATTATATCTCTTCTCTACATATAATAAAACAAAGAGTCTGTGTGTGTGTGTGTGTGTCTTTCGTTCGTGTTGCGAGTAAGCTAATAGACCCAGAGCCACGAAATTTGGTACATAGATGTATCTACACAAGAGCCAGTGCACCTCGAAGCGATTTTTTCGAAATTCGAATTAGAATTTTTTTTATTTTAAGTTTTGTGACCAAATCGCGTCATTTTGAGTCATAATGGGCTACAGGAAAGCCATATTTCACTCTATACATTTCATTTTTACATCGTCGTGAAGCGTAGACACTTAGCTATTTTACGAACTTAAAATAAATTTCGTATTTCAATAAATCGATTAAATACGAATTTATTTAGGAAGGTAAGCTTAACACCTTTTCAACAGAATTTTTTTAAAAAAAACTTATTTTAAAAAATGTGCTGTTTATTTTCCTTTGATTTTTGGACACGTTGAACTTTAATCCTTTCGACTCCTTTTAAAAAAAGAATTTTGGAAAAATAATAATATTTTGTATTTTTTTAAAATTTTTTTAATGAAGCTTCCGAATACAGTTCTCACATCTCAAATATTTTAAAATGTAGTTTTGGCAACACTTTTCCTTTCTTATTGTTGTTGATAGATTTTTGATGAAATTGCATCATTTTGAATAGTTTCATTCTTTTAAAAATTTCGGTTTGGCAACAATTTTTCATCGCATTTCTTATGTTACTGTTTTTAAGAGACTGAAAAGTTTAAGAAATTAAAAAGTTGTTTCTTTTTGCAACGGTAAATTATTTAATTACTTTATTAGGATAATTAACATTTATATCAAGGGATATTGCTTATTTCATTGCAATATTATGTTTTAATTATATATAATTTTAATCATAAAAAAGTTTTGCATGATATTTTTTATTCTGTTTAAGTTCTTAATCTGTTTATACTATTTGAGTTCTTCAAATTTTGCAAAGGGAAGTTGGTTAATTTATTTATTAGGATAATTAATATTTGTATTAAGGGATATTGCTTATTTCGTTGCATGCTTTTTATCTGTAATGCATTTTTAGCTGAATATTTTTTCCGTTGTTGTTTGTTTCTTTTTCGATAAAATTGTTCTGCAGAGTAAAATTCTGTGCAGTTTTCAAATTTAATGTTTGGTGTTCTCTTTAAGCATTTTTCTGGTACCCTTAAAAGCCAGACGAAGGCTGGCCGCGCAGCGGCTAGTTATATTATATTATATTACGCGGAATACAACGTATAATTATTTTCGCCTTAGTAATCCGGAATAAAAATATACACTCACGTTTGTGAAAATTGCAACACCATGAAGGACTTACGCGAGTGAGCTGAAATTTTCAGGAAATGCAAAGTAGCGCATGATATGCAAATGATTAGAATTGCAAATCCGTAGCGCATGCGTATGCTGAGCAGCGCCCTCTGAACGGCTGATGGATCCGAATAAATAGACGGCTGTAGCGAGGCGTGTATGGTTATCGGTGGTTATCTGCTAGTGGTAAACGTTAACTCAATCTGTACTTATGCCTCGTCGACGAAAGAGAGCGAGATTTGAACAACTTACAGAGTTTGAACGAGGGAGAATCATCGGCCTTCGTGAAGCTGGATTGTCGTATCGTGCAGTAGCCTCTCGTGTGCAGCGTAACAGCAGCACAGTGATGCGCGTTTGGAAGCAGTGGACGGACGAGTGTCGGACAACTCGGAAATCCGGGAGTGGACCCCGAAATGTGACGTCAGCTCGCGATGATAGACACCTGGTCCGCATGGCGCGGACGGACCGTACAGCTTCCTCTAGACAATTGGCAGCACTGTGGTCAATAGCTACAGGTGTTTCATTGTGTGCTTCATCAATTCGTAGACGTCTGCTGCAGTGTGGACTGCGCGCACGGACTCCTTTATACAGGATCCCCCTAACGCACGACCATCGCCGCCTGCGGCTACAATGGGCCAATCAGCATAGAGACTGGCGTGCTGATTGGCAGCATGTCGTGTTTTCTGACGAATCCCGCTTTAATTTGTGGTACCATGATGGCCGCATTCGTGTCAGACGCTATGCCGGTGAACGCCACCTTCCGGAGTGCATTATCGAACGCCACAGTGGACGAACACCCGGAGTTATGGTCTGGGGCGCCATAGCATATCATAGACGATCTCAATTGCTACGAATTGTGGGCAATCTGAACAGCAACCGGTATATCCGTGAAGTTCTACAGCCCGAAGCTGTTCCCTTCCTTCAAAGCTTGCCAGGCGCTGTATTTCAACAGGACAATGCCCGCCCTCATACTGCTCGGATTGTTAAATCCTTCTTTGCAGCGCAGCAGGTACAGCTTCTTCCTTGGCCTGCGTGTTCCCCGGATATGTCGCCAATTGAACATGTGTGGGATGTCATTGGTCGGCGTCTTGCTCGTGATCCTCGTCCTGTTGCGTCTGCAGACGAACTTTGGGTACGCGTACAAACGATATGGAATGCTCTTCCTCAGTCAGACATTCAAACTTTGTTTGACTCCATGCCACGTCGTGTAGCAGCACTTATTGCGGCGCGTGGTGGCCACACAAAATACTGATTCTGATCTCTTGTTCTTGTTTGTTTGCTTTGAACATTTAATCATTTATTTGTACCACTACCACTCAACTGTGTATTAAATTGCATTCAATTATGACGATTCCTTCTTGGTGTTGCAATTTTCACAAACGTGAGTGTATTTGGAGATCGCTGACTTAGAGCATACGGTTCTTCTGTTAACTGCACAATAGTAGTTTTAAACGCGGAAGAGCTTTCGCGTTATGGTTAGATAAGAGTTTGCGTTAACCAAGAGGATGTTAAAAGCCTTATTCTAATTGATTTCACAATTAATGAATACATTATTGTACTTCTGAACTAATATTTTAGTTTTTCCCAAATTGAAATATTTTCGTAATTAGATTTTTGTTAGTATTATATCAAAACCGTAAACTGAGGAATAACGCACTGACAACTGTAAGTACAATGTTATATAGGAAAGTGAAATTGCAAGTAAAATGAATTATAATGGCTTAGAAGTCTTTAAAGTTAAAATTTTATGTATTGCTACGAATTTTACATGTATGTGAATAAGTTTAAGGACATTTTATATAAATTGTAGTATCTCTTGTATAATGTAAAATGAAGAACTTCAAGAATGAAAAGCTCCGCAGGAAAAATAAAGTTACAGGACCAAATTCATTTAAAATTGAGGCAAATGGTTATCACGCCAAATTGGCGAAGTAGCTCCAACCTAATTTTTGTCGCCAGATTTTGGCAATAAACCAAGAAGTCTTTAAATTTGGCAATCATGTGGGGCATTTTGGTCCAATCCATGTATAACTGTAACTGGTCCAATCCTTATTAACTGTAACTATATCGGGCCGTATGTAACTACAACTGCATATGCCTTCCAGCAATTTCAAGAAATCGAAGGCACAGGAAGTTTTTGGGCGTACTGGAAAAACTATATAAGACCAGAAAGAATGAAAATTTTCAGTTTAATTAAGAGCTGAGTTCAGAGTTTAGCTCAGAGTATTGAGAGCTGTGAGAGATCACAGTGCGAGCCTGTGCAATGAAGGCTTCTTACAGCGTCCTGTATTTCACTAACTGATGTGGTAACTACTGACTGTGCTCTGTCATTTTAAGAAGAGCTGTATGAGTCTTTTGTGAAAGTCCCAGAAATGTGAAATGTTTTAGAGAAAATAAATTTTATCACGTTATCATAAATTCTGTGCGTACTCAATCCATATAATCTTGTACGCTCGTAACAGTGTAATATGTATAGATACGAAAAAACTATTAAGAAAACTAGCAAATTTACATCACTAGTCTCGCACATAGAACAAAGAAATTATCTCGTCATTTTAGAGCAAATCAAATGTGATAAAAGGAAAGAAGAAGTTGTCATATAATATAATAATAAAAAAAGAAATAAACGATGTAGAAAATTAAATGGATCTAACTAACACTTAAAAAGTGAGATCAATAGTCTTTTCCTCACGAGAAACAAGTGAAGAATTACGTATATTATTATCCCGATTACTATTATATATTATTATACAGACGGAATTATTATCCCTATTTTAGGATAAAATTACAATCATGTGAAAAAATAAGCAACAAACGCTAAATGAAAAGGTACGAATGTAAAAAGAGTAATTAAAGCATACAATTTGCATATGTGTAGAGGCTCCATCGCCAAATGCAAATAGGAAACCAAAATTAGCATAAAATGCAATCCCACACACACCGCTTTAAAAAGTGGCATGCCGGATCTATGCGTCAGTTCGTAAGCCGCTATAGTTCCATATAATCCAAGATAGCCAAAGCGGAAAGCATGAGCCTAAGACACCATTTGCACGATGAAATGCGTTGGAGGGCTGTCAGGATGTTGCAACCTGGTGCAAAACAGTTCGCTGTTATGAGAGCTGAATGTGCATCGTAGTGTCATCAGTAATTTGTGGAATCGTTACCACAGAGGCAAAACCCCTGTAAAAGACGCAGGTCTGGACGGTGCAGCATAACTAGAAAGGCAGACGATCCCCCGCTGTAGCTGTGTGCAAGACGCGGTAGATTACTAACAGCGCGACAGCTGATAGCGTATCTCTCTGCTCCTACAGAAAGGTCCGTATCCCACCAAACTATACCGCATGGTCTGGATGAATGTGGTCCGTATGCCCGGCCATCTGTGCTTTGCATTCCTTTGTCCCCATCACATGTCAGAGTGCGGTTGAATTCACTTTGACACACTTTGACACTGGCGCTGTGGGGCCACGTAGTCTTTACGGGTTAGTCTCATTTTAACATTCAGAACGATTTCCGATTTCGGATGCCAAACATTGTCGAAAGGAACCATTACAGAGAAGGAGGCTTGCTTGTTTGGGCTGGGATAGCAATGAACGGCCGCACCGACCTCTGCGTGAGTCTTTTTGGTTCCGTCACAGCCGTCGGATATCGCGACAAAATTCTACACCCTGTTGTACGTCTTCGTCGCACAACAGAGGGTAGAATTTTGCCATTCGTGTCATTCGTGTCGCTGCAATTCGTGTCAGGCGTCATTCGTGTTGCTGCAATGAGTACGACGCGATATTTATACAGACGATAACACCCGCCCGCGTAGAAATCAAATGGTGCGGAGTTATCTGGAGAGTGAATGTATTCCATATTTGACTTTACCGGCTAGATCTCTTTCAGAACAGGATCTGAATCATTTACAGATGTGTGGTACATACTGGTACGACTAACAGCAGGTCTCAGTATGTCGTCAGGCACCCTTGACGAGTTCCGACATGCATTACAATAGGAATGGGCGCTATTGCCACAGCAAGTGATCAAGTACACTAATGTCAGCTTGTCTTGCCATTGTCACGCACGCATTTCAGGTAGAGGGTATCATATACGTTATTAACATAATGTTTCCATTGCCCATTCTTCCAATTCATTTTGTCTTTCGCAATGCAATGGTCGTAATACATGTGTTTTTGAATGTCTTTGCTATATTGTTTGCTGTATAGTTTAGAACAGGTGCTTGAATATTTGATTATCATGTTGGTGTGCTAATATTTTTCTTTGTTTTGAAACCTGGAGTATTTTATCACTCCATGTAGTTTTACGCCATTGGCTCACAATCCATCAATATAGTCATCATCAGACAAGTTTTCTGTATAAAACTGATCAAACTGCTTAGTTAACTTAGTTAGTTATTTTTAGGTGGGGATGCAAAGTGGATATTGTTTTAGTCATTTCTTTTTCCTCTTCATTTTATTGCAAATTCGAATTTAGTATATTACTTGATTACAAAATGTGGATGAGATACCTATTAATGGCTACGCATCATAAATACAAGTTAAGTATTTTAATATCAAGCTTCATAGAAACACAAACCTGCACGCTTTGGAGATAATGGATAATTTTTTTATTAAACATTTATTTCACTTTAGCCATTTACCAAACATGCTATCATAACTTATGAGTTGTAGCTCAAAATATCTTGCGATCTTACAACATTAATTTTATTACCATAATATTTCATATGGGTAATACCTTATATTTCTTCACAAATACAATAAAAATTTTACGTCGGACTGTGAATTTGTTTCGGCTGCATATAATGAAGCTTTTCGCAGCTAAAAACCACAGAAATAATAAATAATAAAATAAAATCACAGATTTGTTTTTGCAGAACGCTTAGTGAGGTTAAAAATAACATTTATCTTTAAAAAAAAGATGTAACATTTCATCGGTAAATGATTTACATTTTCATTTATTCTTGATAGTAAAAAATGAAGTAAAATAGAAGCTCCCACACTTCAGGTAAATTCCAACACTTTATTCTGTGGTTTCATATAAATGCTAAGAAAATTAAATAGCAGGCTAAAATAAAAATTAGTTTATACATATTATCCATTATTATTTATATATATTATCAAGGAAGTTATGTATATCATAAACTTATTTTTACTGTTTATTTAAATAAAATATAGAAAAATTAATAAAACATCACATTTCATAATATATACCATACGAATGGATTATAAAGTAATACTTACTTATTATAATTTGTACAAGTATTGCATGCATAAATGGCTCAGAAAGTCCTTTGGATATTTTTATGGGTGTTTCAAATATCCTGTGGATGGTTTTAAATATTACTATTCTTCGCAGAATAATCAATGAGTTCAAAACAGCATAGATATAACTAAGAAGATGTAAAAGTTTTATTAGTAAATGAGTTGTAATTGCATTTATTCTTGATTTACTTATGAAAAAGGGCGGGGAGAAATTATAACAACTTATTTCGGAGTTTACTACGAATATGTTTGGACAATTTACTCCGTGGTTTCGTATAAAAGCTAAAATATCAGTGTAATCTAAAACAAAATTTGCATACACTGCATCAAATATTTTTCCAATTTACGATAAGTTAAAAGGCAGAAACAATTATAAACACATCTAATTTTATAACATATACCGTACTGATGGTTTACAAAGTTTTACGTACTTATTATAAGTAGGAAAGGGATTGCATTCAGATATGACTCTAAAAGTACTCTGGGTATTTCTACGAGTGGTTTCAAATATTATTTTATATCTACCCTTAAAGATGTACCGTAAGACTAAAAAAAATAAATAAAAAATAAACTTTCTTATTCAGAGAGAAGCAAGATAGCTTACCTTTGAATTTCTACTGTTATGAACTTTAGTTTCTTATTTCTGACACAACGATTGCAAGTAATTACCATACAATTTTAAGTTCCTAATCTTTTACATTTCGTTAAAAGAAAATAACATTCAAATTGCAGCCATCCGCTTTGTTTGCAATTTTCAACAGTTTTGAAACGCTCAGTTGATTTCTTACTCCAGGTTTGAGTGTTATGGAAAGGCGTTATCTTGAACTTTAATTACGTTAACAACTGAGTGCTCGCAAACAATAAAAGGAAAGTCATGTGACATCATTAGGTATTAATATGATAGAAACACCTTCAACAATCATGGATGCAACCATCTTAGAGAATCCAAGACCAAAACACATTTTCCTTATACATGACGCTAAAATGACGTTGATTTTGTATGATAACAGAGTGAAATTTCATTGTTGGTGACATTCATTATTTAAGTTTCATTTTTTCTGACGAAACGTTTATCGTAATTTGAAACCTGAGGAAATTATTCAAGGTAGTAAAAGTTTTGGCAGAAACTCATCATAAATCCTAATTGCGTAATTAGTTTTGATGTGTTATTGTATTGAAGAATTGAAATCGCAACCACAGATTCATCGACCTCACTGAATATAAAATTTCATACTTAGCAAAAGAAAGGTGAGATTAAAACAAAGGTAAATTTGCAATTGTGAACCTTTTATATCTACCTATACAGCATGCAGAAATTTTCAGCAACAGTGAGGTGAAAAGTGCATAAAACTTTTAAATTTGTAATTAGAAAACATTATTGGTTTTCCTTGAAAGGAAATTCAGCTTTTCTACGACAAGCGGCAGTCTAATCATCTATTTGATCAAATGAAGTCTGAGGTATTTTCTTCGCCCTTCCAGCATGCCTTCGTGGTCGCGTTTTCGAGAGATCCAGTTCGAGTCCGGTGAGGGCATTACACATTTTTCGCGTCTCCTGATTTAAATTAGTTTAATGACTCTACAAAAGTAAGGAATTGTTTCACAGATTTATTATACAGCTGTGATTAAGGTAGTAACTTTATGTTCCAGCGAATTTTCAAGACATATTTTTCTGGCCAAATTTTAGATTATTTGGTGATTTTCAAAAATACTGCAAATATCAGATTATTTTCGGAAATTTTGAATAAATCCGCAAATTTCGATTTTTCTGTTAATTTTTATTCTATATTCTAATACGCAGATTATTTTAAAATTGTAATTTTAGGTGGCTCTCCATTAGAATCTATGCAAAATTGTCTTTCGAAACAATCCAAATCAGAACATTCGAACTTCGTTTATTAATGTTACACCAAATACTCTAATGCTATTCATTTATTCGTAATTAAAGAAATAATTTAAGTAATGCATGTCTATCTTGTATAGGTAAATATGGCAATAATGATTGTTTGAAATTCTTCCAAAATTAACTGACTGAAAAAAAAAATTCTACTTGATTCTAAAAGATGTTGTTTTGGTTGTCTGAAATCAGGACACAATGCAGAGAACTGTAACTTTTCTTTGTTATGTTCGAAGAGACATTTTTCGATAATATGTCTTGAACAACGTAAAACAAATAATGAAAACAGTCAAGACAAAAATAATTCAGTTTTTTAACACAAGCCCTTCGAATCAACAAAGAAGAATTTAGAATTTATAATGTGCTACCTCATACCCGCCTGCTTTGCTGGGCACACTATCCATCTGAATATGAACATAGATCTTTTACTTCTTATATGGACGAAATGTCTAATTTCGAATTGATAATGAATGTAAATTTTTTAAATTTAAAGTCCGGAAATATAGTGCCAGTCAGTGAATCTGTCATACACTGATTTCCACATCACCCATGAGGTACAGTGTATTGGGATGTGTCCCCATTATTTAACGTGGCGAGATCCCCAGTAGGCCTACACCTGAAAAAATTGCCAACATAAACCTAAGGACATATTTTGAGAATTTTTTAAATATTTGTTCCTTTTTTAATTTATTAAATCAAATTTTTTAGTTAGTCATAATTATTTGTTAAAATTAGTCATAATTATTTGTTTGTCGAAATTAATTAATCGAATTATTATATATCGAAAATGAAGGAAAGATGACAGAAAGACACCTAGAGGGGCGGGGAAGGGGAGGGGGTAATGCCTGTGATGGTATAACAAAAATCCATTTTGGACAGGATTTACGTAAAATCTGTTCTTAGTGCGCGTCTGCATCATGGCTTCTAGGGCTTCATCTTTAAATATGAATTACGAGCTAATTAAAGAAGGAATTGTACAAAATTTTTTTTGGAGGAACAGAAACAAATTAATTAAAACATAAATTTTGTAATATTTTTTTAAGTAGATTTAATGGTAAGAATCTTTCCAATCTGGAAGCAGTAGATCAAGAAATGACTTGTGGTGGCATACTTCGAATTATCTATGAATCCTGGATTCGAAAACTTGAAACTTCTGGCATTATTTTAAGTGACATGATACAAAAGAAGTTAAGTTCTATTTTAATTAGATCAGATATCGCAAGAAATCTCTTTTCAGGTTGTAAAGACATTAGTTATTTAGAAGCAGGAGAGATGAAAAATGAGCAATGCCCTCGCCGGGACTCGAACCATGAACCTTTCGATTACGCGCCGAGTTTGTTGACCACTACACCACGAAGACATGCTAAGAAGACAGGAGAAATACCTTATAAGGTAAAGAAAGGAACTTAGTTACCATAAAAGCTAAATGGGGCTGTGCATTAATAGGAAAAGTTCCTGATACTCCCAATAGAAGAAATATAAATATGACTGCAACTTCCTACTTGCAATCGAGGTTATGAAAAAGGCCAGTTTGATTTGATGGGTTGAAAATACAGTTGTTAAGAAACTTCTGTACTTGAAATCAATAAGCAAACATTTTGGAACAGTTAAGGGAGAGAGAAACTGATAGTCTAGATATTAGTCCAGAAGACCTGGAATTTAAAATAAAAGAAGTGGTGACTAAGAAATACTGATCGAGTTTTCTATCCTGTAGGGTTTATGTACCCTGTAACCTTCTAATACAGTATACCTGGAAGACAAAGGTAACATGGGGTCCTGAAGTGGATAATGATGTAAAAAAAGAATTTTTGAAGTGAACGAAATACTTACTGTATTTAACAATATTAAAATACCCAGATGGTTTGGTGGGAGAAGAGGGGTGAAATTGAATCTACATACTTTCTGTGCCGCCAGTCAACTAGCCTATGCTGCTTCAGTATTTATCAGATGTGAACAAAGAATGGGATATCAGTACAATAACTAGAAGCTCGATCAAGAATTACTCCTAAGAAGAAGATTATCATATCAAGAGTTGAATTGCTAGCAGTTACAATCGGGGTTACGCTGCGTAAGTTTATAATGGAAGTCTTAAATTGGAAGTTATAGAATCTTTCTTTTGGACAGATTCAACCAAGCTTCTTGCTTGTACCTGTCGCGATTACCAGTGGTCAGCTTTCGTCAGAAGCAGAATAAGAGGAATATGACAACTGATTTCCTCAGACCTATAGGAAACACATAAAAACTGATCAGAATACTGCTGATTTACCTTCTGGGGGATGTGGACCAAGACAGGTATTAAAATTGATGGGAAGATTCGCAGTGGCTAAATGAATGCATGGAATCTTGACCGAAATCCAACATTCGAACAAATGAACAAGAAGTCTCAGTTGAGTAGAAAAAACGCGTTAAATCTTCATTAACTGGAAAACATAAACTGGTATAATAAACATTTCTCTAAGTATTACATCTGCAAAGTGCATGTTGGTTTGGATATTACGATTCAAGAAGAAACCTCAACTTTCAAATGATCAGCGCAGTGATGGTTTGTCCTGCAAGGGATATAGCAGCTGAAAACAAGTTATTACAACTAATTCAAAGTGAAATATTCTCTACTTTGGACGATTCTAGATTATCGAGTTTACACCTCTATGATGACGAAGATAGTGTTTTACGATTAAGAACGAAGATTCGTCTTCGAGAAGCTACGAAAACCTTTCGGCATCCAGCAGCCTAACAACCATTCTATTGTTTTCAGACTGATTTTTGGCACACATTTAAAATCATCTCATACTCGCACTCAGATGACGAGAATAATTTATAAAGAATTTATAAAGTTTATTATTTAGAGCGTTATTGGATTTTAAGTGGTTTATATAATATCCGAGCTATTCATAATCAATGTTTTCAGTACAAACGGTACAAAGTAAAAAATACGTAAGCTTTAAAGACTGCCTTGCCCGAGGATCCTAAATGTAAAGCCAAGGAGTTTAAAGAAACAGGTATAGATTTTTCTAATCTTTTATACCTTAAAAACCACAGGAAGACGACCCAGAAGAAAGCATGGATATATCTATTTACATGTACATCGGTACATCTCGTATACCGGTACATCTCGAGCTGATTTTCTCTTTGTCAGCTGATTGTTTCCTTCAAGGATTACAAAGATTTATTAAGCTTAGAGGATGACCATCTATAATTTATAGCGATATTGGAAATAATTTTGTAGGAGCAGATAGTGCTTTAAATAATATTACCTGTAAAGAAATTGAAGCTTCAGCTCTGAAAAGAAGATCCGCTGGAAACTCATTCCTCCTTCTGTATCATGGTGGAGTGGATGGTGGGAGAAAATGATAGGTGTTCTTAAACAAATGCTAAGAAAAGTTTTTGGGAAAGCGTTACTGAATTTTTGAGAAATACAAACATTCATTGTGACTGTGAAGGAATCACCAACGCTTGACCTCTAACTTATATTTTCGAAGATTCAAGTAATCCAGTTCTCTTGACTCCTAATATGTTCCTGAATGATGTTGAAAAATTTGGAGTATTATCCAGGCTTAGTAGAAGTTCAGGATTTCAATAAACGCTTAAATTACAGACTAAGATTGAAAGAAAATTGACAGCGAATATTTTGTAGTGAATTCTTAGGCCATTTGAAGAAGAAGGTCGGTGAAAGGTCGTCGAAGAAAATAAATTTCGATGACATCGTATTAATCTGAAGTGATTATAAAAAATGCTTAGACTAGACATTTGCTACTGTAAAGTTAGAACTATACGTATCACGACAACATCGAGTACATTGTTACAAAAAAATCAAAGAATCTATCCGTTGGAAATCGTTGGACAACAAGATGCTGCTGAAATAATAGAAGGCTTAGTCCAAAAGTGATAAGAGGCAGAAGGCAACAGAAAGGGTAAAAGAACCCTGTGAGACTTTACCAAAGCATGTGGCTGTGAGATTAAAATTCCTAAGGGATTAAACGCATAAAATTATTTTTTGTAAAATACTGTAGTATAGTAGTGTTGAATTCCTACTTTGTTTAAGTATTAGTTTGTTTTCATTAAATAGAGACTTTAATGTTAAAAGTTATGTTAAATAACTTTTTCACGCTAAGTAACTTCACTTAAGTTAAGATAGAAGAATGTTGGCTATTGATGAGCCACGCCATTTGATGTCAATACTTAGCAGCAGTGGATTGACAACAGTGTGTTTTTCTTCTGTCGTAAGATAGCGAGCGGTATGTGAAACCGAAATGCACCTTTATTTCTGTAAATAAATTTATGCTTTCTCACTGTGAATAAACTATGCTTTATAACTCTCTGTCACTCTTTTGAAGAACATTTTTATTGCCACAGAACATGATTCGACAAAGTCTATTTTACTAAAAGTAAATGATCGTATTGTTCACCACAAAGATGTAATCATCTATTACTCTGCATATGAATAAGTGCTTATCTCTCGAGTCAGTGGAGAAGATTTCAAATTTTAAAGCACTGGGTAAATTGTTATGAAGAATGCAAAATCATTATCCAAAACTTAAGAGTCGTTCAACGATACTTGTGGAAGTTATGGATTTATACTCTTCTTTCCATGAGAAGAACGGGAAACGTTGGCGTCGAAAGAAAATTGAACTTACCTGTATGAAATAATAATAACCCTGAAAAATACGTAATTCTTGAAGCCGCTTAACCCTTAACATTCGGCATTACTTTAACAGACGCCAGCGGCGCCGGAGGAATAAGGCATTACAAATGCATGTTGTGTGTTTAAATTTCAGTTTAGAAAAAAAAAGGCTTTTAAAAAGTGACGAATCGTTTTAGGAAATGGACTTTACAGGGAAAAAATAGTTCAGATTCATTCCAAAAAATATTTCAACCAAATGAACTAACTTTACAAGTATTTGGAATCTCCATAACTCAAAAGGGAGATCTATGTGAAGTAGACTTGGTGGAAAGATGCGAATCTGACTTTATATGACAATTATAAGAATGACTGATAACGATTTTTGAATTTTACCTAGGAATTTAAATCAAACTTGATTCACACAGAAAATAAAGAAAAAATTGTTTTATGCATGATATAAAAAAAACTTACGCGCAGTATAAAGATAAAATATACAATCAGTTTAAAGAAGGCTTAAATGAAAAGGTCGATCCTGGTACTACATCAGGAAAACGAGCTCATTATGTTCCTCACCGTGATGTCTTCCGTGAAGATCACATACTGATTAAACCTGTTATTGTTTATGATGCTTTTTCAGAGGAAAACATTTTGAATTTCAAGGATCAAATCTTCTTCCTCAACACTTGGAAATATTAATAAATTTCCGACTTCATCGAATTCTATTTACATCAGATATTTAGAAAACACTTTTGCAAATTTCTGTTGTTTTTGAAGATGCGGATGCTATACTATTTTTAAGATTATGGGATTTCAAGTTCGACGAATAATTCAAGCCTATATGATATGGTATGTAAGTTCTGGAGCGAAATCAAGTCCGTTTCAGCTGAACGTTTACATCATGCATCATTTGAAGAAATTTAAAAATGTCTATCCCAAAACTGTAGAAAAGTTCGATAAGTTCATGTTTATTGATGACTTTGAATCACATACAGAGGAAGAAGCTATATGAATATCATGAAGGTAATAATATAATGAAAAAATCATCATTGACTGAGACTAAATTAAATTCTAATTCGGATAATTTAAAATATCATTATAAATCAAATAATAAGTTCATCAACTTTGAACTATCCATTTTTGAATTCTTAGACTTCAGTGGGATATTAATAAGAACATTTTCTGTATGCTCATGACATTAAAAATTTCATCCTGTCATAGGATAAAAGAAAATATCATGTTCTGAAAGCTGCTTTCTAAAGTTTTCGATTCACTTAAATGTTTTGCTCCAGATGTTATATTATGTAAAAAACCATTTGAACGAAATTAATAGGAGGAGATCAAGCGGGAAAACAAGTGGTTAAATTTTGTGAAGATTTTGGAGACTTTATAGATATACTATTTAAAAATAAATTCGAGATTTAAGATGAAGAAAAATACAATTACTATTTGGAGGACACAGTTTTTAGAAAGAATTCACTTGAGGGTTCTAATGCTGAAGAACAGCTGTCGAGCTAGTGATATTGATGACAAAAATAAAACTCGTAGGAGAATTTTGCACAAAAAAAATTGGCTGCATATAATGATGGTAATCCATTTAAGAAGATAACAAAATTAAGATGTCTGAAAATGAAAAGAAGGGTTCAAAGGCAATGGTTTTAAATAGAACAATCGTGAAAATCGTTTCATTTAAATATAAAATATACTCTTAGTTGTGGAAACGAAAAAGGTACATATTTTTGCTATTTTTCTTCTTTAGAGCGATTTGATATAGAATTAGAATAATTAAGAAAACTAAAACTAAGAAATACATAGAATATATAATGACAGAGAGCAAATAAGTATCATGAATAATTTGAAGTCTAAAGGTGCATTGGTGGAATGACTACAGCAGCTACAATTAAATTTATATTTTAAAATTATTATTAAAATTTTTTATTATTACTCCTTAATAAATGTTTATTTTACAATGAATTTCCTAACTGCTCGATTAATTTTAACGCAGAAAAATGAGGATAAATATAGGTCCGTTTGTTTAAATTGTCTTTGCTAAAGTATTAGATGAATTAATTCCTAATAGATTACTACATGTTTTAATTTAAGAAACAAAATCAAGATTAACAATATGGATTTATTCCAGATAGATCCTCCAACAATACGATACAATACAGTACGATGTACAAACACATATATTGTTAGCTATACTTGCGGTCAACGCACCACGAGCTAGTTTCTGTTTAGCAAACACGTTGCTTATTACTTTAGGACTTTAGTTATTACTTTAAAAGAAAAGGGAAAGCGCACCAGCAACATTTTTTACAGCTGTTTACGACAAAAGTCCATGTGTTAAATGGCAAGAAATTTTTAACGGACCTATTTAATATCATTTGTTCTAAAAGTAATATAAAAATGTAATTATTATTATTACCATTATTTTGATTAGTGATATGTTTGTGCGTGCGCTTGTTAATTTTCTTTTTGGAGCTAAATGTTTTAAGTGCATGAGCGAGCACACAAGCACAGCTTAGATGGAACTCAGCGGTTGGCTCAATAGTTAAAGCCACTATACATTGATAATTCTCTCCAGAGTAAAACTTCTATAAACAGACTCTCTGCTCAAAGTTTCCATGGTTTTCCTTATGTGTTACACACGTGCTAGAATGGAAGAAGAGTAGAAAATAGTTGAATATGGAAGCACTAATCACTTTGCATTAGAAAGTATCCACTAAAGCATCTCTCTGTATAGGCCAGTAGTTTGTATGCTGTCAACAAATAATCTTAACTCTAAATTACGTTTTAGTTCCGCAATAAACACAAGTGCTTTTATGGAATTTTTTATATTTTCAATGCATTGTAAAATTGCATTATTTTTGTATGGCTAACTGATCAATTTTAGGATATATTTCTTATTATAAATCTCCGATTTATAAAAAAAAATTAGGAACGTAAGCATAAATAGCAAGCAATAAAACTTGTGTGCAGGAGTTACGAATGGCTAAAAATTGTTATATGAAAACAATGTTAAAAATATGAAAGCTAAGGGAAAAAAAGAAATGATTTGCTACTGAGGATTTATTTACATTTTTTTTATTAATTACGTATTCATAATTTGTACTTACCTCTTTCCATATAAATTCTGAGGAGAATTCCATCCGAGTTTTAGATCGTCAAAAGAAACGCTCTTTAACTGTGCACGAAATTACTTTCGCTTTCATTTTTTCTCCGGATTTTCAAATGTCTTGGCAATGATGCTCTCTCGTTCTATTCTGGTTTTACTGCCCTATCACCTCGACCTAAAATCGACTATTGGAGAGTCTGCTAAGATCATTGCACTTTCTATTGCTTCAAGCTGTAGATCAAGGGCAACGGGCAAAACCGTTATTTTTAAAATACACAACTGATATATATATATATATATATGCTATATACATGACATAGCAACCAGACTTTTAGGCAAAGTAATATTTTTCTGAGCAGATTGAAAATTTTTTCTCCCCCTTCGCTCATCGTGTTTATAAATAATGTGGTTTTAAAAAAGTTCCTTCTTGAATTTATACCATGTTATCTTTTACCGAAGACATTTTTATCGTCTTGTCTATTCAAAATAAAGCTTTGTATACATTTTAACCTTTTTTACAGTTTCTTGAAATCAGTTCTAAGATCAAATTAAGTGAAAATTGCTTTATTTTCTATTTGTCGTTCTTCTTCATAATAATTGGTGGTAATGCATTCTCTTTAAGAAATGAAAAGCACTTTGTATGAAAGTGTTGACTTTGTATGAAAGACTGTTGCTGTAAGGAATGGTAATAGAAGATAGTTTAATGAAAGAGAAGGAAGAGTAGATTTAAGAAACGTAAGAGATCACAAAGTTCGGAGTGAAAAAAATAAAAATTAATTTTTTATAAAATGAAACAGAACACATGCGGTGCAAAGGTGACATAATTTCAAATGTCAAAATTTCAAATGCGTGGCTTTTCAAGCATTTGTCCTTTTTAAAAGTGTAAGTAATTAAAAACAAAATTTAGAATGTTTTAAATTCCAGTAGCCATATTTCAAGTGTATAATTGCTATACGAGGCTAGAGATGATTGCGAGAGCTAGAGATTCTTCAAGACCTTTTTTTAATAAAACTTCTTTATTATTAAAATAATTTTTGAATTTCATAAAAGCATTAAATAAAATTCAATTAATTAATCAAAATGGATTTTCAATTCATAATTATCTCTGAAAATATAACATTGAGTACATATGTTATCTGATGATTTTCACAATGATCAACCTCTAGCTCAATACTGAATAAATTTTCTTATTTATTCCTAGGACGACTACAATTGTCCCGTAAAACGGTATTCGCAGAAAATCGTGAAGTACGAGTGCATAGAATGTGCAGAGCAGGAAGAAGTGACAGGATTATCACTTCTTTCTGCCATTTATGAAAACCATTCTGATCCAAACCATCAAAGTAAGCCATTTCTCAGATAGTTTACGTCTAAACCGCTGGTTACCAAAGTAGGGCCTAAACTGACCAGTTACACAGCATTTTAAAATAACGAACGAAAAACAGTTAGAACTCTTAGAACTACTAAGATATCTGTTTAACATTATTATGAAAAGGGGCGAACAGCTATTAGACATAAAACAGATCAGTAACGTGTTGAAATTTCTGAAAATTGTAGCATGGATCAAAGTTTTCGTTGCAAAAGTATGAAAATTACCTTCTAACAGGGATCCATTAAATGCTTCTGAAATTCAAGACGTTAAAATATTTTGTATTTGCAAAGCTCAGATGGATTTCATCCCTCCTGAAACTAGGGACTTCAGTCTGGCAACTCAGTTTCTCCAAACTGTATATTTTTAGCTTAGCACTGTTTCTTAATGAAAACTAACTTTTATGAATTCAAGGAAAATTAGAAGAAACCGAATATTTAGTTGACGAAAAATGTCCAGCTATTCTTTCTTAAGACTCCAAATTTACTGAATTATTTGTAAAGAGAGAATATAACAACGTTTTACACGCAAAAGGTGCTGAAACCTAGGCAAAATTATGACAAAAGTTTCGAATTCTTATAAGCCATGATTTGGTGACGAAAATCACAGGAAGCTGACTAATGTTTCGAAAATGCGCTGTAAAACCAGCAAAATAAATTACAGTTCAGTTTAGGAAGTATTTTAGAAGCAGGAGACGGAAAAAATGAGCAACGCCTTCGTCGGGACTCAAACCACGGACCTCTCGAATATGCGACGAGCGTGCTGACTGCTACACCACGAAAGCATGCGAAGAAGGCGGGAGAAATATCCTATATACTGTCCCTTTTAAGGGCGACTGGAGAGTAGGCGACCCAATCGCCAAGTCCCGATGATGGAGAATCATCATCCACCACCTTTTTTATTGTTCGGGGGCCACTTGTAGAGTCATTCGGTATTTTGGAAGCAGGAAATGTGAAAAATGCGAAATGCCCTCGGCGAGACTCGAAACACGGGCCTCTCGAATACGCGCCGAGCGTGCTGACTATTACACCACGAAAGCATGCGAAGAAAGAGGAAGAAATATCTTCTAACCTAAAGACCGAATTGTAGGAAAACCGATGTGTCACCAGTGTGGGTGTCAAGGGTCCTGTTGACGTCAGATTTGGAAATTATGTTCAAAAGTCATTCATCACGTGAGCTGTTACATGTGTATTACACTTGGAACTTTTTTTCGATGTGTATGCAAACAGCTTCATTTTGAAGGACGCTTCATCTGAAGAAGACAGACCTATCGTACCTCTTATTTGAACAATGAGAAAATATTAAAATAACCTGCCAAAGTTTCGCAGGTACGGGTAGAAGCTAGTCCAGACTATAATTGTACAAGATAATTAAGGAACACACTTTCAAAACTTTCAAGCAAATTAAAGCTTGACCTTGCAAGTTTATTACAGAGCTTGAACCATGGTAGAGAGGATTCGAAGAACGTCTTTTGAAAAGCATATAAGGTATTTCTCCCGCCTTCTTCGCATGCCATCGTGATGTAGTGGTCAGCATGCTCGATGCGTAATCGAGAGGTCCGTGGTTCGAGTCCCGGCGAGGGCATTGCTCATTTTTCATGATTCCTGCTTCGATATAACCTAATGTCTCAGTAGCGTCCGAACTAAAAAAGGTGGTGGATGATGATTCTCTACCACCAGGACTTGGCGATTGTGGGCCCGTTATTCCCAGTCGCCCTTTAAAAGGGGGAGTATAAGGCATTTCTCCCACCTTCTTCGCATGGCTTCGTGGTGTAGCGGTCAGCACGCTCAACGCGTATTCGAGAGCTCCGTGGTTCGAGTCCCGGCGAGGGCATTGCTAGTTTATCTCATCTGTTGCTTCCAAAAAAGTACCTAATGTCTCTACGAGTATTAAAGAACTGTTAAAAAACAGCCTAGGCAGACCTGAACTAAACTTTGAAGAATTTATAACTGATCTCACCGAAGTCGAAAAACCTGTGTATGGACGACCTTTTACGATATTTACCAGTATAATGACTTATTTGAAACTGAACCTCATACATCAGCACATTTTCTATTTATCGGACATAAAACTGAATAACAGTGCAACTTTGTTGGTATCCCAAATACTTCTCTAGCAAAGAAAATGTAATAGAACGAAAGCAGAATCAGAGAACACTTATAAACAGATTTGGGAAAAATGAAAAAAAAAGTCAATATCTTTTTTATTTATGAAATAGTCAGTTCTTCAGTACTTCTGAAACTAAGAAAACTCTTGAAGTTAGCAAACATATTTAAATACCTGTGGAATTTGAATCGTATAATTCAAGTTTGGAAACGGCGGGAAATTCTTGTACGATACTGTTTGAGGAAAACTAAAAGATGGTACTTGTAAAACTGATACAACCCCTTCAGCCAGACTGAAAAATGAACTGAACGAGCAAACGTTAATAAACATTCTTATATTTTATGTATAATTATGTAACTTTAATTAATTAGCTGAAGTTAGAATTTAACACTTATAATTCAATTTAATATTTATTTACTGGTTAAGTCTTGTATTTTTACGCTGTTACCTATGTTTGTTATTTTTATAGAATTTACCTCTTTCTGATTATATTTACATCCGCTGATCATACCTGATATTGATGTGTAAGCCCCTTTTTGCATCTGAATTATTTTTGTATGTGAAATAGCGGTAATGTTTGAAAAATTACCATGTAGAAAGTCTTGAGAAAATCCCAAAAAGGTTAATTGATAACGTTAGAGAGCGTTTCTCTTCTGCTGCATACTGAGAATTTTGTAAGGTTACGAAGTAGCAGTGATTAGGGAAGTAATATACACTACTCGACATTGAAAATGCAACAAAAAGAAGAATTGGTCAGAAATTTATGCAAATTTTAGAGTAGACGCACGTCACTGAATTGTGCGAATGATTTGAAATACGCAGCTCTCCGACGCACGTGAAATAAAATATGCGGGAAAGAACGTGCAGAATGGGCAATATCCGTGTCGTTATTTCTGCCAGACGAATTATCGAAGAAAGTTAGTTTTAGTCTCGGAGGATACGTGTAATAGGAGAGAATGCCAGGCTGCCGTCAATGAAGGCACTTCCAGCACATAGATGATTTTACAAGGGGTATGGTGATAGGACTGAGAAGGGCGGGTTGGTCCTTACGTCAAATCGTAGCTGATACCAACATGGATGCGAGCACGGTGCATCGACTATGGCGAACATGGTTGGAACAAGGGAGTGAGGGAAAAATGAGGGGTGCAGGTGCAGCCAGAGTGACTTCAGAACACGTGGATCGACTCATCCACCGACAAGCTGTAACGGTCCCGCAAGTCACTTGTACCGCGATTCTGCAGCATGTGCAAGATACACTGGATATTCCCGTGTCGACGAGAACCATTTCCCGTCGATTGGTTGAACGTGGCCTGCACTCACGACGTCCATTAAGAAGACTGCCCCACAGCATAGATGCCAACATTTAGGATGGTGCAGGACTGGAGCGATGTGGATGACAGAATGGCGAAACGTCATGTTCTCAGATGAGTTACCCTTATGTTTATCCAGTGACGGTCGCCGCATACGTGTGGGGCGTAGACGTGGAGACAGATCTAAT
The DNA here is from genome assembly GCA_000611955.2 of Stegodyphus mimosarum. Taxonomy (NCBI): domain Eukaryota; kingdom Metazoa; phylum Arthropoda; class Arachnida; order Araneae; family Eresidae; genus Stegodyphus; species Stegodyphus mimosarum. The sequence continues at coordinate 579,055 of KK121355.1, read as the reverse complement.
CCGGCAATAACTGTGGAACGCCCCACCGCTTGACAACGTCGCATAATGGTTTGGGGCGCTATTGCCTACGATTCCAGGTCACCTCTAGTTCGTATTCAGGGCACTATGACGGCCCAACGATACTTGGGTAATGTACTGCGGCCGGTGGCAATCCCCTACCTTCAGGGGCTACCTAATGTTTTTCAGCA
>KK121355.1:488292-578848 GCA_000611955.2 Stegodyphus mimosarum | reverse complement strand
CAGGATAACGCCCGACCACAGAGTGCTCGCATCTGCCAACATGCTCTGCAAGGCATACAGATGCTTCCCTGGCCACCGTACTCTCCTGACCTGTCACCAATCGTACATGTGTGGGATGTGATTGGACGCCGTTTGCAGTCTCTGCCCCTGCCTCGTTCAGAAGACGAACTGTGGCAAATGGTTGAAAGGGAATAGAGAGCCAACCCTCAGGACACCATCCGCACTCTTATTGGTTCTATGCCTAGACGTTTCTTCGTGCATCGCTGTCCGCGGTGGTCCTACTTCTTACTGAGCCGACGCCGTTCTCGCTGTGTATTCTGATTATCATTTTGAAATAAAGCTCACGTATTGCTGTTTGCTGTCTCTGTCGTTTTTCCAAATTTCAACAATTTCTGACCACTCTTTCTTGGTGTTGCATTCTCAATGTCGAGCAGTGTATATTAAACACCGATCATTTTCTGGAATCTGAAATGATTTATTTCTAATAAAAATAAAATGATTTATTTTTTTAGATACGTTGCATTTCCTTAAATCTGTATAATTTTAGAAGAAATACTTCTAAAAATTATTGAATCCTTCTGGTAAATGGAATTTATTGGAACACAAACTATTTCTGATCCAGGACAAAATGAATTTCTAAGTATTTGAATATTCGATAACTCAGAATGTAGATCCGTTTGAAATTAGATTTCCATAGAAAGATGAGAACGTGACTTTATAGTATAATAATTTTTAAAATGCTAAAAGATGATTTTAAACTGGCCTGTAACCTATGTATACAGTGAACCAAATAAACGAGATCCATTTTACTATCTAGTTTTATAACTGGATCTAGGTTGACTGTTTTTCCTTTACCTGAATCTAAACTAGAATCCACAAGATTTTAGTTGATTTAAAAATGAAAACACTATTAAACATTAAGAAATGAAAACATGATTAAGAAATGACAACAAAGCAATCACTATTACAGCAGTTTTGGGAAAGCCCTTTTTTGAAGAATGTTTGCTAGAATTAAGTTTAGGTACGTTTCCAAAATCTCCTAAAAATGCTCCCGTGAATAGCCATGGCTAATGATGCAGTTTATGATTGGAAGTTGCGTAGGATTAAAGAATTTTTCCCAGGAAGAGATATTAAAATTACATCATGCCAGATTCAGTTAAAAAATGATACTATTAGAATATCATTTGAAAGACTTTATAATCATGACGTTCTGTAAAATGTAGGCATCCGTTTATGGATGTATGGGAGGAGGGGTAAGTATAAGCTTTTGGATATTTTGCCGGTATGGTGAAAAATGTACATGAAATTTGTGTGGTCAGCCGTTACGGACGTATAAATGAAACACATTTTAGAGAAAAAAAGAAGCAACCTTCACGGAGTTAAACATGCAAAACGAAATTCATAAAAAGTCTGGCACCATCATATCGGGCGCCATTATGCATGTAAGATTTTAATTTTATACTCTTATTAGTAAAGCAAACGAAATTCTTAACCTGGCCGTGTCCCAACATAACAGTGGTGACAATTTTGTGAAATTTCCTCCTTCCAAATTTTAAACAGATCTTCATCGTAATGAAAATTTATGCCTCAGGGAATATTAGACATTTTGCATAAAGGTAATGCGCGTATAAGAAGACATCGCTACCGAAATGTTCTCTCTGTAAGGAAGATCTTGATAATAACCTCAGAACTTATTTATTCTCATATTTAATGTATTATTAATGACTTAACTTTATGTTGTTTAAATTATACCGTGCATATCTATGCAACACAATCACGTTTTATACCTGTATTGTATATATCTTCTTAAATCGATAATATTTCGATATTTCTTAAATAGACAATGCATTTTACTCTTCCAGTCGTCCAGATCTCGTCATTCGAATTTAACTTTTCAAAATTCCGTGTTTTGATACATTACTAGCGGTGTAAATTTTGGTTCAAATTCAGACAATACGATTCGGGGCAGATTTATGAAAATCGAAGAGGACTTAAATTCACTAATCGAGTTCTTATGGAAAATTGAAGCTGTCACAGAATCTCTGAAAATAAAAAATAAAGATGTAGAATGTGAGGATCATTTTTGAAAATATATCATCGGGATATCGAGGGTAGATATGTTGTGACTCTACCATCAAAGCAAGATGTTCAGCTGGGTGATTCTATGCAACTGGCCATACAACGGTTAAATAATTTGTAGACAAAACCCCTGCCATGTCTAGGATATACTGTGAATTCATGAGTGACTGAAGCGTTAGGGCATATGCAAAAAATGCAGACTATATCGGAAACTCCTAAATTCATAATGCCTCATCATTGTATTTATAGAGCAGCGTGCAGTATAGCTAAGTTACGGGTGGTATTCGACTCCTCGGCTCCTTCATCGTCAGATTTTTCATTAGACGATTGTTTGATAATGGAGGTATGGTTCAAGACGCCATGTTAGCTATCGTGCTACATTTAGAAATCACAAGGTGGCTTTCAGTGCTGATATATGCAAAATGTATCGGCAGATTACTATAAATCCTGAACAACGCAAACTTCAATGCATCCTTTGGAAAACTACATTGAATGATGCATCTGACCTTTATCAATTACTTATCGTAACATACGGAATAAAATCAGCGCCTTTTTTAGCAACAGGAGTGTTGAAGCAATTAGCCGTAGATGAAAAGGATAAGTGTCCATTGGCTTCTAAAAAGGCACTTAACGATTTTTATGTTGACGGCATTTTGTCTGGTGCAGAAGATGTCACTTCAACGTCAGTTAATAGCCAAGCTACAATCTGCGAAAATGGAATTGTACAAGTCGTGCTCAAACGACAGAGTTATTTTAGAACAAGTTCCATTCAAAAACAAGAGTATCACTTTCAAGAATCTTCACAAAGCACCATAAAGATTCTAGGTTTAAGATGGAATCCAAGAAGACTCTTTTAGTTTTACTGTATCTAATTCGGCTAACATCTGTACTAAAAGTTCAATTTTGGAAGACATTGCTAAACTACTTGATCCTTTATGTTTCCTAGGACCTGTAATAATGTGTGCTAAGATGTTCCTGCAAAAGCTGTGGCTTTTACATCTAGAGTGGGATGATCCACTTCCTTTCCAAGAGCGACAGGAGTGGGAGACATTTCAAAAGGCCTTACAACAATTGAGACAAATCCAAGTTCCTCGCTACACCTAATAGAATCGACTAAAGAAACTGAACTCCACTGTTTTACTGATGTTTCAAAGTTTGGATATGGTAGCATTATTTACTTGCTTTGTGTCTCTGAAACTGGCGAAGTAACTTTGCTTTGCAGCAAATCTCGAGTATCGCCTACCAAAGTAATAACCATTCCTCGTCTGGAGTTGTGTGCAGCAGAACACCTTTCCAAACATGTGTACAAGGTAAAAACATCTCCGAGTTTACAAATTCACAACGTTATTCTGTACACAGATTCAACAATAGTGTTAGGCTGGATTGCTACATCTCCTCATCTTCTAAAAGTATTCGTGTGAAATAGAGTAGTTCGTATCCAAGAGCTAACTAAGGATTTCTCCTGCCACCATGTGGCACGAAGTGGTGTAACAACAACCTTTGTGTCCTAAATTCCGGGAGACCAAGAAAGTCCTGGAGAAACTGAGATCTGCATCGACATCGCCTTGTGTTTAGCCGAGCTCTATGGACAATTGAAATGGGAAGTTTCTTGTGATCCCTTTAGAAAGGACCATTACCCTGCAAAAATTAGTTTTCACAGGTGATAGTAACGTCTCAACTGCTGGGATTAAGAGAGTAATTGTACACTGTGATTGGAAGAAGTTTACTATGGAAAGCAGCAACAGGATCAGGTCTTTACATACAGGCGAAAGAAACCTGTATAATATTAACCGTATCTTGAGCATCACGAAAAGAGAGAACCTTACGAAGATAGTGATTCAACGCAGCAACAGCCCTTGGTGGGACACAGAATGCAGCTTTATATCAGGCCAGAAAAGCAAATACCTTAGATTCGTTAAAGCTTGTCTTTCGAGAGGTCACTGTGTAAGGTTTTAGTTAAACTAACCAAGTTTATTTTAATTTAAATCTTTTCTATCTCCTCTCTGCTTCAACTTCCTGTCAGAAGAAGCGCGCGTTTTTAGCTTATGCTAATTTTTGAAGTTCAGCCAAGCACTATTTAAGCCAGAGGTAGAAACCTCTCGGTGTGTGAGAGCTTTGCTTCAGATCACGGTCACGCTGCTCAACGTTCGCCTGACCAGCTAGCAGTTTAAATTTATAAGCCATAGTGCTTACTACGTGATTGCATTGTAAAATAAATTAAAGTGCGGTAGTATTTAGTATACCTTGCTACGCACCCTTTTAGATAGAGGCCAACTTCCGCGAATTGATCTGCGAAGCAAAGTTTAATTTAAGTTCTATTTTAATTTATTTAAATTTATTTGATTGTTAAGTTCGACCAAAGTGTGGTCTGTTACGTTCTGTATCTCTCCCGAATTGGGAGGTTTGTATTTAATAGTGATTGAATAAAAGAGGATTTCAAATCCCTTCACGTGCAGTTATTCTCCAGCCCAGCAGTTACATCAGAACATAGCGTACCTTCCGCTCCCTGTTCCAGTTCAGGACTTAGAACGTAAGGATAAGAACCCTTTACAGAATTTACCATGTTCTCAAAGAATACACACAGAATGCTAAGTCCTGATAGTGGCGCCCGCACAAAAAGAAGAGGATGGCCTCAACAACAAGAAGACGAACCTGAGACACCTGCTGTACCTGTCCAGAATCCTGAGATAGCACCTCCTGGCATAGAAGGATTCGGCTACATCGTACAAACCATGCGAGCAGCCATGAAGCCAGCGGCAAGTTTTGACGGCAAGACAGCCGTAATCAATTTCCTGGAAAAGCTAGACTCCCACTTCATGCTATATCCAGTCCACGAATTTCAGAAAGTCGCTCTTGCTACCAGCGCTTTGAAGGGCCAAGCGCTAAGTTGGTTCAAGTGCATCGGAAAGAATCTCTTGGGGGAACCAGGAAGCCCCACATACACGTATGAAAATTTCAAGAATTCTCTAGTGAAAGCATTTCCCGTGGTGCGAGATCGAGCCAGATTGGAAGCTGAACTGTTTAGCCGATACCAAGAAAGAATAGAAGATTTGTCTAATTTTATTTTGAGGAAAATTCAAGTTTTCAAGCTTTTGTATGGAAGTCGCCCGGATCCTGAAATTATTCAAGTTATACTTCCTAGGCTACTGCCCCAAGTTCAAGATTTCATCGAACTAAGAAATCCAACAACATTAGACAGATTATTTGAGCTCGCGGTACAATTTGAAAGCCGAAGAACAGCCGACAACGAACGACGACGCCAATTTGAGCGAAGAAGTCAGTGGAGTTCGCCAAGACCGCAGCAAAAGCAAAATCAAAGTTACGGGAATAAGGCGAAGCAATGGCCGAAGAAAGATGTGTCTCCTAAAGCGAGCGGCGAACGAAGGGAATTTAATAGAAGAACAAGCAAAGATTCCGAGGGCAACCAGAAGAAAAAGAATTTAAACTAAGAGGGATTTCTTCGAGGAAGGTGAAGAAGTCCGAAGCAGCGCAAAACCCTTCCAAAATCAATTTAAACACCGTGGTCGTTAAGAATTTGAGTTTGCCGAAGATTGAAGTTCTAATCAACAACATACCGGCGACAGCCCTCTTGGATACAGGAGCCCAAAGCAGCTTCGTATCGGAAAGATTCTTTAAGAAGCACTTTCGACGTTACAGAATTTTTAGTGCAAGAGACACGGATGTCATAGCGGCCCAAGGAGAAAAATGTAGCTGTTTAGGAAAAGTACCATTGTTCGTGCGTATCAACAACGAACAGGTAAGAATCCTGTTTTATATTGTGCGTAACCTGCAGACTTGTATTATTCTAGGTGTGGACTTTTTTAGTTTGGCAGAAGCAAAAATTGATTTCAAGGGGGGAGAACTAACATTAAATATGAAGCCAATTGAAGCGAAGAATGATAAGCCCCCGCAGCTGGACTTGGAACATTTACAAGCAGAGGAAAAAGAGAAAATCCAAGGTCTGGTAAGTCACTTTGCGAATTTATTTAGTGATGTACCAGGCTTTACGCAGGTGGTGAACCACGACATTGACACGGGGGACGCTCAGCCAGTTAGGCAAAAGCCATATAGATATGATAGGACAAAAGAAGAAATAATTGAACATCATATTAAAGAGATGTTAAAGAATAAAATCATCACGCCAATTTCTAGCAGTTATGCTAGCCCCGTTGTCCTGTGTAAGAAAAATAATGATTACCCGATTACGCACCCGAAGCGGTGGCGTTTTGCTATAGATTATCGCAAGTTAAATTCAGTTACAAAATATCCTGTATATCCGTTGCCGATAATTGAAGAAATTATTCGAAATATTTCGTCTACAAAATACATGACTACATTAGATCTCACGAGTGGCTATTTTCAGATTGGGGTAAAACCCGAGGACGTACACAAAACCGCGTTCATAACGAAATCTGGTACGTACGCATTTCTTAGAATGCCGTTCGGATTATCCGGCGCGCCGGCAACGTTCCAAAGATGTATGGACATCGTCTTAAGACCAGTCCTTGGTAAAAGCACTTTCATATATTTAGACGATATTATAATTACGAGTAGTACTCTAGAACAACACTTACAAGATTTAAGAAAAGTATTTTCATTGTTAAACGAAGCTGGTTTAAAGATAAATGCGTCTAAATGTAAATTTGCCGCAAAAGAGTTACGTTATTTAGGATTTAAAATTTCCCAAAAGGGAATCGAAACGGATCAGTCAAAAATAGTAGCCATTAGAAATTATCCTGTTCCTAAAACAGCGAAGAAATTATCGTCGTTTCTCGGGATGTGTTCATATTACCGGGCTTTCATTAAAGACTTTGCAAAAATAGCTGAGCCACTGCTAAAGTTGAAAAGAAAAAAAGCTAGGTTTTCGTGGTCAGCAGAAGCCAACTTGGCGTTTCAAAAATTGAAAGACGCATTGACTCAAGCTCCCGTCTTAAAATTTCCAGAAGGGGATAAAGGATTAGAGATTTCAGCGGACGCTTCAGATTTCGCGATTGGTGCAGTGCTTTCCCAAAATGGTCAGCCCGTGGCTTTTTTCAGCCGAACATTAAATGAAACCCAAAGAAACTATTCCGCAACAGAGAGAGAAACTCTCGCAGTGTTAGCATCAGTACAGAAATTTCGTGTGTTCTTTGGAAGTTCTCCAGTAACTGTATATACCGACCACGCGGCGGTCACTAGACTCTATTCTGGAAAAAATTTATCACCCAGATTAATAAGGTGGGCTCTCAAATTACAGGAATATAACCTAATAATTAAACATACGCCGGGAAAGGAAAATGTTGTGGCAGATGCTTTAAGCAGAATTAACTTAGATGAAAATGGAAGTGTAATTAAGATAGCCATGTTAACATCCAAAGTATTAGATTCTCGTGAAACAGTAATAGCCGAACTCAAAAAAGATCCGGAGTTCAAAAATATATACAATTATTTGGCCGACCCTGAGAATTTCAATCATCCGGATATTGTGCCGATAAGAAATAGGGCCGAAAATTACGAATTAATTGACGGACTGTTATTCTATACGAAAGCTACTAATGAGAATCATGAATATAGACCGGTTATCCCAGCTAGCATGAGGTTGAATGTATTAGAAGAGTTGCATGATTGTGCCATTTCGGCTCATTTAGGTATAAGAAAAACTGTTCAGAGAGTTCGCGAGGCAGTTTTCTTTCCAGAACTGCAAAAGTTTACTAGGGCGTATGTCCAGTCGTGCCCAACATGTCAATTAAATAATTATGTTAATTTCCGCCCGGCCGGGTTCCTAAATAGTATTAAATCAGAATTCCCAAATCAAATAATAGGCATCGATTTACTTGGACCTTACCCTCGAAGTAAAGTTAATAAAAGCCGATATCTTTTAGTTATAGTGGATCATTTTAGCAAATGGTTAGAGTTAATTCCGTTAAAACGCGCGTCTGCAAAAATTGTAGTAGATTCAATTCTAAATAAGTATATTTTAAAATACGGGGCGCCCCTAAAAGTTATTTCAGACAATGGTCCTCAGTTTGTTAGTAAAATGTTTGAGGAAATGTGTGCAAAACTGGGCATACGTCATCTAAAGATGGTCCCGTATCGTCCGCAGTCAAACATAGCGGAACGGGTGAATAGAAATGTAGTGAAAATAATTCGTAGTTATGTGAAAAACTATCACTCTACCTGGGATAGCCATATAAATGAATTTGCATTTGCACTTAGGACCGCCAAACACGATACTACACAAAAAACACCCGCTGAACTCTTCTTAGGAAGAAAGATCTTGACCCCCCTAGATAAACTGTTCTTTGTACAGGAAAGGGCAGAAGAATTTAAAATGAGTGATATACAAAAGTTAATACGGGAAGCGACGGAAAATATAGAAATGGCCCAAAGAAAACAGAAATTGTACTATGACCTAAAAAGAAGAGAGGTCAAGTACAATGTGGGAGATGAAGTGTTGAAGATTAAACACAACTTGTCAAATGCCCCAGAGGAAAAGGTGGGGAAATTTTTTCCGCGTTTTGAAGGCCCGTTCACAATTGAACAAATTACGGGGGCAGTGGTTATATTAAAAAGAAATGATGGTCAAACGCTCAAAGCGAATGTGGACCAAATAAAACCGTTCTATAATCGCAGCAAAATGGCTGTATTTAAAGATTCGTTTCAGGATCCGAGGCAATCGACTAGCCAGGAAGATATACGTCAGCAAAAACAGCAGGAACCAGCTACAACGGCATCGAAATGTCAGAAGAAGAAAGCTCCCCCCCAACAAAGAAATAAGAACCAAAAAGGTGGTTTCAAAAGAAAGTCTCACGATGCAGGTGAACAAATCTACGAACGGAATTACGAGCGCACCAAGAGAAGAAAGCAGAATGGGCAAGGGAAGCCCAATGTATCCAAAAGAACTGTGGAATCATCGGACAGGTGCCTGAGAAGCAAGAAACGTCGATTGCAGCCTGAGAATCAACTTCCCGAATACAGCAGGAACCAGGACAAGCAACGAGCAAGGGCCCAGGAGAGAAGGGCCCAGTCCACCAAACGTCCAGCGGAGCAACCTCCTCTACAAAGGAAATTGCCGAGGATACAACGACGGAATTTCAAAAGAAAAAGAGACGAGCAGGCTCCGAAAGAACAACGAAAAACGAGGAAACTGAACCAGGCCACAACTTACTCAAGTTTTAAAGATTGGGCCAAGAAAAGGATGGACGATCATAATAAGATAAGTACAATTTCGTATTCAAAAGTTTAGTTAATTTTTGAGTATACTGCAAGTTGCAGGACTGATTTTACCTCAAGCGAGGTTGACTTTTACGCCAAGTGAGCGATAAGTTCTCATATGGAAAGTAAAATGTTTTGTTAAAAGAAATTGTAATTCTTAAAGATTTAAAATTACTTAATTTTGTAAATAGATTAATTCTGTAAAAGCAATGAATTGCTGAAAAGAATATGTTAACTAAATGATTTTGTATGACGCTTTGTCTAAAGACTTGTAAAATGTCTAGAATGAAAATTCGGAAAATTGAAAAACACGATTTAGTCTGTAGACTATTAATTCAATGTAATTTGATATTTCAAGAAAGTACCTTGAGAAAGGAATAGGAAGCACTTGCTGTAAGCTTAGAAATTTAACCTATATTTCTGTAAGCTTAGAAATTTAACCTCTATTTGCATTTCAGGATTGCTATGAAATTGTTAATGTGTTATGAAATGTAACAAATAATATTATGCTAGCAATGCACGTTAAGTGCAATATTAATGTGAATGTTGTGTGCAAACTGCGAATTTGTATGCATGAAAAGTTAAAGATTGACTATTTTAGAATGCAAGTGTTAATTAGGCTCTCCACCAAATACACTTAAAGTGTTAGACATAAAGCTAGTGAGAACCTTAGGATTAGCTGGTTATAGGGCGTTTTTTTCAGGTCTCGTATGTCAAGTTCTAACTAATGTTAGTCGATTGTAGGTGGAAGAGTTGAACACCCCCGAACACATAAAAACCCGCAATGGCGGTTTGCTTTACATCCAACACCGGTGAGAGAGCATACGGGGGAAGAATTTAATTGTGCTTGAATGATAATGTGTGTGTGCAAAATTACACAAAAAAAAAAAAATAAGGATTTGTACCACTTAGAATTATTCTGTTATTATGTCATACTAAAGTTGTTTTCCTTCCAGATTTTGCTGGAAGGAGTAAGACTGTTTGAAGAATAAGACTTGAAAAAAAAAATGTTGAAGATTGTTGTTCCAGAAAATTTCGTCTGTATTTTACACAAACATATATTGCCTTGTAAGAGTTGGCCTAAGTTTAGAACAGTGAAATTTTCGACTATTTAGAATTGCTAGTTTTCAACATGGTCCGTTTGGACCAAAGTAGTTTAACTATCGCAATTCTGGCGGGAAGTATGTAAGGTTTTAGTTAAACTAACCAAGTTTATTTTAATTTAAATCTTTTCTATCTCCTCTCTGCTTCAACTTCCTGTCAGAAGAAGCGCGCGTTTTTAGCTTATGCTAATTTTTGAAGTTCAGCCAAGCACTATTTAAGCCAGAGGTAGAAACCTCTCGGTGTGTGAGAGCTTTGCCTCAGATCACGGTCACGCTGCTCAACGTTCGCCTGACCAGCTAGCAGTTTAAATTTATAAGCCATAGTGCTTACTACGTGATTGCATTGTAAAATAAATTAAAGTGCGGTAGTATTTAGTATACCTTGCTACGCACCCTTTTAGATAGAGGCCAACTTCCGCGAATTGCTCTGCGAAGCAAAGTTTAATTAAGTTCTATTTTAGGTTTAGTATTTAAATTTATTTGATTGTTAAGTTCGACCAAAGTGTGGTCTTTTACTTTCTGTATCTCTCCCGAATTGGGAGGTTTGTTATTAATAGTGAATTAATAAAAGAGGGTTTCAAATCCCTTTACGTGCAGTTATTCTCCAGCCCAGCAGTTACATCAGAACATAGCGTACCTTCCGCTCCCTGTTCCAGTTCAGGACTTAGAACGTAAGGATAAGAACCCTTTACAGAATTTACCATGTTCTCAAAGAATACACACAGAATGCTAAGTCCTGATAACTGGATTTCTTTCAAGAAATGGAACGCTTATCTTAAGAGGGTCATTAAAACCAAGAAAAGGCTGTATTGGGAAAGAATTTGTAGACATACCAGCAAGGATGGTAATTTATTTAGGATAGCTAAAAGCATTCAAAATAACAATAGACAGATCCGAGTTTCAAACAACATATTAAAGTTCTAGGACGGCCACACCTGGTCTGCAGAAGAGCAAAGCGAAATGTTCGCTAAGCATTATTTCAGACTTACTATTCGCAAATTCATTCTGCTAGACTTTAGTGAAGACGAAAGTAGCCGTATTAATAATCCTTTCTCAGATTCAGAACTCGATAAACAACTCGATAGCAACTCTGCACCTGGACAAGATGACCTCACAAGATCTGCTATTACAGTGTTGGCGGATGATTGCAAGCTAGTGCTTCTCGAGGTCTGCAACAATTCATGGTCCTCGGGTCTGATCCCTAAAAATTACAAAGAAGCTACTGTCATTCCTTTTCTAAAACCCGGAAGTGACAGTGGTTTCTAATTACAGACCGATCTTTTTAACACAAATTTTAGTCATGGTGATGGAAAGGAGGGTTCTAAACCTACTACTTCCGAGGATTCAGCAAAATAAAAGGTTCTCAGGAATTCATTATGGCCTTTATCCCGAATAGGAGCTGTCTAGTCCTGCTTAATAAATTGTTCAGGAGCATCCTGCACCACAGGAAGCAAAGAAAAATTGTTCAGCTTGTGGCCCTCGATCTCAAAGCTGCATTCGATTCAGTATGGCATGATGGCCTGCTCTACAAAATCATGCAATTCGGTATCAAAGGGAATATTATCCTATAGATTGCTAACTTTTTGAACCAGAGAACAATCAGAATGAAATGGAGAGGGGTACTTTGAAGAAGCTACGAGCTTACCAGCGGGGTCCCCTAAGGCTGCATTTTGTCTCCAATTGTCTTCACCATTTTCATGCATGACATCTGTGAGATTATACCGACGGAAGTCGATTGCTACGTGTATGCGGACAGCATCTTTCTCTACAGCGTAGATGTCTCGCACTCTAAGGCAGTCAGCAATTTGCAGCGAACGCTGTTAAAAGTGTATAAATGGGCTAAGGAGTGGAACTTATGCATCTCTCGAGAGAAAAGCAAATCGATCATTTTTGGTGGGACAAAGAATAGTGAAGAGAATTTCCTGAAGCTTAACGATGTTTTAAGCATTCCTATGGAAGATTATGTTAAAATTTTAGGCATGTGGTTTGATAATAAACCGAGTGGAATGTCCATGTAAATAAAATTCTTCTGAAAGTGGAAAGACTGCTAAATGCATTTAAGTTCATCCCGAGCCCCAGTATTCTATGCAAAAATGTCTTTTCTGACTGCTTTCATTCACATGTTTTCCAAATTTAAGATTATACAGACTTCTTGAATAAGCAAGAGTGTTCATGTGAGTAGTGCAAGCAGCGTATAAAATATAATATCTCTTAATTTGGTTATTTGATGGCTGAATCATCGTCCGTCCACACTGGAAGTTAAGATGATTGATCTATGATTTATCGTTGCAGAATCTGTGTAAGGCTTTTAGTTCCTGCTTTTTGTGTGTGACAATAATGCTTCTAGTAAATAGAATATTATGTTTCTCTCAGCCATGTTGAATGGCTTGCTTGTTTCGTATTTACAATTAGTGTAATTAAATAAATTTAAAGGGAATACAGTCCCTGTGTCATAGAAGTTATGTACTTAAGCATTTAAAGTGACATGTAGTCCTTTCTGACTAAGTTTAGCCAGAGAGTTAGTGGAGACAGTGATTGTATCTGACGCATTGTAACTACACAACTACAAATGTTGGCGGTGAAAAATCACTTCGGTTTCTGAGGTAAGTGGATGTTGAATATTTATATGCTATTTAAAAAGAATTTATCTATAACTTATTTTTAAGAATACTGTTATAATAGAGCATAAAAGTGTTGTTGGGTTGTAAAAGAGTGTTTATAAAAATGTTCATAAAAGTGTTGTTGTTATTTAATTCCAATGTTCAATCTTAGAACCCCACAAACACTAACAATCGAATAATCTCTTAAGTGTGAGAAAAAACACGTAAGACTTAAGAAGGGTTAACTACCCCTTATTTCTCAGAATAAATGCAGTCAAGTCGGAGTTTACAGCAAAGCCTCCACTTGGGCTTGAACTTAAATAATTATGAAATTAAACTAAACTAAGCTTAACTAAAGCTATCAGAAAGATATAGCCGAAGCTATCAGATTTCTAAGTAGTTGGCTCCCAAATATTAATTAAATCGGCGAAGCCATGCAAGCGCCTAAAGTACGGCCGAGCGTAGTAGCTAAGAGAGATCGTAGCCAAAAGGCAAACGCGCGCTAGTCAGAAAATCAGACTCTCTCTCTTGAAGTTGGCGAAACATCGACTTAAATACACATTTGCATTCACTGCATTTCTGAAATTACATTCTGGTTGGAAATTGTAAGCTGAAATTAGAATAGATAGAAAAGTTGCATAACTTAAAATAACTATTAATAAAATTAGGATAAACCTTACATCTCTTTTCAAAAACTTTACAGTGTTTCGATTTCATCTTAATATCGGCGTAAAGTAATTTGAGAACAACTTGTCTTTTTACATGGAGCAATTATGAATGAACTTAAAGAACTTCTTTAAGTAGGAGTGCTACTAATTATATTAAGAAAATAGAAGTTTTGATTACAGCTGATGAAATTAATTTAAAGAACTAGAGGAATGTGCGGAATTATTGAAACAAAAAGAAATTGAGCTAACGAAGCTTGATGTTGAAATTGAAAATTTAATTACCGATACTTAAGAATTAGAACTAAGAATTAGAACCGATACTTAAGAATTAAAGAATTAGAAAACGAAATAGATAATATTCAGGAGTAGGCAGATAAAATTTATTTATGGAAATTTAAAGGTGAAAAAAATATTAAAACACTACAATAGTAAATATGAATCTGATAGTGTAATTTCAGAACAGGATCTTCGCAATATTAAATTACCGAAGTTAACATTATTGACTGTTGAAGGTAATATTACAGAATGGATAGCTTTTAAGAATCTGTTCATTTCATGTTTACGAATTAACGAAAATTTATCTAATGCTAAACTTTACAGTATTTGAAGGCTTCGTTGAAAGGTGAAACGTATTGTGTCATTCAAACCATTCACATTTTAGATTGTAATTTTGAAACAGCATGGAATCTTTTAGACAAGAGATGTTCAAATGAGAGATAAGAGAGTTTTGCACGTATTTAACATTTCCTAAGTTTATCAACTACACAGAATGAATTCTAGTGTTGCTATTTTAAATTTAATTGATAACATTAAAGAAGTAATTCGCTCATTAGAAGTATTTAATCAAACCATCGATAATTTTGGTGATACTTTGATGACTTATTTAATTTTACAAAAATTAAATCATTCTACAAAATTATGGTGGAGACGTCAGCTAAATTGTAATGACATTACGAAACCTAATTGATTCCTGAAGAACTTGCAAGAGCACCTCAAAATAGCAAATCAATAAGCCACTCAGGATCTTATCCAGTTCAGGCAGGCAAAACTTAAGTTCATCCAGGCTCACAGCATAGAGTCAGTGTTGCTAGAAGTAAAAGTAGTTATGGTGTCATAAAACGAGCTTTTGTGAATTGTGTCCTCTTTCTATACAGTCTAAAAACTGTAAACTGCGTCCCATCTAATACTTTTGTATTAGTTTTAGTTTATGTTTTCGTAATAGCATTTTCATTACAGAATAAGAAGTTGCAAAAATCACCAATTGTTAAAAATTCCCTTGAATTTCAACGGAAGCCAGGCTATTCATGTGAGTAATGCGAGCAGCATATAAAATTTAATGTTGCTTAATTTGGTTATTTGATATCTGCATCATTAGTCCGTCCCAACTGAAAGTTGAAATGATTGAGCTATGATTTACCGTTACGGACTCCATGCAAGTTTTTCTGTTTCTTTTTTTTTGCATGTGTTTGTGTGTGTTGCATTGTTTGTGACAGAAATTCAGAATGGCTCACTTATTGATATTACTCATCCATGCTGAAAGACTCGAAGGAACCGAGAAAATGTACAAAACAATCAACATTTAACAGAGCTAATATTGTGTCGCAGTAAGCTTGGCTTCATATTTGCAAATGTACGAGTTTGCACTTTTTTAAATTAAACAATAATTAAAAAAAGCTGTCTACAGCACATGACTTTCTTGTATGGAATATTAAATTATATGCATTTCCTGCATTTCATTTAAACTTATTTCCTCGAATTTCATTAGAAATATATCTCTCATTCAATTAATTCAGTACTCACTTCGCTGCAAGACAAAAATACATAAAAACTCAAAATATTTTCATTAAAAAACGAAATATTACAAATATTAAAAAACATCAAATACAGTTAAAACAATTAAAAAATACAATAAAATTAGTTTCTATGCAAAAACAAGCAATTCGGCCAGCAGGCAACAAGGCAGATTTTTTTCGACGACACTGAAGGTGCAGAAAGAATTAATTCACTGTTTTGCTAAGTTTCAATTGTAAACAAATATGGCTGCTATGGTAAAAAAATTAGTTTAAGCACTAAAATTGCTTTAAAAAAAGATAAAAAACTAGTTAAAGATTAGTTTTAGCCGCACTTAAACAACTTTTAAATTCTTGATTCTACAAATATTGCATGCAGATTAACTAAAGGCATAAAAACCTTAACCGGAAGAGAAGAAAAACATAATTCAAATCACTTTTAAAGCAAAAAATGCACAATTTATATATATATGTGTATTTTTAGTGCGGCCGATTGCCACCAAAATGAGAGGTGCACAATTACACGGTATAGCAGTCCTATATACAAAATGCCAACGTTCTGAGGCTACTCGTTTCTGAGCTATGCGAAATACATAAGTACGTACGTACAGACGCTACGAAAAAATCTCTTCTGAATAATCCATTCTAAATCAGTTTTGTAATTCGTTTTGGGTAAAAGAGTCCTTTATTCTATCCTTACGTACAGATGTCACGCAAAAACATCGTTAAATAGCTTGCTATAACGGTCAAAATGGCAATTTCGTTGAAATATGGTACCCGGAATTTTTCGTGATTACAATACTTCCTTTGCTTCGTACAAGGAAGTAAAAACCAAAAAGAGGTACACAAAATTAACGGTTTTATCTCTGCTTTTCTTAGATAAATTTTCTTTATTCAGCAGTTTTTTATTAAGTAATGTTAAAGGATACTTAAACTTGATTTTTTAGTGAAACTGTCTAATTTTAAAAGAGAAATCTTGGCGAAATTTCTTATGTTTAATGCAATTAAAGTGAAACATTTTGAATAGGATTAGAAGCAAAAAGATCTTCTAAATATCTATATACTGAATTTCATGATAATTAATAGTTACTGAGAATAATACTTATTTTCACAAATTATTAAAGAATGTTATGGGTACATTTTTAAAAGCAGCCTAGCATAAAGTGTTTGGTGGGTTTTGTAAATGTAAAAGATTATAGAAATGAAAGAAAAACGTGCCGCAAGAACTTTATTACAAAACTATATTAATTACAATAATAAAAGATAAACTGAATATTCTAACAAAATAAATTTTATAATTTCTCAGTATTCAAACAATTTTTCAAACAACCTCAAATAAATTAAGCTTATTTAAGCAGTATATTATGAACCCCAGTTGAATGCATACAGAATAAATATTTAAAAATAAATTTTATTATCCTCCTGCAACGGGAAAAGATGAAATATTAGCCCTTCAGATACCACAATAACATTTCTTATAGCTGTTATTTATGAAATCCCATGTTTTTAAACCGATTTCGTATCTGAATGCTATATTGAAAATAAAAATTCTCGATTTTACGATTAAGAATGTTTTTTTATTTCACATGATGAAAGACATTAAGGTGATTTGCACAGGCAAATGATCTCAATCGACTTATGTCATTTGTCCGAAAACTGCTTAAATGTTTTCTGAAAGAAATTTTTTAGAAGGTCAGATTATGAGTTTATGAAATTCTGATGGAAACGGTAGGATAATATTTTTTCTTCCTAGCAAATATTATTCAGATTCTCTAGTTGAAAACAATAAATAACAATATTTCGTTTTATAACTGATGGTCAATGTATATACTAAGCATATTTTGTAATATAAGCTGATCCACATGCAAGATGGAAATGAAGATTTTATTTCAAAAATTCAGCCAGAATTCAAAACTCATATATAAGTCAAATTTCAAATTGTTCTATAAATCAAGTTTATCATGAAAAGTTCGAATAATTGGTCGTCTAACTGTGTAAGGTTTTAGTTAAGCTAACAAAGTTTTATTTTATTTCTCTTTCTATCTGTTCTCATTTCAACTTCCCGTTAGAATAAGCTGTGGAGCCAAGTTCTATTTAAACCGTAGGTAGGAAAATCTCAGTGTGAGAGAGCTTTTAGTCTCAGACCACGGTTACTCTATTCGACGTTCGCCTGACCAGCTAATATTTAAATTCTAAGCTGTAGCGCCGTTACTTTATTACTCATTGAAGTAATTCTAAGTGCTTCAGTATTAGTTAAATCTTGCTACGCACCATTTAGTTTAGAGGCCAATCTCGCGTTATAGCTCTGTGAGCAACGCCTATTTAATTTCTAATTAGTCTTAGTTTAAATTAATTTGATTGTTCAGTTTAGACCCAGTTGTTATTTTCTGTATCCCTCCCGAGTTGAGAAGTGGCTGTAAATAATTGTGATTTAATAAAAGAGGATTTTAAATCCCTTTAAAGTGCAGTTCTTCTACCACTTAATCACAATATTCTACCACAGAACATAGCTGCATTCAGCTCCCTGTTCAAGATCAGGCCTCAAATACTTTCACGAAGATGTTTGCCAAGAATATGCACGGAACTCTCAGTCCCGACAACTGATCTATGAGACAAGTTGAAGGGCAATACCGGACTCTCCTTTGTTCGAAAAATAGAGCAGAAGCAATGTTCCATTGTCCAAAAACTTATATATCAGCAGTGAAATGGACAGAATTAAAGATGAAATTACCTACGAGGCGAATGACTGTAATGTTAATGCCGTTCAGCTGGGACTTCAATGTAATTGAAAGACTACCGACAGTTCAAGACAAATTCCGAATTAAATGTTGGCACTGAGAAATTTGATTAATGTATGTATTAGGAGTAAATAAAATAAAATTTTTCTTCAACTAATTTCAATGAATTCCATTTTAAGGTGTTTCAATTATTGTATTTCCTTGCGTGTTATTCCCTTTTTTAAAAGCTGTTTTTAATGCACAAATCTCTGTCATAAACCTACGTTCGCCAATTATTCAGCTATTACGATTAGATATGATTAGATGCGATTAGATGATATGATTATATGATTAGATGTTAAGATTCGGCAGATGTTATGATTATTCGGCAGATTAATATGTTATACTTATTCGGATTTCTTTCTAATGTTTTCAATTAATTTCAATGAATTCCATTTTAATATGCTTCATTTACCGTATTTCTTTGCAGTTTTCCCCTTTTCTCAATAATTTTATCACCCGAAAATCGAGAGGGGAATATTTTGCGGAAATTTAATTTTCGCAGAACGCGGTTACGGTAAGAGAATAACAAATGAAAAGTAAATCGTGGATGAACTACAGGCAACTCTCACAATATTATTTCTTTAAAAGAAACCTACATTCCAATAGGAATACATAGTAATATTAACATAAAAAAAATCTGAAAGATTTCAGATTTTAAATTACGTCCAAAGGCGCATTTTTTTTAACGTTTCGTGTGCTACCTTTTTTTATTAAATATCATGTACTACGTACTCAAACCATAAAATTCAGTTCAAAATCAATATCGCAAAATCATTTTAAAATGAACATATCTTTAGAATTTCCGTAAGTCTCGTGCAAGTCTCATGCGCTGGAGATAAAAATGTTTTTTTTCCGTACAGTGTTGCCATTGCTCGCTTTGAAATCATTTAGTTTGTTAATCAGAAATTCGTTGAAATGTTACAAAACATAAAATCGATAATAAAGCAAATTTCAAATTCAAAATTAGGGCTTCCAGATACCCATATTCGCAGTAGGATTACGTCATTCAAAATTCGATGGCTCTAGGTTTTATCACAATGCGAGAAACATGCATACATTTATGCAGATTTTTCATTTTTTAAAATTTAATGCAGAGCGATAACATTTAGTGGCAACAATCTGAAAAGTGAAACGGGCATTCAAAGTGAATCGACGCAAAATCGCAAAACGAAAGTAATAGTCCTTCGGGACTAAATCCCTTTGGACTAATTACAATATCTAATAAGTTATCTTCATTTCTACTTCCCTCTAACTTTAATCTTGCCTGTTCTTGTTATTGTCTCTACTAAGCCTTAGACATCAAATCACCATAAGTAATTGGAGAAGGTGAATGCGCAGCTTATTCAGTGACTGAATTTCAGTTCATGTTTACTTCATCATGGTGAGTGAGCTTTTATATTAGGCTGACGTAAAGTTCAATAGTTACAACTCAAAGCTTCGGCGTGACCTTTCGCAGTTAGTTTGCTAGATTTTATCTTTTTTAAGACGAAAACAGGTGACTACGTGAACGATTCTATTTTAAAAGTTAGGTGAGCTTATTCTCTAAACAGATTGTGAAAGAGGAAAATTGTGCAGATATTTTGAAATTTTGAGAATTGTGCGCTGAAAGCACAACCTCATATCCTGATTTATAAAACCTTAAGGATTTTAAAAATACGCAAAGAAATACGGTATTCATTTCTGAAACAGAATTATTGCAAATTCTTTCGAATTCCTATTAAGTCGACTCGCAACACTCCAGAAACAAAACGTTTACTAACATACTCTCGGCTTAATTATACGATAAATATACGGTAATATACGTTAATTATTATACATATACTTCTTCGTTTTGGATACTGATGGCTCACACTGTTATGAAATGCATCATACTGGTATTAACTACTAGATTCTTCACTAATCAAATCTTTCACTAACCAGAATGTAACAACATGTAACAACGATTAGATGATCCTTCAGATGATATACATAATTTTTGCGCATTCTAAGTTATGAATGAGATGTAACGCTGTTACGTGAACCTAACGCCAGAGTGTCGCTATGGTAAACAAATATAGTGAATTTTAAAGAATTCATTTATTCTATTGTGTTTTATGCGCTATCGGCGAAGTAGATTTAATTCAATCCGATAAGTTTAAATGAAATGCAAATTGTGTATAATTTAATATTCTGTACTAGGAAGTCATGGGTGTATACATTAGATGTTCTAAAATGACATCTCTACTTAAAACGTGGGTTGTAACTTTTTTATCATCAATAAGTTAGTTGTTGACATACTTAATTTTTAATTATTGCAATTCTTTCCAATTTTAGCTTATTCAGAATTTTTTACCTGAGCATATTTGAGAATATGTTACCTATTAGTATTAATAACGCAGTATTCTACGCCTCTTCCATTAGATATAAGATATTTAAAATGAAGTGTTAAAGAATAATACTTGCTGGTAATTTTTAAATTGAATATTTGTTGCTAAATCTGTAATATATCTTCTGTATGCTTTTGTGATTAACATTTTTCTCCTATATGCGGTATGATGATTTTTATTTTAAATTAGAAAATTTATTTTCTTATAAAATTGGGCCGAACTTTCTGTTGTGTAACATTAAGCCTTGTACTTTGGTTTGATCATTCGGTTTATTTAAGGAAATCTGCCTGGACGAAGTATTCTCATTGAATAACTGAATAATCTAATAATTGATTTTAAAATTAAACAAATTTGCCCTAATATTACTCTAGTTCACTATACATTCAACCTGTTGTATGTTCAATAGTATAGCAATATCTAAAATTTTGATTGTGTTCCTAATTTGTAAGTACGACTAAATTTATAAAATGTATCATTATAAGACGAAGTACTGTGAATTGAAGAGGTATCTTGTTGATAAAACATCGGATGTAATCACAAATTTCGTATTTATAAAATGTTTATTTCGAAATTGTTTATTATATTAGAGAGTTATCATCGTTATTTTTGGTCATCAAACAATAATTTATGTCCTGTTTTCATAAATTACAAATTAATTAATTTAACTTAAATATGTCTGTCGTTAGCCATGTGTCTTCAATTGTGTTCCAGCCATAATTCCTGCTATTTTAATATGCCTGCGTAAAATATTTCTGATTGCAAGACAACTTAAAATATAATTTGAGGTTACTCGAAAGTTTGTAAGAATATTTCCATTGTTATATTAAAATACGTATTTTTCACTTTCTAATTAAAACTGATTCGCCTCGGAGATTGCCTATTTGTTCTGGTTCCATAACATCTTTCAGCCATTTCGTCATGTCATAAGGAGCTAGATCACCACCATATTTCATAGGTACAACAGATCGAGGAAAATACTTCACAAGTTCTTCTGGCCTGGAGTGAAAATGAACCTGAAAATAATTATGCAATTTTTAAAAACATTAGTGAATAATGACAAAAACAAATGATGACAAAAAATTTGAAAATTATATGTCATCGACATACGCCCAAACCACGAATTTATATTTATTTGCTGTTTTTACAAATTTTTAATTACATGCATTTTCTAGTTTATTTTCGGAAGTTTTATGTTGAGCTGAAAGAAAGAAAAGGTACCTATACATGAAAAGCATTAATTGGAAGTCATTATGGCTTTCCAATGCGGAGGGGGTTTTGTGTTCCGTCCCCAATGGCCATTTTATGTATTTAAATTTAGCACTTGCTGCTAATCACATTGATTCCTTTTTTCCTTTTCAGTAGCATAAATACCACATTTTCTGTTTTCTTGTATTAATAATAATTTCTTATGAGAAATCACTTGATTTAAAACAATTTTTACTTAACTTCTTACTTATTTTATATAGAATTTAATTTATCGATTAATATTTATTGAATCTTTTTAGAATATTCCATTTCTGACATTCAATACTTGGAAAAATGCATACAGTTTAATAAATTATTTATTTTGTGTTTGAACAATCGCCATTTTCATTTCGAAATAAAATATTTTCTCGTGGATAAACCAATATTAATTTAAAATTGTTAAATGTGAGTTAATGATACTCTTCATTTTTAGCTCATTTTAAATTCATATGCCTATAATGCTTGTAATTTTTTGTCTACATATTCAGTTCACCGTAGCAGAAACAGTCTATCACTTTCGTTACTGTAACAGCGTTATTAGAATTCTGCGATTATGTACTACAGAAACTTTGCTAAGGACTACAGAAGTTTATTTAGTTTAAAATCTTTTAGGAAATTTTGCAGATTCCAGATTTGTTTCGGAAAGGATAATGCATTAATTTTTTATACTTTTCTGTCTGATCAAATCATTTCTGAAAAATTGCAAAAGCAATTGTGTATTTCTGAAATATTTTACACCATTCCATATTGCTTAATGCTAAATTGTATAATTCTGAATTTTGCTGCAGTTCTCTTTCTAAATAGGTAAATAAAAGACTTATTACGATTTTATCTAAAACTTTGTACTGAAACAGAGTATTACGGACGACTAACTAAATTTTTAGTGCATTACAATAGAATGAGAAAACATAGAGGTTATTTTTACTAGACTATTGGGATTAAATTTAAGATCTGCGAAAATGTAATACAATTGTAAATTCTGCGCAAAATATCCATTTGAACTCGGAGTAAAAGGACTATTTCTCATCTAATATTTATTCTTTGAAAATATTTATATTTGCAAAAATTTAAAACTCAAAGCAGCGAATATATTAGAGTTTAATACAGAATAAACCTTTTTCTTCATAATTATCTATTCTTATATAAAAATTTTATCAAATATTTTGGAGGTACAACAGCATAAAATGCAATTACAGAACACATATGGTGTTAAGGTACTTAATATCACTATGTTTCATAATATTTAAATTATATTAAATGAGATGATTTGTTGGTTAAATAAATGAGCAAATTAGTAATGCATACCCTTTTCTTTAACTTCTCTGACAGAAATTGCTTTATAAGAAACCATCCAATCCTTAAAGTTGCAGAGGACTTTACAATATAGATACTTTTATATCTTGCAGGAGCACATTCCTGATGAAAATTAAAAATTTTCTTACAGACGTACCGTCTTAAAAAAATTAATCACGCTATACTATTCTTATAATTTAAAATGAATTCTCCTCTTGATACAAAGTACTTAAACCTGTCGAAATATTCTAATATCTCAGAACATTGATTTTTCAAATTAAAATTGAAATGGAAACCTAGAAATTTAAGTTATATACCCTGGTGAAATAAATTAAGAGAATTTTCATATTTGATCTACGATCTCCAGAACCACTGGACAGATTTTAATAAAATTTGGCGTGAATATCGGTTTATATAATAGAAACAAAGTAAACATTCAACAGTTATAATAGACACACATGTTCGTGTGTAACACGCGTGGGAGTCTGAAAGTCTGAAACAGCGATTGCAGAAGACACAAAAAAAATGTGTTAGCAGGGGGTACGGTCCCCTCTTACAGCCATACAGGCCTCAAAGGATGATGTCATACTGCAAATAAGACAGTTTATCAGTACCTGTGGCAATTAGTACTACTCATTCAGCAACACTGTTTTCAGTTCCTAGATGGTTCTCGGAGAGGGGTTGCGAGTTGCGATTGCCCTCCCCAGACATTCTCTATAGGGTTGAGGTCTGAAAACCTGGCTGGCCAATCCATACTCACTCTCGAGAAATTCGTCGACCAGAAGAGCTGTATGTGGCCTCGCGTTATCGTCTTAACTCGGGGCCCACTGCACCCCGAAAAAGGCGAACACAGGGATCCAAGACCTCATCCCTATACCTCACACCACTGCCAGAGCCTCTGTCAAAGACGTGGAGATGTGTGCGGCCATCCAACATGATGCCTGCCCAGACCATTACACCGCCACTGCCATAATTGTTGATTTCGCAGACATTGGAGGGTAGGTAGTGGGTCCTTGGCTCTCTCCATATGAAAGTACGGCGAGAATCCGTGTTTAGACTAAAACGGGATTCGTCGGTGAACAGAACGGTCGCCCATTGCTCCGTACTCCAATCACTACGCTGCCTGCACCATGCTAATCGGACTCTCTTGTCCGTAGACGTGAGCGGGACTCAAATAGCCGGTCTTCTGGCAAAAAACCCTCTCTCATTCAGTCTTTTGGAAACAGTCACCCTTATTACACGGGTTCCTGTGGCTGCATACAGGTCCCGAGAGAGCTGAGAAGTTGTAGCCCCTGTGTTGCGCCTCGTTAAAATGGACAAATAGAGATCTTCTCTGGCCCTTGTGGCTTTTGGTGTATAGCTGCCCAGGCTTTCTCTGGATGGATCCAGTATCCTGGAATTGTTTCCATAGTTACACACGACGCTAGGCGTTAAATTAAATTCTCTGCATACCTATACTTGCAACTGGGCTGCCTTTAGCCTCTCTACAATTCGCCACCTCATTCCGTCATCTAAACGTTGGTATTTACTCATTTGTACTGTTCCGACGTGAATTTAACCGATTGCTGCAAGATAACACCAAGAAATTCGTTGAGGTATGCTAGCGAACGCAATTCGTCTCATCTTCCACGCGCTTATAAAGCCAGTTTTTCTGCTGGCTCCGCCTACACACACGTGTACGCTTACGTATTTGCCGTACAAGATTTGCATTTTTATCTAGAAGTAGTCTTGTTTCCTTCAGCTCAGTTCTTTTCATGCAATTCGATAAAATACGCAAATTCTCTTAATTTTTTTCACCAGTGTAATATTTATATTATGCCAGCATAAAAATTTTTACGGCTTATATTTCAAGAATGAACGATAGACAGCAGAAGCAAGCAATGCATGCTGGCAGCATCAAGCGAAGCTGCAAAAAATAGGTGCATTCGAAATCCGAAATCGTTGTTTCTTGTGCTGGCATCAGCCTAAAGCCTTTAATTCAGTTGTCTTGCTAGTGAATCTTTGATTAAGGAAGTTTGATGTAGGATGATGTAGTCTTGCTAGTGAAACTTTGATGAAACACTAAGTGCTGCCCAAAAAGGTGAGATTCCAAATTTATTCTTTAATATATTCTTTAAATAAAAATTTTATCATCAAATATTTAGATAAAATTTTTATTTAAAGAATCCTTGAGAATGCAGAAAACCTCGAATTTTCGTTGCTTGAGAATGCAGAAAATCTTGAATATAAAAGAAGGCTATATACATATATACAAAAAACAGGATAAATGCAAAATAACTTGCATTACGTAGCAATGCATAACAAATAGTTACATATTTATTCGCAGGATTATTTATAGACTTGGTTCTTTATTGAAATTTTGATCTATGATTGAAGGGAGTTGTCGCATTGCAGATGGATTACATAAGCAAATGAAACCTATTAATTTTGGAAGACTCAATGTAGAAAGTTATTATGAACAATATTACAAACAGTTTCTGCTTTTAGGACAGAAAGAGGGCATAATCGAATTTAAATGAAAAATTGTAAAGACAATTGCCAAATTAAGGTTATTATTTTTTTCATATTATATATGTTGCACATATGTATATATATATATGGTATATATATTTATTATTATATACAAAGTAAAAAGCAGTTCAAAACGTGATCTACTTTCACGCTGAAGCAGCAACAAATGATGGCAATAGTGCAAAATAAATTAAATTAATAGATGTTGAATCAATGTATTTAAGTATCAATGATTTGTTCATTTAAAAATGCCTGCTGTTCAGTTTGCTTCAATGAGGGGATTAATATATTATCAAGTTTGTTTACAAACGACGTAGGAACCTCGGTCCCCCTCTGGCGGAGAAAAGAAAAAGTGTTGTCCTTTTCCGGAATGGCAACATCAAAATTATATTCTAAAGATATTTGCATAAACGTGAATGAATATTTTATGATAGAGCAGCTAATATTTTTGTCGTTTTTAAAGTTTAAATAAAAGTTGATATTGTCAAAAACGGTTTTGTTTATTTTGAAAAACCTAGTTTTCATTTAAAGAACCGCTATTTACTGAAATTTAATAAAATGCGGAAAGAAAATGCATCTGAGCGTGGAATGTGGACTGGAGTAAGGGTGTGTATCTATTTCGACAACACTTGATAAATTTAACAAATATGAAGTAATATTTAAATAAGAAAGCTCAATAATACATTTTCCGCTTTAAATATATTTTACATGGATGTTGCCACCTTCCAATAATATAAATATTTTAGATATTTTATTTTTTATTTGATAACTGTGATATATATTATGCGGTTAAATTTAAATTTTAGAAGCTTCTATTTTATTTTTAGACTTCGACTTTTCTTATATTTATTTACATTTAAATCCCATTTTGTAATAACGTTTATTATTTATTTATTACATTTTATTTAGTTTAACTGGCTTTGTAGCTGTATATGGTCTTATAGTGCCACTAAATGGCAGGATGTACGAGTTCAAAATCTGCATTAGTCTCTGAAAAGCCATTTCATTTTCAGGGATTCTAATTATTATGCCCTTCATAAGCAAGGCTTTAATGCATACTTTCACAAACGCCGTACTCTAACGGAATCAAAGTTTTGCGGCTAAATTCAAATCACAATATACACAATCACAATGTATTATTTAAGCTAGAAGTTCTTTAGCATTACTTGCTATTCACCTGTAAACATTCCTTCTGGGATCATATAAGCAACTTTATGAACCGTCGCCGTCGCAGAAAGCACTCTGAAGTCAATGTCTGTAGAGAAGTTACGTGTCTGTATCTGCTCAGTCAGAACTCAAGATAGAATCATTTTAAATTGTTACCTTATTACACGTTCATCTTCTAAACTTCATCGAGCACACAATCCATAACACAGAGAGTCATTTGCTTTAAATCCATGAGTCGTTCTCGAAAACCGCGCGAGATTCATTCACGCAGTAAACTAGTAGTTTGATAAATTTTATACACTGAATGAACTGCATATGAATTATTTACATATAAACATAAAGTATGTTTAAAAATCTTTTAAAGTAGTAATTAAATTTTCAAAATTATCTATAATTTTTTAAAAGTTAATATGATTTTTCCGGCCTTTTTATATCTTAATTAAATTATTATTATATATAAGCATGTGCGATATTCTAATCTTATTTTAGAATATAAAAATTGTTGTTGTCGAGTGCAGTAATCTAGTGAGACATTTCTTAAATATTTGCTATCCTAGAATGCTCATCATAAGAAAAACTAATATATATATATATATATGTATATATATTATACTATATATAAATTCAATATAAACGTAATTAAAAGTAAATTAAAGCCCAAGACTAGCGCTAAAGCTGCAAAGTAATAAACCAGTAATTCACAGCAAATTATAATAAGAAAACTTTCCATATACCACCTCTAAGGAACAGAAATTCAATTTAAAATCATCATCAAAAAAGTGACTAGAAAATTCTTTTTTTTAATTCTTTTTAAAATTCTGACAAATACTTTTTCTATGATGATTTTAAATTGAATTTCTGTTCCTTGGAGGTGGTATATTGGAAAATTTTTTTATTACAATTTGTTGTGAATTATAAACTTCATTTTTATAATAATATTATAATCTAAATAATATTATTTATTTTGTTTACTTACTGACTGATTTATAACTATAACGCTGACGAGATTTCAAAGAGAATAACCAGACACTTAGACTACAGAGACATTCCAAAAAGTGAGTCTTAGGAAGAGATCAGGCAGGTATATTAACGTACCAAGAATTATATAGTGTTGCGAAAAATTCGGCGGTTGAGGCTGTATGTAAGCTTTCCGGCATAGCACTAGGGTTGCCATAAATTAGTGTATGGTAGGGTTGCCAGATTGGCGACTTTATCGCCCATTTGGCGACCGAATTGGTGATATCATATGGTCCAATCGGGAAGCTTCTAGAATAACTTCCTGTCGAGATATTTCTCGAAACGTGTGCAACCTAAGGTAAAGCTACATAAACCCCTGCGTTTCTGAGAGCCAGCATTGTGAGAATAGCTGCTTACTGTGAGTGCTAAGCTACGCGAGAGTTTTGTTTACGGAAAGCGATCGAGATAGTGCTTTGCCGTGAAGCTACCTTTACAGTATAGCTTGACAGTGTATTGGTGATTGTTCCACGGTGTTTATTATAAGTTTAGTGTTGCCGTGAAGCTACCTTTACAGTTACAGCCTGAAGCTGTGTTGCTGATTGTTTCAGCGTATTTATTGTAGATTTCGACGCTTTTATAGGTAATTTTGGAACTGTGCTGTAAATAGTGATTCTTGTAAATAAATTGTGCTTTTTATTGTTCTGCATCGTGTTTTCATCGGATACTCTCAAATCCACGAACCCGTATAACGTAACAATAGATTTACAAGACCAAGACCTGAAAGCTATGTGTGCTGTTTTCTTCAGCTTTCGATTTTGTTGGAATAACTCCGAAAATTGTAAACGCATTGGGTATTTTAGTGCACATTCATTTTCCACGGATAAAAACTTTAAAAATAATTAAGTGAAATATACCTGAAATATTCAAACTTCAGACCGCCTATGCTGATGATGACAGTAAGTTTTGCGAATATTATAAACAGCTTACCTTTCCACCATAATATAACAAATAAATGTTTCCTGGTGTGCAGTATCTGAGATGCTTGATGGAACTGCTTTTAACATCCAAAATTATCTTAATTCCGTTTATCTGTGTCATTGGATTACGTAACGCTTGCCCAATGTATACAAGTAGCAGACGTTTAAGAGCGTCAACAGAAATCTCGTCAGGATCCCAGTTATCTGAAACAGAAAGTATTAAAGATCTTGGTTAGCCAGTACTTTCAAGCAAAGGAGCTAATTAACCTATCTTCTGCAAGTACGAAATTCTCTTATCAACTTAAATAATTCCCTTTTCCCAATGGCGGGCTGTAGCCGTTTATAGGCGTTGGCTACTACTAAGCCGAAAGCACTGGTCTATTTATTATGGAAGCCCTAATACGTGGGTCATCATTGCCTCCTATGAAGGGAGGGACAAAGTGTTTCCATGCTTTCTCCTGGATTCGAACTCGTGCCTTTCGGTACGGCAATCAGAGTCAATAACCACTTTCCCGTCAGGGCGGCACCTAAATAAATAATTATCACAAAAATGAAAGTTTGCAACTGAATGAGAAAAAAACAAACGAGAATGACTGCAGATATTATAGTTAAATGACCCTTTTTGTTTAATTTAAAATTATTTTAATGTATCAGGGGTTCTCAACATTTTTTGTCCCATGCGCCCTTTTACCATTGCTATATACACTGCTCGACATTGAAGATGCAACACCAAGAAGGAGTGGTCAGAAATTTATGCAAATTTTAGAGTCGACGCATGTCGTTATTTCTGCCAGACGAATTATCGAAGAAAGTTGGTTTTTGTCCCGGAGGATATCTGTAATAGGAGAGAATGCCATGTCGTCGTCAAAGACGGCACTTCCAGCAGATAGACGATTTTACGAGGGGTATGGTGATTGGACTGAGAAGGGCGGGTTGGTCCTTACGTCAAATCGCAGCTATATGCGAGCGCGGTGCATCGGCTATGGCGAACATGGTTGGAACAAGGAAATGTGGGAAGAAGGAGGGGTGCAGGTGCAGCCCGAGTGACGTCAGCACGTCACTCCGGCTGCACCTGCACCCCTCCTGGCTGTGGTGAGACAAGCTGTGGCGGTCTTCCGCTAGTCATTTGTACCCCGATTCTGCAGCATGTGCAAGATACCTTGCATGTTCCAATGTCGACCAGAACCATTTCGCGCTGATTGGTTGAACGTGGCCTGAACTCACGGCGTCCGTCAAGAAGACTGCCATTGACCCCACAGCATAGACGCCAACGTTTAGAATGGTGCCGGACTGGAGCGATGTGGATGACAGAATGGTGAAACGTATTGTTCTCAGATGAGTCACGCTTCTGTTTATCCAGTGACTGTCGCCGCATACCTGTGTGGCGTCGACATGGAGACAGATCTAATCCTGCAGTAACTGTGGGACGCCTCACCCCACGACAACGTGGCATAATGGTTTGGGGCGCTATTGCCTACGATTCCAGGTCACCTCTAGTTCATATTCAGGGCACTATGACGGCCCAACGATACTTGGATAATCTACTGCGGCCGGTGGCAATCCCCTACCTTCAGGAGCTGCCTAATGCAATTTCTCAGCAGGATAACGCCCGACCACAGAGTGTTCGCATCTGTCAACATGTTTTGCAAGTTATACAGATGCTTCCCTGGCCACCGTACTCTCCTGACCTGTCACCAATCGAACATGTGTGGGATGTGATTGGACGCCGTTTGCAGACTCTGCCCTTGCCTAGTTCAGAAGACGAACTGTGGCAAATGGTGGAAAGGGAATGGAGAGCCATTCCTCAGGACACCATCCTCACTCTTATTGACTCTATGCTTAGACGTGTTTCGCTTAGACGTGTTTCGCTGTCCGCGGTGGTCCTACTTCTTACTGAGCCGACGCCGTTCTCGCTCTGTATTCTGACTATCAGTTTGAAATAAAGATCACTTATTGCTGCTTGCTGTCTCTGCCGTTTTTCCAAATTTCTTCACTTTCTGACCACTCCTTCTTGGTGTTGCATTTTCAATGTCGAGCAGTGTATAATAGCTGGAATATCTGTAAACTCTAATTACATGAGATGTTAGTGTTCGAATTATGAAATTTAAATACCTGATGTTTTTATTCACTGAAAGCTCTATATATGCCATTGAGTGCAAGGCAGTTTATCAAGTACCCATGTTCTCAGTGACTAAGTTTTATAAATCTTCAACAAGTAGGCGTAATCTGGTAATGCAAGTTCGGGCTTTATCTAGCCTATTAATTGTATACATAAATGAAATATAACACGATTTATCAAAGAATATTTTATTAAATCACATTCTTAATTTTCATTATAATTATCTCCAAAACATGCATTTTCTCTTAGAATCAATAAAGCTTTTCAGGAATCAGTCTATATACATATACATGCACTAATTTCGAGAGAAATGCAATGACTTTTAGAGAACATTTTAGGTACTGGTAAGCTGTTTATCACAGTATTTATATCTGGTATTCAGTTGTTGATAGTGATTTATATTATGACATGTTTAATTTAAATTTTAAACTTATGTTGGTAGTTCCAATTTACTAGTATTCATTAGGAAATTGTAAATTTGATTAACCCAAATATCTTATTTTTTTGTCTTTTCTCTAATTTCTGTTTTTGTCAACTTCCACCAGAATGCAAATTATTTAAATTATAAACAGGCTTTAAATATTTTCAGTGTATCTAGCGATGTAGGCTGGCGGTTATTTACCTTTTGATTTTCTGCTCTTGCCAATTTAACATGCCAAAAAATTTACTTTTGGGTTTTTACTTGCAACCATTGTTCACGAGCGATTAGTCAAGGAAGTCAAGATTTAGATCAGCAATTATTAATATTGTGCTCACCATTTGATTTAATTTGAAGTTAAGCTGTTTGTCTACCGAATTCTAGCCTAGTTTATAATTATTTTTGCATAGCCGTTAGGACGGCGAAATAATAAACAGTTTTGTTTTGGGTTTTAACTTGGTTTTGATCATTCATAAGACGTCAGAGGGAGTGGAAACTCGTCCAGTAATTTGATAGGGTTGTATTGCTAATTTCATAACTTAAATTTATTAGCGTTAACTGTTTAGAATTAACAAAATAGTTAGTTTTTTCACTTTATAGTTTGTAAATGCAGTGATTTTAATTTTAATTTTAAATGAAGAACAATGATTTAATTTTATAATAATCATACAGAAACTCATTTTGATTTTTACCTCTAAATTCATCGAAGACGGACAAATATCAAATGCTATTATTTTTATCTGAAAATAATATCTTTTTATTTTCAGTTATCGGGGATAAACAAAATTTTAATAATACTTTCGCTATTGTGTACATTTATTTAATGTTTATTTAAAACTAACAAATGCCTAGTAATAAAATTGCTTGTTTCCCATCTGTATTTAAACTTCATTTATTGAAATCTTAATTCGTAAATTAGAAAATTTAATTGATTTACATTTTACAACACGCGTTTGTTTAAAGAATTTTGAAAGGATCGATTATTGTTAGACTAGAAAACAGAGAATGCTTTTTCTCATCTTGGAGACGTTAAAAATGCAATGCATAAACTAAAAGACGTTTAGTTATTTAATTAATTGAAGTTTAGATGTTGGTTTCATTCATACATTTTTTTATGTTAAGTTTGCAAATCATTCTCTTTAGTATTTTTATTTTTGTATTTTGCCTATGAAAGTTTTAAGAAAAAAAGGTTTATTTCCCTTTCATTCTCCTTTCAGAGGTAATGAAGATTTACCTAAAACTTTATTAGAAAATTTCACGCAGATCTAATAACGCTTTAAATATTTTATCAGTGCAAAATGTTACCTAATTGTACAAATAGAATTGCACATCCATCTGGGCACCTAAATGGAAGAAATGTAATCATTTCGCTGGTTATTCCTTTGATACACTCTTCAAAGCTTATTTTCTTGAAAGTATCTGGAGCCTGTTTTCGAAAGTTATCAATAGTCTTAAAATGAGAAAAAGTTCTAGATACATTAAATTTGTTGAATCTCAGGAAGGCAAGTAAATAGGGTGTGTCTTCCAGGTCTATATAGGCTAAGGCTTCATCACCTGTTCAAGTCAGAAGAGAAAACACATAATTACCGTCAATAAAAAATACAAAAATCATCAGATTGAGAATTATGTTCTGCACACAAAAATTGTTACAGCATTAGAAAATAATGATAAATTATTAATATCATTCTAAACCTAAAAATATATATACATACATATCATATCAGTGCATATCTGAAACAAATGCAAGAGCAACAAAGGAATTACAGATAGTCGACGAATCTTTAATTAATATAATAAAAACATTTTTCATGATTTTTATGGCCTGAACCTCGAACAATAAGTGAAGCTAGAATTTTATAATTTTTCGAGAATCTTTCAAATATATAATCAGTTATTTTAGTCTAGGACTGTAACTTACTTTAAAACAAAATCTGAACTGAGAAACTGAGCGTAGTGACTACCCAGCTTTCATTTTTTTAAGAAAAAAAGAATAAACATATTTTTTTTTTAAATTTTGGGACCATTCTAGTAAGAGTTTGATAATATTTCGAAGGAATGAAAATATTTTATGGGTAAATTCTACTGGCGGTTTTCGAAGTATATTTGAGTAAAGAAAGATGTTTCTAGGTTGCCGTTTTGCCTTATAAAAAGTTGCAAAATCCACTGGTCTATCTTCTGATCTTACAGCTGAAACACGTGTAGAAACTATGCAAGAGAAAAGGTAAAAAAGAATCCTTTTCTACTTTTTTAAAATTCACAATACGTCGACTTGACGAAAACAAACTACGCCTCACTCCAGCGGTAACTGAAATAACAAAAACTAAACTAAAAATTCGAAGATAGTAACAAATAGTAGAATTACTCTACAGGGCTCAGATAATGCTGTTTCCTAAAACCGCGTTAAATATCTAGTGGCAGCAGCGTAATAGCTGTTACGCCACTTTAACCAGCAATAAATGCCGAACAGAAACTCACGCTACAAAAATACTGCGCTTGCCCATACTCTCTATTTTCTCTTCTAGAACTCGGTATTTAAATCTTTTCTCCTCAAGGTGTAATTTGCATTACTTCACGCGAGTTTCCAAAATAAAATATTCCAGCATTGAAAATCAGGGAAAATGAAAGCTTATAGGAAAGTAAGCATAAAATTAAGCCTTACCAGTAAATTAAAGTAAATATAAATTCTACAAGTTTTCACATAAGGCAACAACGTAATATTTTAAAGGACTTATTTGCAACTTGTACAACTTTAAAATTTCTCTATCCTCTGATTTTCTTCGAAGGAAAAGAATAATACAATTTTTTGACTATATTTCTCCTTACAAAGAAGAAATTTTTTATTACATTAATAATCTGACCTTCACTATTAATGTTATCTGATGCATAAAATACGTTTCTGCAAAACATATTTGAACACTTCTGATGTACTCTATGTTCGTAACATCAGATCCATCGTAACATCGAAGAAACAAGATAGATACGAATACCATAAATTCAACAGTATAACATCATTTTGTAACCAAATTTGAATATTTTTTTCTTTTATTCAGGTCTAAGGTTCCAAAGAATTATGAGAACCGGCAAATTCCGCCAAATGTGGACCTTGGCGATGAAACGTGTGAAAATACTAAAAAAAAATGACAGGACAGTTGGAGTTGGAGTTGGAGAGAGGAGGGAGATGTGTGTGTATGGATCGGCATAGTTGCCGAAGTTAAATTTGTACCTTTATTTTCATTTATTTTATATTTATTGTGTGTGTATAATAAAAGCACGTTTGTATAAATCTGTGTGATCATTCTGGTGCTATTCAATCACTTATTAGGAATATTCAAGTTCTTTCTTTTTGGGAACAGAAGGTCTATTCAAAACGAAAGTGGAGCTTTCGTTTTTCAAGTAAAGGTGTTATAATTCCATTGTTTCAATAGTGTCAAGGTGTTGTGTTATTTGTGATCGGCCACTCATCGAGTTCCTTATAGTATAAATTCAACGCTGTAGAGTGATAAGTTAATACCGAAAGCAATTGTGATCATCCTTATCAGGATACATTATAAGTGTAAAACAAGAAGGAAACTTTATTCCAGGGAAATATAATCTATGAATATCTGGAGCTGAAACCTTTCACTCTCTCTATATATTTCATCTGTCGGCCCACCATCGGCCAAGTAGTGAAGTCGCTAAACACTGATAGTTCGATCTGGGTTCGTTTCAAGCGAATGGACTATCTGTATGCGCGTTTTCGTGGTTTACCTTATGTGTGATGTGGATACGAACTACTAGTTTTCCGTAGAAAGTCGCAAAGGAATCTCTCCCCTTAGGCAGATAGCCCTCGAGTGCTTTGCCTCATGAAATAAACCGAACCATATTTTGGCAGTAGGAAATGTTACCATGGTTAGAATCGTATGTGAGTGAAGTAGAGGATTAAAGGACTCAATCGAAACGTTAACCATACAAGTTTTAACTATTTTTAATAATATTTAGAAAACATAACTTCTTAGATTATAGTTTTATTTCACTTTCGTAAACTTATTTTTCAATCTATAATCATTCCAGACGAACTTCTTTAAAAATCACCTAGCAAAAATATTATGCCACTATGTATGCAAATAAATAAAAACAAAAAAAATAAATAAAGGGAAATTTAGAGAACATCTAAGAAAATAATTAGTTTTAGGAATAAACTAAAACATCCCGCCAGTCAATGCTCTTCTCACCTGGCTACAGAAGTACCAGGGTAAATTATAGCTACTAGTACGTACTTAGCAAAACTTTTGCATTTCTTATTTATTGGATGTTACTAATGATTCACATTACCAAATGGTTAATAAAGCACATTACAAACTAAATACAAAATTGCAGTTTCAGAAGATGAATAATAATAAAGTGTGTTACAAATCAAATACAGAACTTAAAGTTGCAAAAGGTTAATAGAGACAAGATTTGCAATAATATACAAATAAATAGCTACAATAGAAAAAATAAAATTCAATATAAGACGGCCAAAGGGGCATTTTTAATGTTTTGTGTGTTACCTTTATTTATTAAATATCATGTTCTTCGCACTTAAACAATAAAATTCAATTCAATAGTAATATCACAATATATTTGAAATTGCGTATTTTTAGAATTTCCGATACACAGTCTCTCGCGCTGGAGATTTTTTTTTGAAACAGTGTTGCCACTGCTGGCTTTGAAATTGTTGAGTTTCTTAATCAAAAACTCATGAATGCTTTATAAAATATGAAATAGATAATACACTGCTGGCCATTGTAAATGCAACACCCTGAAGGAAGCATGCAAATAACAAAAAATTTACAACATGCATTAGCGGAGGTGAGATATGCAAATGATTAGAATTTCAGCGCAGACGCACATCGCACCCGCCTGTGGCGCCACTTCAAAGCGCTATTTAAGGCTTGGAGTTTTCGACGATTTCAAGTTCGGCAATTGTGTTTTTCTTGTGTTTTTTTTTAAACGATCAATTATGCCTCGTAGTAAACAGCGATCATCGTTTCATTAAGTATCCAAGTTCGACAGAGGAAGGGTAGTGGCCTACCGAGAATGTGGATTATCTTTCAGGGAAATCGTTAGTCGTGTTGAACGAAACTAAACAACTGTAATGCGGATATGTGACCGTTGGATGCTGGAGGGTACAACGGACCGACGTGTTCGATCACATCCATCTCAGTGCACCACGTGATGACAGGACCATTGTGCGCATGGCAGTGACGGATCGCTCAGTCACATCACGAACCATAGCACTGCACATTCAGTCTGTAACTCATCATTCAGTGTCTGCGCGTACCATTCGACGCCGTTTACAGCAGAGTGGTCTGTCCGCAAGACGTCCATTGCTTCGTCTACCCTTGACGCAGAATTACAGACGTCTCCGTGACGTGGTGGACAGTCACGGTCCGTGACGAACTACAGACGTGCTGGGATGAAAGAAGGATGCGGGCGGCAGAACGGAATGAAATTGTCTTTACTGACGGGTCACGCTTCTGTCTGCAACACAACGATGATCGGATTCGAGTCTGGAGACACCACGGAGAGAGGATGCTGAACAGCTGCGTTATGCACCACCACACCGGCCCTGCACCGGGTATTATGGTATGGGGCGGTATTGGATATCACTCTTGCACTTCTCTAGTACGCATTGCCGGTACTATAAACAGCCAGCGCTACATCTCCGAGGTGTTGGAGCCAGTTGTCCTTCCTTACCTTCAGGGCTTGCCCACAGCCATATGTAAATAGGATAATGCGCGACCACACGTGGCATGCATTGTCTAAGGGTTCTTTGTCAATCGCCAGATTGAATTGCTTCCCTGGCCCGCTCACTCTCCGGATCTTTCGCCGATAGAATACATTTAGTCCGTAATTGCTGAAGGATTGACTCAGATTACATCCCAAGCTACCATACTAGATCAACTTTGGCAATGTGTGGAAGCTGCTTGGTCTGCTGCACCTCAAGAACACATCCAAAGTCTCTTTGAATCAATGTCGAGGCGTGCGACAGCGGTGATCTCCAACAATGGCGGCTACTCTGGCTACTGATTCTGGAAGAACATACTTCACAGAAGTCTATAAATTTAATCATTTGATACTTGTTTCGCATGCTATCTACTAAATAAATTTTGTTGTGATATCGCTTGTCTTTCTTGGTGTTGCAATTTGGGCGGCCAGCAGCGTAAAACAATTTCCATATTTCAAATTTGGGCTTCCAGGAGCCCACATCTACTAGCAAATATATCATTGCTACTCAGTTATTATTATTAGTTATTTTTATAAGATAAATAATACTTTTTAAATGTATACATTAAAAAAATAGTGTCTAATTTAATATGCTGAATTTTAAGTGCAGCTACACACAAATGGTATTACAAAAAATATTTTGTGCCGTTTTATATAAGTACGGATGCTTGCAGACATATACAGATAATAATTTGAACATGGCAATAACTGTTTAATGGTAGCAAAGGAAAACTGACATATTAAATAATAATATTTGTGATTTTTATTTAATTGCAGCATATTCTAAAATTTACTAATATTTAATTGTTCTGTTACAATTACAGTTATGAAAATATTAATATCATACTCATTTGAAAACTTAAAACAGAATATATTAAATATGGTACAAACATTTACTAGTTACAAATATAGTGTAATATAGACGAAAGAATACAAGTAATTTTAGGTACTAGACAAATAAATAAAATAGCAGATGATTAAGCTGATCATGTAAATGTATTTCGCATATTATAATATTTTCTGTACTCTCAGAAATGTAACTAGATTCCGAAGCATTGTCTCCTACTCTTATCCTACCACCAATCTCTCAAAAGGACTTCCGACGGTTCATGTAGCTTGAGTGTCTCCTTGTTTCACCGACACTCTAAGCTTATAAGCATCCATGCCTGCTCCGGGATTCGAACCTGGTCCTGTCGGTACGGCAGTCAGCATTGTAATGATCACAATAGCAATATACTCCCGCTTTCTCTTCCCTTTAGGAAACGCTATAATTTAATCCTGAGTTTATGTATCAATCTTAGTGTGTACTTCAGTGACAATTCTCTTTTGCCTTTCACCTTTTATCATCTTAAATTTTATGACGAATTGAAATTGTTCTTTGAATTTGAAATTATTTCTATTTTCAGATACCGATTTTATTTTTGAAAGATTAAAACCAATAGAGTTCGCAGATCGAAGGTCATCTAAATAAATTATATAATAGACAAATTAAGATTTTTTAATAATTTATAGGGAGTTTGTGTAGCCGAAATTAAAATTAACTATCTGAATTCATTTACACGCAAATTATTCAGAAGAAAACTAGTGCCTTTCTGAGATAAAACCCTTATTTTTGCCTTTGGTAAACTCTAGCTCCATTTTTTGTGTGTGTTTCATAAAAGATTTTGCGAAACTTAACGCTGGTTATTTAGAGCATTGGCATAATAAATTACTAGAAAGAGTAATAACAGTGCAAAAAAAAAAAAAAAAGAATGTAAAGAAAAAAAATATTTTTTTTTAAATCTGAAAGGTTTTAGATTTTAAATTACATCCAAAGGGACGTTTTTCTAACGTTTTGTGTGTTACTTTTATTTATTAAATATCATGTTCTTCGTACTAAAACCATAAAATTCAGTTCAACAGCAATATCGCAAAATAATTTATAATGAGCATATCTTTAGAATTTCCGATACAGAATTCCGCGCACTGCAAATAAAAGGTTTTTTTCCCGTAGAGTGTTGCCATTGCTCGCTTTTAAATCGTTTGAGTTTGTTAATTAAAAATTCGTTATGTTTTACAAATTAAAGTTTTACAAAATATGAAAGAGATAATAAAACAAATTCCAAATTTGGGCTTCCGGATGCGCATATTCGGGTGGAAACGTACGTTATTCAAAATTGGACGGCTCTAGGTAAGTTGTTTTATCACATTTGGAGAAATATACATACATTTATGCAGATTCTTCATAACTTAATTTCTTTAAATATAATACAGGGCGATAACATTTGGTGGCAACAGTTTGAAAAGTGATACAGACGTTTATAGTGATTCAACGCAAATTCGCAAAACGAAAACAATAGTCCTTCAAGGACAAAACCCCTTTGGAATAAACATTGAGTAATAATAATATTAAATTTGAAAACTGTGAGAACACAATTTTTCTCACTGATGGATTTAATCGTCATCCACTTAACTGTACGTTGAATCGTCAACGAAGAGCTGCACGCGGGATTAAATTTTAGAGGAACTGGTTTTTCGCTCTCTTTCTGACGACGACGCTAAACGGGAGAGTGGGGGTTTCAGCGCTCGCTCTTCCCGTAATGTAGTGTGAGAATGTAAGATGCAGTCGAGGCTAAAAGAAATAGCACTAGGTGCAGAGGACAAGAAAAGAATCAAGTCTGCGTCTTCTTAAAAGTTTTGGAGTGGTGTTCTTCTACAACATTTGTGTATGTCATCGAGGTGTTATTATTCTGCAATGTTTGTGCATTCCTTCGTCATGATTGAAGCACGTGAGGCGTATTGTGCAAAAAGTGTTATGTAGCTTAAGAGACGCAATGCTCGAACTTAATAACCGATGTCTATTCCATCCCTGTGAATCTCTTTTGCAGAAAATAAGATACACATCGTGAGCAGATTGACAGCACCAGTACAAGTGAGAATAAATTAATGTTTACAAAGAGCGATAGCCTGCGATGTGGATAGATTATATCCGAAAGTATTTGGATGCACGTGCTGTATGTGTAGCTAGTGTTTAGAGTGATAATGTTTTTGTATACCATATTTAACCTAGTATAAGATGTCATTTATTCATGAATGGTTGAATAAATTAATTTGATGTCATCACGAGTGTATTAATTGAAAGGCACTGTACCAAGTAGTGGGTAAGTAAAATGTTTTATGTATTTCTCTTTCTAGGGTTATTAACGCAATGTACTATAATTTAGTGTAGGTCAGCAATTATTGGGCACATTTGACTTTCTTTTTCGACGCCTAGAGTATATCTCGTTTAGTACTAATTACACACCACCACAGAATGGTGCCATACCATTGCAAAATCAAAAATTTATGAGAATTGAGAATAAAAATCCGAAAAGTGGAAATTCTGTAGTCCGAAGCAATTTAGAGGGACAGCGAAAGAGCCGCAGCACAGCGTAATTTCTCAGGTATCAGAATTAAAATACCTAGATTGTTTGAAAAATTAGTGTCAAAGGTTATTTATGTAAAGAGTAAAAACTTCAATTTACAACATCTCAAATTTTAAGATATTCTGTATAGTAGAGGTCCGAAAACTCGATCTAATGTGAATTTGTTAGAGGATGTCTAGTTACCGAAAATGTAGAGTTTTACGGAAGAAAGGATGGATAATTTACAGACTATTATATTTCACTCAAAACCGTTTAGGTGTTGACCATGTAGATACCATGGCAAAACTATTAATATTTCCATTTTTGTTCAGTTTCTTGTGGCCTGTAACTTCAATTCCACTGTCATGTTGATTTGATTTCTATTCTTCTCGTTCGACATTTCCAGTTGCACAGAGAGTATATAGCACTTATGAGCCTGGACGTAAACTGAGAAATTCTGTACTGGATGAACTGAAAGTTTTAAGTTATAGTAGCGTACAGTTATAAACCTATAGGTGAGACTGCTAACGGCTAGCTGCAGAAAAGAATGTGAGTCGTAATCGACAGCGGTTACTTGACTTTTTCCAGCTATTTTGTTACTGAGATGAGGAATGGTGTAGAATAGAATTTTCACGAAAAGCAAAAAAAAAACTGTCACCAAAATTAAACGGGCTCCAAGGCAAAGAGAGAAAGAGGCAAAAATTGCAAAATTCAAATCCATAACAAACATTTGAATTGAATAAGAAAACATGCAGACATTCATACGCATAAATCTGTGCTGTAAATACAGTAATTAAAACGGGCTCATATAGTTTGTCTGTATAGGCAATGTTAGAAATTATCACAGCTAATAATAAACCGCCACATTGTTTCAAAAATAATATTCTGAATGACAAGCAGATTTTAGTGATTAAATTGAAAAAAGGATCGTGTATTCATATCGAATATTGAGTAATCGGGTATCGAGTTTATAGGATTCTATTGGTATTCCATTGCTGTTAAACTGATGTTTAGCAATATTAGTGAACTAAAATATAAAATTGTTAAGAATTTCAGAAATTTTTTTAATCCATAAAACTACAAATAGCAATTCAGTTATGAATTGTTACTGAAATTTGCTATTGAAATTTTATAAAATTGAATATGGAATCTCAATAACTTTTTATCATTTCTCTTATCTGCGTTATACTTTGTTTAACACAATCAAGAGTTTCATTCAGCTCTGCCTCAGCTTTTTTCTTGAAGAATTCCGGGACATAATCACTATCGAAAGGCAAGGTATTCACGCTTGTCTCTTCTATAGCAGATTTCAGAACATGCATTCTCAGGCAGAAACTTAAAAATGTGAATTTCAAGTACGGTATGAAAGGCTTCGCTTCTGAAAAAAAAATCATTAATTAATTTTTCAATAAAATATTTATCCTTGAAAGACTGTTTCATTCTCATGTGTTTTTTAAAAAAATTGTACTACATTTTTTAAAAGTGAATTTAGATTTTCATTTATCCTATAAATGCATTGCAAGAGATTGCATAGATTCGTAACTAAGTATACAAGAAACTACACTGAGTGATTCTTTCAGAAAAACTCTGGTTATTAAATTAAAATCGTTTATCGAAAAAACTGTATGTGACACAATCGTTCAAATTTTACGATCATAAATGAGCTATATGAAATATACGAGGGTCGTTTTTTTCAACGAAAAAACTGTATGTGACACAATCGTTCAAATTTTACGATCATAAATGAGCTATATGAAATATACGAGGGTCGTTTTTTTCAACCTCCGATCGCACAGTATGATGGCCAGGTATGCGGCAAGTGTTTGGTGTGCGTAGTAGGCAACTGCGCAACTCCCTCTCCATATGCTCTTTCACTGGCGACTTCAACGCACCATTTCCTGTTGAGTTGCAGTTACGTAAACATGGCTGTCGCTATTGATTCTTCCGGAAGTGTGAATTGCGAGCTGTTATTCGTTTCTTGCAGGCAGAAGGGAACACTGCAGCGGAAATTCATCGAAGAATGAGTCGATTGTATGGAGATTGTATGGAGACAGGAGTGATGGCGTTGTTAGTGAATGGTGTCGAAACTTTAAAGATGGCCGAACTGATGTGCATATTGTAGGGGGTCAAGGAGCAAGTCTGTCACTAGGGGCGACATTGTTAAACGAGTTGACCAAGCGGTTAAGGAAAATCGAAGGTTCACCATAAGTGAATTATTAATGGCATTTTCGGAAGTTTCAAGATCTTCCCTGTACTCTATCGTTACTGAACAGTTGCACTACAGAAAAGTTTGCGCTCGCTGGGTCCCACAGATG
This sequence comes from Stegodyphus mimosarum, assembly GCA_000611955.2. Lineage (NCBI taxonomy): Eukaryota > Metazoa > Arthropoda > Arachnida > Araneae > Eresidae > Stegodyphus > Stegodyphus mimosarum. Next base: position 536,135 of record KK121355.1, on the reverse strand, counting down.
TTGACTGATGACCACAAAACTCGCCGAATGGCTGCAGCGTTGGAGTTTCTTGACCATTACAATACTGATGGAGAAGATTTTTTAAAATCCATTGTGACAGGCGATAAAACATGAGTTCAATATGACACGCCAGAAACGAAACGGCAATAACAACAATGGATGCACACAAATGCTCCCAAGAGACTCACAAAATTCAAACGAAACTTCAACAACCATAAGATTATGGAAGCTATTTTTCGGACCAAAAAGGTGTATTACTTGTGGAGTTTATGCAGCCTAGAACAACAATTAATGCAGATTCATATTGCGAAACTTAAACGCTTACGACGAGTACGCTTTAAAACGACGCTGACTTCTGGAATTGTTCTGCTCCACGACAATGCCCGTCCTCACAGCGCTCGTGTAACCCAGTGGTTCGTTCAACAATTTTAATGGGACATTTTCGAACACCCACCGTATAGTCCCGACCTAGCGCCGAATGACTTTCATCTTTTCGCTGCACTGAAACAATGGCTTGGGGGGCAGCACTTCCAAAATGACATGGAGCTCAAAGAAACCGTCATAACTCACTTATAATCATTGGCGGGAATATTTTATGAAGAGGGTACTACAAAGCATGTTCACAGATATGAAAAATGATTCAATCGTCAAGGTGATTATGTAGAGAAATAACCTGTATTGTACATTATTTTTGGTAATAAAATCTTTTTTGTATATTCACCCGTCCTTTCTTTACAGGCCATCGGAGGCTGAAAAATACATGTCATTATACTGAAATTATCAACTCATAAAAAGTCATTAAAATTTCACTATCCGTTAAAATTTTGACATGGCTACACAAACACAATGCAAGCTGAGCCCCATAAAATACAACTGGTACTTAAGGTATGTAATCTGTGCATATTATAATTTTATAATTTAGATTCTGGATGTACAGTTGATAATGACAATTGATTTATGAAGAACGCGACTAATCCTTAGAGATGTAGCAGCTTATCTTATTGAATATTTCTTTTATTGCTGCGTAACATATTTTTAATGCTGCCGTAGACAACCTGACGCTAAATTCGCGCCTTTTCAAGAATAGTTACAATAGCATATTTTTTCTTTTGGGAATGTTTGAAAAACACGAAATAGCAACAGACATTTAGCTTTCACATAACAGAAACTGAGAAAGAATGCATAGTTTCAAAAGAATTAAAAAATAAGAAAAATTACTTTACTTTGATTTGTTATTTGAGTCTCAGCACGCAGAATTTTAAATAATTCTTTCCTGAAACATTGTTTAAGTACCAACATCATTGGCGTTATGTGAGAGTCATGTGAAAAAGGATTCATTTTGAAATGACGCAGATGAGAACGATTTTTTGCCAGTAGTAACTATTTTCAGTATGGGAAGGTGAAATAGTCAAAATACGACGAAGAGTTAAGAAACTATTGCAGGTCAAAGTTACTATTTTTTTATCGATTCCTGTACCTCACATATTAGTTTATATGTATACAGCAGTTATATTTTACACAGCTTTCTTTTAAATTATAACACAATAAACTATTAAAATATAATTTGTTATGTTACAGGTATTTTAGGATTCTTACATCCTATGAATAGCAAATTGGCAAGAGCGCTAAACACTGGTAGTTGGACTGGGGATGAAATCTTTGCGAATTGGACAGTTTATGAGAGATTTTGTGATTTTTCCCGTGTGTAACGCGAACATGAACCAGTTTCCCTTAAAATGTTTTCCACGAAGACATCCGACCTTAAGCAAATAACCAGGTATGTAATTTGCCATAATTCAAGTACTCAAACTTTACGAACCTTACTTTATAACCAAAAGGAGACTAAACAGCCATTTGCATTTAAAACGAGAAAATGTGTAACGTCTGGTTGACACTTTGAACAATATTAATTTAACTATGTTCTTTTTCGGATCATTTGCTGCCTTGAAATTTTCTTATAGTGTTTCTAACAAGACTTCTAATATTTTTAGTTAACAAACAGCATATTATCATGCATTATAAATTGCATGCAAGCATATATTACGATAATTAATAATATAAAATCGGCGTATGATGTAAAACTTCTGTGACCGGTATGTCTTGGAGCATGCGGTTCTCTTCTTTACTGCATACTAAATAGGCTTTAAAAGCATTAAATAGGCTTTAAAAGCACAAAGCGTTCTTCCTCTTTCCTTTCTATGGTCAGTTACGAGTTTTCGTTAGTAAAAAGGATACCAATAGCATTAACTTGATGTTTTCAAAATTAAAAAATAAATTATTGTCCAGAAGACTGATATTTTAATTTTCCCATTTTTAAATATTTATGTCACTAGATTTTTGTGAATATTGTATCAAAATCATTTATTAAGGAACTGATAACTTACTTATAAATACTGTGTTACTACCTTCAACACAGTACAGTAGGAAAGTGTTACTACTTTTAACACAGTGCAGCAGGAAAGCATTACTACTTTTAACGCAGTACAGTAGGAAAGTGAAATTGCACTTTAAACGAATTACGATGTCTTAGAAGCTGTTAAAATCATATACATATGTATGTATGTGTCTGTGCATGTATGTGTGTAAAATATAAAATATGAAACAACATTATTAAATTTAATTTTACCAATTTTCAATAGACATTTAAATTCATAAATTGTTATTAAACACATCCCGTCCTCAGTAACACACTCTCCACAATTTTCCGTCACTTAGCAGCATTTTGGGTTACCCTTTCCCTGAAATTTCTCTGCAACTGCGAAACTCTAGCCCAGTCGCTGTGTAGAACTGACTTTATTGCGGTTAATCTACCTGAATATTATTTCATTCAGTCGTTCTCGCCTTTAAATTAAATCTGACTCCCTTAAATAACTCTTGAAAAGAAATATTTTAAATAAAATATTACATTTTTTTAATTAAGAAAGCTAAACCTTATTTACTTACACACTTAAGGAAATCAAAACATTACTCGAATCTTTCTCACAGTTGCCAAACTACAAAAACAAAATGCTGTCTGAAATAAAAGGAAAACAACGGTTGTTGAATATCGTTAACAAATATAAATCATGGAGCTTGCAACATGCTCCTATCTTTTGATTTCTTAAAATGGTCTATGAAAATCAAAACATTAAATAAAAATAAAAATTTAAACTTTCTACTCAATAGACTTGCATAGTACTCAATATACTCACAATATAAATTAAATAATAATGCAAAACATATACTTAAAAAATCACTTATAACGAGAAGGCTTGACAATTTTTCAGCCACATCTAGTTTTTAGTTCAAAATCAGTTCCTTTAACATTTTCAGATTTATGAGGAATGTTCCTTTTATCAGAAACAGTTGGCACAAAATTTCTTTCAAGTTCTTTAAATAAAATGCTCGGATTAGTAATCTCTAAAGGGTATAACCGTTGGACAATTTTCATAAGTACCTTTTCTGAATTTTTAATTTCTTGTACAGACAACTCTCCCTTCCTTATATTCTCAGAAATTTTACAGTTATTGTAGAAACGCAATATCCAGGTTATCAGTCGCAAAATCTTTAAATACTTGGAAAATCGTCGTAAGTATCATCAATCAGCTGATACAGAAGAGTTAACTAAAACAGTTTCTCCCTTCTTTTGCTCTTCGTAAACTTCTGAAATATTGGTTTGAATTTTAGATTTTGGCCAGTTGTCTTCGGACTCCTTTAGCCACTCTGGTTCCTCCCACCATTTCGATATAAGGAGAAATTTTGGAGAACTACCTCTGGGTGGGATGTCTACCGGTTTATAACTGTCAGAAATATGTTTTCATGATTCCACTGGAGTGATACTTCGAATTTCCTTAACTCTATTTTTAACAAAAGTACCCCAATTATCTTCAATCTTAATTCAAAACAAAGCGGTTGAAGAATCCGTCCAACATGTGGTTGGGACTTCCTCAAATTAATTTCTCTTCTAATGCAAGATATAATACGTGCTACTACACAACAGGCTAATAATTCGAATCAGGGAAAAGTTGCTTTCGTCAAGGGAGCATCTCTGCTCTTAACTTGAATTAAATGAAAATTGATTTCATCACTGTTTTCTTTACGAAGAAATACAACTGCTCTATAAGCAGATTTACTAGCATCAAAAAAGAATGAAGTCTTAATCCTACTTGGCAACCACCACAATCAACATATTTTGTAATTTTGATTTCCGGTAATAAATGGAGGTCTTCTGTCTACAGTGAAAACGTTTTACAAACACTTTAAAGACATACCTCATCCTAGCCCAATTTTAGAGTCCAGCTTTCTTGTATTAGCATCTTCATGCAGATAGTTACTGGACGCAGCATTGTAATGGAATCAAAAATACTGTTGACAGCTGAAAGAATATTTCTTCTTGCTACAGGTCCTTTCTCAAAGGAAACATTTTAGAAGTTATAAAAAAGGACATCCTTATTTTTGTCCTACAATAATCCAAGAACGGGGAAATCCTTTTCCCTTTTATCTCGTGTTAAAGAAGTATATTCCTATCCACGTAAGTCAAAACATGCTGAAGCTAGAATTTGTTTAGTCTCACGTACAAATTGCAATAGTTCCTTTTCATCAGATACAGATATTACACAAATGTCCACATAAAAGGTATTTTTTAACTTACAGTTTCTGGAAAATCATCACAGCATTCGTCCAAATGAAAATTAATGATCGCAGCTTAGAAGAATGGATTGCATGTGAGTTCAAAGACAACCCTCTTATGACGATAAATTTTCGATTTTTCTTTTCTTAAAATTCTCCCACCACAAAAATCTTAAGTAGTTTTGATCTTCTTCCGCAATAGAAATTTGTAAGAAGGCCTTTGCTATGTCTGAAATGATTCCAGTCGATCTTTCCCGAAACCTCAGTAGTAGAGGAAGGATTTTCTGTAAGATGTTTGGTCCTTTCTCTAGAACATCATTGAGTAATGGAGAATGGCCGGACCTACAAGAGGCATCGAAAACAGGTCGAAAGCGTGTGGTGGAATTTTCCTTTTCCTTGAAAACGCCTCGATGGGTGTAAATAATGGCTTGGAATTTCATTTTCATTTTCAGGTGGTACTTCTTTAATAATATTCTCCGCTAACCACTTAAAATTTCATTTTCATCCTCAGGTTGTACTTCTTCAATAATATTCTCCGCTAACTGCTTGAAAAACAGCATCGTAATCTGCATATTTGCCTTCCTTAATAAGTTTCTCCGTAGTTGATGCACACCTGCACTCTGCAACCAATTTATTTTCCTTCAAAATCTCCGTTCTTCTAACCAGGAGAGCTTCACGATGTACCGACCTTCTTTATCCCTTCTCACCGTTTGCTGGAACTGTTGCGTAACAAATTCATGTGTCTCTTCTTCAGATTTTATTTCAACAGGATCTCCGATGTCTAGAATATCCAAGTTCCGTATATCAGCAATTGATGCATTTTCTATCAGTAGAGAGATGATTAAGTTTGAAGAGGTGCTAACAGGATTCTTATCAAACATTTTTCCCATAATCAGCCAACCAAAAAACGTTTCACATGCGACTAAGCCACATTTAAGATGATGAGTTTTCCCCGTAAACAAATGACTACAGAAATCAGCTCAAATCAATATCTCGATATCGGGAAAATTCTCTCCATAATCATCAAGCCATATCTTCTTTCCTTTTAACTTCTTTTCCCATGATCCTCCTTTCTCTAGTCGTGAAATTTTTCCACAAATAACAGGTCATCTAGAGCTTCAATCTGACAGGAAAATTTATTGCTTAAAGCTTCAGTGTCAAGTTCATACTGACCATGCTCCTTCATCTCTGTCATTATCCTCCAAAAAGAATGTGAATCAAAATCCTGTTACCAGTTGGTTCCATAGCCTTCTCTTCTACAGTTGTTCTCAATATGTATGAATGTTGGAAACCACTCTCGATGAGTATCCGTACTTGTTTTTCTTTATCTCCTAATTTCAATTTAACCGGTAACGTCTGAAGTACACTGGTGTGCAAAAATTAAGGACGAAGTCGAAAAATTAGCATATCAACTGAACGAAGAGGCAGAGCGGACAGAAAGACCAATCAGGAGATTAAGTAAGATTAAGTACGGTGTGTACCTCTAACGCCTGCCCATCGGAGAAGGCGTTCTCTGTGGTGCCGGGAACACCGGAATTGGAGAGACAATGAATGGGGACGAGTACTCTTTACAGATGAGAGCAGATTTAGTCTGAGTTGCCATTCTAGACACATACACATCTGGACAGAGCGGGGAACACGCAATAACCCCTTCAACATCATCAAAAGGGACTGTTTTGGAGGTCGCGGAGTTCTCGTTCGAGCAGACATAATGCTTGGTAGCCGGACCGACCTTCATATCTCCCAAGGAGGTTCGTCACCTGGGACTGCTATTGTAACAAGGTTCTTCTTCCTTACATGCGTCTTTTCACAAGGGCTATGGGTTCTCAGTTCCTCTTCATGGACGACAACGCTCCACCTCATCGCACAGTTACTGTCGAAGAGCTGTTGGAGAGTGAAGATATTGAACACATGGATTGGTCGGCAAGGTCTCTGGATCTAAATCCCGTCAAGCATGTACGGAACTTACTAGGGAGACCCGTGGCAGCACGTAACTTATCGCCAGTAACGATTCCGAAACTGCGATTGGTGCTACAAGAGGAACGAGCAGCAGTGTCTCAACAGCTCATTAACAACCACATATCCAGTATGCACAAATGATGTGAAACCTGCCTAGCAGTCGGGGGAGATCATATCCCCTATTAAAGACCGGATGCTCCTTGCTGGACACCCGTCACAGGGATGTTTCGGCCTTCAGTCGCATTGCGCTCCATGCTACTTTTTCAATAAAGCTGCTTTTTATCCCTCTGATTTCCCTTTTAGTAAGTGTTGCTTACATTACTCATGTCCTTACGTATTGGGGATCTTACGATATTAAATGTGTTGATTTGGAAAGCTTTTGTACAAAGTTATATTGAAAAAACCGTCTCGTCCTTAATTTTTGCACACCAGTGTAGAACGTCACCAGAGAAACAGTGATTTGGCATGCTGTTATCACCTGGTTTTGATTCTTCAGATTTAAAAATATTATTAATTAATTTGTTAGTTTTCAGCTCTGGACACATTAAAGCCAAATTTCGTTTTCCACAAATTCTAAGCTGATTTGCCAGTGTGCTAACTATCGGATTGCCCAACCACGCCCTAAAAATGTTCTCCGGTATGCAAGATTCAATGAGAGAGAAAAGCATGGCAGAATTTATCCGAAGTCAAACCAATGGATTCTAGAGCTGTCAAATAGGATTCCAGTTTATCATACAATCTAACAGTGTCTAGTTTTCGATTATTGCATGTAGCATTTTTTACGACTAACTTTAACAGTTCTCGTACGTAGAACTCAGTGAGTAATTCATCTCGACCAAAACGAGATTTTAGACATTCTATCACTTTATTAAAATTTTCACCTGTTGGCGGATAACTTTTAACAATATCACGGGCTCTCGCGTCTTTAGACATGCATTGTATTAAATACTGAAACTTGTCCTCATTTTTTATATTTTCATCTTCATGAATTCTTTGAAACTGGCTCTAAAAGGCAAGCTAGTCCTTAATTCATCGGTAAATTTAACAAGTTCGATCTTTAATAGTAAGTCCTTAGTAATATCTTGAACTAGCTTTTGCCCGCGGCTTCGCTCGCGTTGATGTTCTTAAATAAGTTTCAATGACTACGGAAAAGAAAAGAAAATAATTTGATTTTTTACTTACTGCCTGACCTGGATAATCAGGATAAAATTTTAGTTACTATTACTTATTTTTTAAGTTGATAATACACTCCACGTAAAATTTGGTTAAATACTGCCCTTCTTCATTGAGATAAAAAGAAATCCATGCTGATGGCGCTAAGACGCTTTTCTGCATAATTTTTAAAATCCGATTTGGATATATTAAACATTCTAATCTTTTCCCTTTTTTTTGTTTTACTAAAAAATTCTAAAATAAAATATAAAATTAAAAACTGAAAAAGATGCTTCATTAAGATTTCTCACTGCAAAAATAAATAATTTTCATTACCAAGATTTCAAAAAGTTTAAAGTATTAACAAAACGTTAAAAATGTGAATTTTTTTCAGAAAAGCGCCAATAAGAGTATTATTCTAGGATGATTCTGTATATTATATTATATGTTTTTCCACTTGGCGCTTATGCATATAAATTCCTGTCTTTGGATACACGCGAACAGGCAACATAAAGTTGACCATGGGTAAAGCATGACTTTTCCAAATGCACTCCTGCTACCTGTAATGTTTGCCTTTGACCTTTATTATTAGTAACAGCAAAACTAAGTTTGATTGGAAACTGCAGTCTTTTAAAGTGAAATGGTAGGTCAGTGGGGATTATTGGGATTCGAGATATGATAACACTTCCCCTTTTCCAATTTTTCTTTTTTTAATTTCCCCTTTCTAATTTTAACAGGTGAAGACCGGTTAAAAGAATGGCACCGATTGTATGCTGCCCTAATTATGTGATCCGAAGCCTCGTTCCATTACACAGTCGAAGTTCGTCTATATTTCGCATAAGCATAACCGGTACATTTAGTTTTAATTGGAATTTTTGTTAGGGTACACCTGATAGCTCTAGTGAATTTTAAAACTCAGCAGGTTATGAAGTCCTTTGTTCTGTATCCAAGATCGTATCTATTGACATATATTCTTTTATTTCTCCCTACACCTCGTTCAAAATGTCAATATTGATTTTGTTTACGATTTCATTTGTCGGCATTAGAACTGCTCTTGAACATAACCAGTGATCATTATTCAAATTTTCTTGCAAGTGCGGGTAAACTTTAGCAATAAACTCCACATTGTTTTCTACCAAATTACAAAATTCCTCTGAAAGTAAAATACAACCTTTAACATCTGTTTCCAGACATCCATCACCAATTTTCAATAGTGTTTGTAATTCCCTGAATCTACATAATTATGAAGATGCCCTCTTATATTTGTTTCAAGACTGAATTTTCCAACTTTCCCCCAGAACCTTGATTGATGATTTGAGACAGGCTTTGATTTCATCTGCAGGTGTACCTCTCTGGATTACCAGCAGACTTTGTCGGAATTCACCAACCAATAAAACTACCATTCCTCCCATAATATCTGTACTGTCTCGCAAATCTTGAAGGGTTCGGTTTAACGCTTCTAAAGCTCTTTTGTGAGACATCGTACTTTTATCCCACACTAAAAGCTTACATTTTAGTAGCATCCTACTTCGAAAGCTATTTTTAATAAAATTGAGACAGGCTTTGAAACTTCTTGCGCAAGATTCAACGGCAATTTTAAAACGGAATGTGCAGTACGCACGCCGTTCAATAGTGTAGCAGCTATACCAGAAGAAGCCACAGCAACCGCTATTTTCTGGGCTTTTCTGACGGACATTAATAATAAATTAAACAAAAACGTTTTCCTCCAGGAACGTCGAGAAAGAAAAATGCACCATTCCCGGATTCTATTTTACGTAACACCTGATGGAACACATGACTTTGTTCTGGAAGTAACTGAGGGATCAATTCTGCTACTTGGTGCTGCAATGCAATGAAATTGTAGTCTAATTCTCGAGCAATTTCTTCATTAATGTAATTTTCGTCTGATCGTCGTGGACTAAGCATTCCAAAATCTTGAAGCTTCTTCCCCACCATCGCCAAAACCTTGTTTTCAATTATGATCAATGCTTCGTTATAGATGTGTTCATTAAAAGTCATATGTGCGTGTACTCGCTGCAGTCGCCACAAAATATCTTCCACCATGTCCTTCTTGTACTTACCCATAAAGGTTTTGGATTAGAAAAGCCGCAAGATAATATAACGGTTGCGTAAAGTTTCCTGATTTTATCTGGTGATCGACATTGCACAGCTTTTTCCATAGCTTCGTTCCAATGGTTATCATTCTCTAACAGACCTTGAGCTTCACATACGTTGCTTCTCTATACGTTCTATATTCTAGACGATTAACAATTTTAAGGTCTTCAAAGCTAGTTGAACCTCGAACATGATGCAATAAAATGTGCTGACAAAAACATTCAAAATTCGTTACATGGACAGTATAGACAAAACCAAGAGCGTCCGATGATTTAACCCCTGGCCAATTTTCAACAGACGTACCTTGAACGCGACGTCGCCGTTCTTTTTTTAAGTTGTTCCACGTATAATAACGTGGGACTTCGAAATATAATAATCTTTTCGCAAAAGTATCTCTCTAGCAAAGTTGGGAAAAAGCGGTCAGTGTGGTTTTAGGAGGAGATAAAATTCTTTCTTGAAAATTATTCTCATTAAAGAAAACACGCTGTCCATTTTCTAAATGTACGGCAAGATGTGTATTAGTCGGATATCTTTCATGTAATGGAAAACCAAGGACACGCCACGCTGCCTCATTACTACTGACATATTGCCCTGTTTGATAGGTTTGTATTTCATTCAGAGGCTGCAAAACACCTTCGATACGCAGATTGAAGATCGCCTGGTCGCTCCTTTTATTGATATATTTACAAATATATTTAATCGCACGAACAGAGTTGCAGGCTTTAACATTAATGTGAGCATTAAATAATTTATATAGAAACCGGTGACTATAGCACAACCCAACTATTATCAAAGGTCTTGACTACCCCACCGCGAGTTTGAATCGTAACTCTTCAACCACCATCTTCGGGTGCTCTTCGTCTGTATAAAAGGTAACCCTTATGATTGTGTACTGTTCCCTTTAGTAGCTCCCGGGGGAACTTTTTCGTACATTTGCCATTTTTATGCAAGGTGATGCTAGATCGCGAGCTCCACAAGGGACCACGAATCATGATTACGATCTCGCGCAAATTCTTACCAAGTTCTGGATCCGGGATTTCGGTGCTTATAATGTTATCTATTTGGTTGGATCGCAACTTTTGTTTTAACGAAATAAGAATGTGCACATGTGCCAGACCTCCTTTCTGCCATTCAGTGGAGTACATGTGGCACTGGACGTTTCCAAATACCTTTCCTTTTGCTATTACATTAATGATCTTTTGAACTTTTAAACGAAACACACGGGCAACTAATTCATGTCGATCAATGGCTCTTTGTCCGAGCATAAGCTCTTCTGTTATTTCTTTCCATGAAGGATTGCAGGTAAAAGTTACAAATAGGTCAGGCCTAACGTAAGCGCGTATGTTGGCTCATGCAGATAGCGGGGACTGTTTACACAAAAGTGGAGGGAAGAATATCCATCTTGCCTAAGACACTGGGGCTAATATTACCATCTGTGCTGATTGCATCTTGTAGGCGAATGTAATTTTCAACTCGTATTTGTGTCTGGTTTAAAGAAATGTAACGAAGGCGTTCGTCCTCTACTTTGATATACATATCTACTAAGAATTGATGAAAGAGCTGCCTCGACAGCTGAAGAAGGTAGAAACCACTCTCTCGAAGCATCATGTGATAAGCGTAAAACTCCATGCAGGAAACGTTTTTATTGGGAACTGGCTGTTTTGTAGTTGATTAATCTGTGGAATATCAAAATGGTATTTGAATTGCCCTTTACTAACAATTAATGGGTACTGCAAAGCATCGTAAAATTTATGAGTATCTGCTCCGCGTGTATTATCATGCGCTCGCAACACTATATCTCGTGGAGAACATGGCCAAGTAAGTAGGAGTAAAGAGTAACCAAGACAACATCTTCATTAAATTGTTGGTGCATTATAGCGCCTCTCATGTTCGCCACGTGGAGTTCTATCAACATGAACCACGACTTTATAATCGTCTTGAGGCGAGTTTTCTATTGCAGTTTTGAAGGTATTTATCAAAATTTTGTGGTCATGTAACATTCTTTGAATTTTCAATACTATATCTCTCTCGACTCCACCAATATACTGACAACGACGGCTTACTTCATTTTCTTCTTGACCCATAAAATAAACTTGCACAAATTTGTGTGTTTCATTATGTTGGAAAAAGTGAACCAATTCGATGATATATCTGGCCTTGTACGGTAAAAGTTGGTGAAAACCCGAGCATTCTTATCTCTTTGTCTACTCCAGAAGATGTCATTTGGAAGCAAGAGTTGTACTTTCTTATTTTACTTAAAATCGCTTTGATTCATCTCTATCGTATAAATATAGGGTTTTCAGCTGCTCTTCTGGTTCACCAAGTAAAGAAAGCGAAACCTTTCCATTGGAACAGCACATTCCTGCAGTTTCATCTTTCCATTTTAAAGCATGGAAAAACTGGCATTTTTTTCTCATCGGATCGATAACAATTAATGGATGATTATGGTAATCAATTGAAGGATCATATTGAAGTCCAGAATCATTAAATATGGACAAATTGTTAAGCTGTTAATTGACATTTCACCGGTGTTTGGTTTGCATTTCTGCATGAACGATTCTTCTCGCCTGCAATTGTTCTGGAGTATCTCTCACTCTAATAACTGTCTGTTGTTGAGCTTGTTCTTCCAAGCGAATCTGTGTTTGAAGAGGCGTTTCAATAGCTCTCAAAGCAGTTTGACATTCAGCTTGTTCTTTCAAGCGGATCTGCGTTTCGAGAGGTGTTTCAGCAAATCTGAAAGCAGCTTAGCGTTCAGCTTGTTCTAACCGAATTTGTGTTTGAAGAGGCGTTTCAACAGCTCTCAAAGCAGCTTGTCGTTCAAGTTGTTCTGTCAAGCGGAGTTATGTTTGGAGAGGCTTCTCAGCTGCTCTCATAAAAGCTTGACGAGAAGTTTGGGCCTCTAATCTTTCTTATCTTGAGAAGATGTTTCATCAGTTCTCAAAACAGATTGTCGCCTTAGTTGTGCATATACAGAAGATTCTTGGGATCGAGCAATTTTTGCTGCCTGGGCCCGAGATGCATTCCTAGACATGTTAGATTTACGTTTGCGAGATCTTTCGAAAACAAAACAAAACAAACATAAAATATTTGCGTGGTTCAAGCCACGCACCTGCGCGCGAAGACAAACATTTACATCGTTTAACTTATTGTTATGAAACTTTCAACATTTAATGTTTATACAACGGCAATAATTTTAAACTATAAAACCTATTATATAGTTTAAGTTTCAACAGATAAGTTTTATAGCCTATAACCTTTTCTAACATATCAAAAATATTGCTTGAAAATTTCATGATCAGTTAAGTACTTAAGGAGTGAAAGCATAACAAAGAAACAAACTGACATTCGCATTTATAATATTAGTTAGGATAGTAAGTCTTTAGTAATATCTTTAATAGTAAGTCTTAGTAATAATATCTTTAGTAATTTCAATTTCCTTTTAACCTGAACGGAAGAAAAACAAATTAACTGGTTATATTGACCCTTTAACATTTTATTTATAGAAATGTCTACTTTTACTGTAACACTATTAATCTCCTCTTTGTATTCTTCAATAATCAAATACTCGCGCTCGTATTTTTCTGCATCAGAATCTGCAACTAATAAATCACTTATTTCAGAATCGAAACTAGAAAGCTGAGCATTTATCCTTTTTAAACTAGCAAAATTTGATCGAATTTCTACCTCTTTAGGTTTTTCCTTATTTAGTAAATCACTCAAGGCACTCAAGGCAAAAGTTTTAGTAAAATTGGCTCTTACAGGCGAGCGTTTCTTTAATAATAATTCCATGCTTAAAAATTTAACCGTATTTACCTCCAAAATCCAGTGAGATGACGTCTCGGTTCACCACTGATATCGCGTTGAATCTACCTGAATATTATTTCATTCAGTCATTCTCGCCTTTAAATTAAATCTGACTCCATTCCATAACTCTTGAAAAAAACATTTTAAATTAACAATTACATTTTCTTTTTTATGAAAGCAAAACTTTATTTACTTACACACTTAAGGAAATCAAAACATTATTCCAATCTTTCTCACTGTTGCCAACTACAAAAACAAAATGCCGTCTAAAATAAAAGAAAAACAAACAACGGCTGTTGAATAGCATTAACAAGTATAAATCATGGAACTCGCGACACACATCTTGAAGAGACGGACTTAATAAATTTTCAGCTACTTTTCTACGATGACTGAGATTAACTTCTGCAAGGCAAGACAGATGGCACCACCTCCCAAGCGTAAATCGATCGTCTCTCTAGCTTCATAACGGAGAAGACTCCCTGTCTGCGAGTGATGTCAAACACCGGGATTATATGATCCTAAGAGCTACCTCGAACGAGAAACAATCCGTTGCGAGTATATCTCTCGATATACTACTAAACTAGATAAAAATCACTTAAGTTGAAGAAAAACTCCTAAAAGGTTGAAGAAGGTGTCACTAACGGAAAACATTCCCAACTGCGATGAAGGCAAAGCTGTCGTACTGGTGAACAAAGATGCAAAAACTTTAAAAAGCAAAACATATAAAGGTAGTGTGAAAATTTTAAAAAGCATCATAACGATTTAAAAATAAAATTCCTGTTACCTATAATTCTGGAAAAAAATGCAAAGATAAGTATAAAATCATACACAATAATAAGACGTATACACACACACACACACACAAAAATTTTTTTACACAAACAAAAAAAAAAAAAAAAAAAACTAAAGCATTTAGAATGGCCAGTTATATTTGGCTCCCTTTTAACTCCACGATTCTCCTCTGGAGTACTACTGCTTAGACTTCTACTTTTCATCGCCATTATGAGCACTATATATCATCGAGCAGGAACACAATTTCTAAAATCTCGGCATATAGCGGAACTTGGAACTTCAGTAACTTACAAGCTCGAACCAGCCCCATTGCTTACCAGCTTAATTACTTACCAGTTCGAACCACCACTGCTTACCAGCTTAATTACTTTTCAGCTCGAACCAGCCCCCCATTACATCGCCGTTTAACTGCTGAGCATTTTAGCATTTTAGCACTGTTGAGCATTGTTCTCGGTACAGTGCCCCTTGCCTAAAAGCAATTCTAGAGTCATGTGATTAGACCAAAGATGGGTTCCAAACACATTTAGCCCGAAGTGGCTAAATGCTTGCGCACCACCATGATTCTGCAACTAATTACGCTTCCTCTTTCCCTGCCTACGCTTGCTAGTTGAAGGACGTCATTTAAAAAAAAAATCTTAAAATTTTAATCTAAATAACTTTGTAAAATAACGAAATCTTGTGAATATCATTTTTGGCAATAAATGAAAATTGAAATGTCTCCAAGTTCCTTTTTCTGTGAAAATACTGCAAGGAATGCCCTCATTTTTTCAAGAAATAACTGAAAAAGTTTACAATTCTGTAAAATCTTTGCTTCAATATTATAATCATAATATTTTGCAATTCTCATCTTGAATGTCTTTCGTAAAAATTGTTGTTATCAATATAAAACCAAAATTTTCTTTAACATATTCATGAAATTTGTATTAAAATTAATTATTTAAAGCTCATACACCAATTAACATTTTCTTAGTTGTAAAGCGATGTAAAATGGAATTTAGAACCTAATAAACTCAGAAAAGTAACAAAATTCAGTGCAATAATAAAAATAAACCTTGTGATAAAATTGGGCAGGTCCTCTACAGTGTCAATCAGCGTAATGAAATGCTGATGGCTGTAAGATGCTCAAATACAATTACACCTCAAAGCCTCCATTGCCTATAGAAGGCAACTGGCTTTTAGTATTGTATAATTATCAAAGTTTTCATCTAAAACTTTTAGCTATAAAAATCTTCAAATTAGGCACCTGTAATAAAAATTACCAAAAAATTAAAATTTAAGCCGTATAACATATATACTTAAGTAGAGGTCTTTAAAATTTTGCAAATAAAATTCTACATTGCCCTATAATAATAATATGGACCATATAATTTTTTAATATAAAATAAGAAAGTAAATAAACTTCATAATTTTTTTTTAAATATCCGAAAGATTTCAGATTTTACAATACGCCCAAAGGGGCGTTTTTTTAACGTTTTTCTGCGTTACCTTTATCTTTTAAATGTCATGTTCTTCGCACTTAAACTATAAAATTCAATTCAACGGAAATATCGCAAAATAACTTTAAAATGCGCATATGTTTAGAATTTCCGATACACAGCGTTGTATATAAAAAGGTTCTCCCCCCATACAGTGTTGCCACTGCTCGTTTTGAAATCGTTGAGTTTGTAAATCAAAAATTTGTTAAAGTGGTACAAAATATGAAATTGATAATAAAACAAATTCCACATTAGGGCTTCCAGATGCTTATATTCGGTGGAAGATTAGGTTAGGTTATTTAATTATGGCAAAGCACACGAGGGCGATCTGTCAAGGGGAGGGATGCCTTCGTGGAGGACTTTCTAAGGGAAACTGGCTCGTATACACGTTACACATGGGGAAAACCGCGAAAACGCCCATGCAGCCAGCCCGTTCGCGGGATTCGAACTTCGGACCGAACTACCAGTGTTCAGCGTCTTTACCGCTCGGCCGCTGGTAGGCCTATATTCGGTGGAAGATTACGTTATTCAAAATTTGATGGCTCTAGATACCCATGTTTTATCAGAATGCGAGAAACATGCGTACATTTCTGCAGATTCTTCATTATTTAATTTCTTTAAATATAACACAGGGCCATAACATTTGGTGGCAACAGTTTGAAAAGTGAGTCAACGCAGAAAGTGAATCGACGCAAAATGCCAAAACGAAATTAATAGCCCTTCTGAGCTAACGCTCCTTTGGGCTAATTATATTTCGTACAGACTTAAAATATCTCAAATACAAAAGTTTTAAGTATTTCTACTAATTACGTTAAAAAACCACAAGAAATTCAAAAACATTTTAATGTAATTAAATTTTGATCCGAAACATCATTTAAAATAATTAAGGGGTTACCTCTAGTTTAAAGTTAGTTACAATTTTGATTTACGTATATATATCAATATTTATAACACGCACGCATTTTCTTAAATATTCCTTTTACAAGTGTTCCGAGAAAAGATAGGATTCTTCAAATAATAATTTCGCGGCTTTTTCTAGGTTTAAAATTCCTTCACTATATATATATATATTGTTGAGTGCATACGGGTTCGCTATGGATTGAAAGCACAACTCGTTAAAAAGTTAATGAAATTTATCCTTTTCACAAGAAATAAAATAAAATACTGAAATATTTCCTCAACGATATACGTACAATATCACAATATCTCAACCGTTAAACAGAACTCAATTCAAAAACAGAGAAACTAATTCTATCTCACAGCGAATTCGCTACAATCAATCACAGCATTAAGTAAAACCAGTTCGCTTAAAACAGCTACAACTGAGCTGAGGTGTTTTAATTCGGCTTTTATAACCTTTTTAATTATTCACTTGAATATTTTGGTTAAAATCTCATTTCTAGTTTTTTTTCTCGATTTTGTGGATGGCAACAGCAGTTACGAGATATTTATTTATTAAATATTAGATGCACAAGCTCTTTTATTTTTACATTTCCGACGCAGCTTTCTCTTCGAAAACCGTCTACGTTGCACGGGAAAATAAAACACTTTTAATTACAATTCTAAATAAATACAAAATCCGTAACAATATATATATATATACTAATATTTATATATTTATACGCATATACTGCTTGGTTCCTAAGTTCTACAACAGCACTGTATGGGTAACTGTACGATACATTTGGCGTACCTAATCACATTTCTCAGGTTAATAAATAGTGCATCAGTTTAAAAATAATTTTATAAAGAGTCCAAAAGCTTTTAAAGATGGAAAACATGAGCATTAGCAAATATTATGCATGAGAAAAAAATAGATTATGAATACTTAAATAGAAAACATGTTTTAAAGTTATATTTATATTGCTTGGGCATACTACCCATAAGTTTATCAAGGCCTTTTACTATAATCAAATGATACCAGCTTGAAATTGATATTTAAATTAACTCTGTAATTTTTCTTCGATTCTTTAAACAGATTTGCTGTTTCAGTATTATCCGATTATCTTCAACTGGATTGAGATGTCGCGATTGGACAGACTAAGGCAGATTTTAAATTGATTTAGAAAAAAAAAACCTTCTGTCTAATGTTTGTGATGAGTGCATATTTCTTATAAAAGATTTAAACATTGTTTTGAAGCTTGTTAGCAACTGAAGCAAGCATTTTTATTTCAAACACATTGCATACATTTTTCTTTCTGTGTGGATAGGTCGATCCATTCCATGTGCTGAGATACTACATCATGGCATAACAGCAGCAAGATGTTTTACTGTCGTTTTAGAACAATAAAGTTCAATCTTTCATTATGATCGCATGATACAAATGTTTATCCTTTGTTGGGATCAAAGAAAATATTTTTTTATCACTCCTGTTAACTTTATGCCAGTGATCTGCAATCCGCCCTATATGATCACTTCTCACTATAATCGCGTCACCGTGTCATTTTTATTGAAAAAGGAGAGTTCTTCGTAGATGTACGGCGCCTAAGGATTTGAATTTCTGATTACTGTCCACTTGGAAGCATTGAATGAGCAGCTTATCTTCCATTAATGCAGAGGTGGGCAAAAGCCGGCCCGCGGGTCGGATCTGGCCCTTTTGCTTACTTTATCCGGCCCGTTGAAAAATCCTGCATGCAATTTTTTTAATCTCTTACATACCGTAACATCCTCTTAAAATATACCTTATTTAATCTCTTATATATATGTCTTATTTCTTAATAATATATGTTATGTCGATAGCTCAATGATCACCACACATTATAATAAGTACGCTGGTTCGTTACTTTATTAATACACATATTTCAATTACAATTACTCTTCATTAACTCATGGCTGTAATCAGCCCTCACACACCGTCGATGGCAGTTCTCAAACTCGTCTGATGATGACATTACAGATGCGCATGTGCAGATTACATTACAGATGCGCAGGCGCGAACATGCCGCCCCGCGTTGCAATGCGTAGCATTCAACTATTGTAATTAAGATATATTATAAAGAAATTTAAACAAGTATATTACAAACAATTTTAAGTACTACTACATAAAATAATAGTAAGTACATTAATCATTAAGAGATAAAATACATAATTTAAAATTTTTTAAACAATAAAATTAACAGATTCTACCATAAACTTCACAATGATAATGAATGCCATACACACATAGTAACTACATAATAATAGTAATTACATAAAAAAAATTACTTATCAATAGGTAAAATACAAATCTTTGAAATGGGTCTTTTGTAAACTCCAGATTGAGTTTTGACTTTAACCACTCTGACCCGATTATCTTCACCAAAATAAAGCTTTATTATTCTGCCTAATACCCATTTTTGAGGCGGTAGATTTTCATCTTTCAGAAGTACTAACTCATTTATTTTTACATTATCCTTTTCTACCATCCACTTGGACCTCTGTTGCAAATTATTCAGATATTGTATATGCCATTTCTTCCAAAAAGCTTGAATTAATTTTGTCAGTCTTTTCCAATTAGATAATCGATTATCTTTAACTTCAGTTAAACTTGGCTCTATAATAGTATTTAAAGCTCTGCCAATTAAAAAATGGGCAGGTGTTAATACATCATAGACATCAGTATCGGACGACAGAGATACAAGCGGTCAAGAATTTAGAATTCCTTCTATTTGGGTAACGGCTGTTAGGAATTCTTCATAACTCAATCTGGAATTACCCAAAACTCTCTTAAAATGATACTTAAACGCCTTAACTCCACTTTCCCAGAGGCCACCAAAGTTAGGTGCTCTCGGTGGAAGAAAGTTCCACATAATTCCCTCAGTTGATATATAACTAGCAAGACCATTGTCTGGTTTTAAAACTAAATTGTGTAACCTAGAAATCTCCTTATTTGCTCCTATGAAATTTGTGGCATTATCTGAAAATAGTTTTGAACATAAGCCTCTACGAGCCACAAATCTCTTTAAACACGCTAAAAGGCCTCTGATGTTAAATCGGTGACAATTTCGAGATGAACGGCTTTCGTGAATAAGCATATAAAAATGCATGCATATAATTTATGGTAAATTCCCTTTCTTTGATGTGTATACTTAACAAGGAGTGGACCACAAAAATCCACACCTGAGTAGTTTGCTTTAAGGGGTGATACACGTGATTTACTACAAACCAGATTCACTTCGAAGGCACCTTTTTCTGATGTGGATTTGCAGTAGATGACACATCCATAAGCTAGATTCGGAGGCATCTGCGAATCTGTGAAGTTCAATATGCACTGCATTTTCTATTAGTATGCATCTTTTAACACTGACCTTATTTATTGCTGGCAAGGACTTGATGAAATTTTCCCATTCTTGCGCCTCCGTCTCAAGAAGCGGATCTCTCCAGTCCAACTTCAGACACCACAGTTTTTGCAGAAAGATTTTAGCTTTTGTTACCACAGATCCCAAAAGTCCTAGGGGGTCAAATATACGTGCAATCGTTGAAAGCACTGATCTCTTTGTAGGCTGAGCTATGCTTTCCACCTGAATTTGGAAAGCGAATTGGTCAAAGGTAGGTTTCCAAATAACACCCAATGCTTTAGATTCTTCTGATTCACCAACGGAATATATTTTGTCGTTTGTTTGGCACAATTCATCAGCATTACTACACCACTTATGGAGTAACATACCTCCATTCTTCAAAATGCCTATTAACTGATTCTGGAGTTCTAATGCAGAACTTAACGACTCAGCTCCAGACAGAATATCGTCCATGTACATATCTTCTCTCAGTACAGGTGCTGTTAAAGGAAACTTATGTCCTTCGTCCTTTGACAGCTGTACAAGTGTCCTCATTGCTAAAAATGGTGCACTTACAGTACCATAGGTAACGGTGGTTAACTCAAAGTTAACCACCGTTTAATTAACAATTTTTAACTGGCTTGTCAATGCCTTCTTTCCACAAAATTCTTTGCAACTTTCTCTGATCTGGATGGATAGAAATAGCTCGATGCATCTTTTGTATGTCTGCGGTGAAAGCAAAAATATATTTTCTGAATGAACAACACTTTAGTCACCAAAACCTGACACTTTAGTCATCAGAAAATATATTTTCTGATGACTAAAGTGTCAGGATCCTCCTTTAACGGCATTTTAACAACGTACCTACCGGTTTTATCTCACGTATAATTTTCTACAAAATGTTTCTCACAAATTGAAGATTCTTTGTTTTGGGGTTTAATAGTTTCAATATTCTCTAATTCCCAAAATTTTCTAAGAGTTTTATCTCAATTGTCTTCTTCCTTTACCAACCCACAATGAATCATGGTTTCAGTCTCTGTTGGAATACTTCCAGACACTATAAAACCAAAAACTGTATCTTGAAAAATAAGATCAGGATTATTCATTCGAATTTGACTCGATTTCAAAAATTCATAGAAAACTCCTGCTCCCAACAACATATCAACCCTTTCTTAATATTAAATCCTTCATCTGCTACCTTAACATTAGGAATATCTTGCACTGAAATTTTAATTTTCGGAGAAGGTGTTAAATCAGCAGATATTTTTGGAATTACTAAAAAGTCTAAATTCTTTATAAAAGTTCCTTCTTTATTGCATATAGAAGCATTAATTTTATGCTTTATTGTGAAAGTAGCATCATTAATTCCTGAAACCGAAATGTTTGTTTTTTCTTTCTCTAACTGCAAATGCTCTACTAAATTATGTGTCAAAAAGTTTGACATACTGCTGCCATCTAGCAGACACTTTACTCTGTGTTTCCTTCCCTCGTTATCAATTAAAAAACATACGATGGTTGAAAGCAAAACTGTATTTTGTTTATTCGAATAGTTACTAATAAATGCCTTTTGAACGAAGTCCTGCGCATTAACATTCAAGGTCGATGCGTCATCTCGTTTAGGAACGTTGCAGTCAGATACATTTGTTTTGTTTTTATTTTGTTCCGATGAAGAACATTCCTTCTCCTTTACGATATTTGCTTTGGGAAAATGAATAGTCTTGTGGTGTCGTTTTTGACAAAAACAAGAATATTTAGATGGACAATTTGATACTGAATGCATACGTAAACAATTAAAGCATAATTTGTTAAATTTCACAACCTGTACTCTTTCTTGTACCAGTAATTTTAAATACAATGGGCATTTTGCCAAACCATGATTCTCATGGCACAGAATACAGTTCTCTGTTTTAACATTTGACAAAAACACTTTAGCTACACTTTTTGAGCTGTTATATTTACGATTAATATGAGAACTCTCAGTAAGAGGTTTTCCTCGTGACGTGAAATATAAATCGATTTCTTTACCTAACTCACTAGGTGAAAACCATGAATCACCTTGCCGCACTGAAATCTGAGAAGCCGTTTCTTTATCTAAAGATTGATATAACCTGTCTGAAACTATCAGTTGTTTCAGGGTCTCGAAATCAGTTACCTTCCTTAATTTTAAATAATAATCCCAACTAGTTCCTAGACGTGAAGCGAACTGTACATGAGTTTCATGTGGTTGTTTAACAGTTTTCCTACAACTTTCTAAACACGAATATGGTGTTGGTTGGAACTCCTTCAGAACTACTTCTTTTACTTTTTCATAATTCGCGATATCTTTATCATGTAAATAGGTTATTATATTCGAAGCTTTATCTCCTAACAAATTTAACAGAATTTCTGCATTATAGTTCTCCGAGACATTTTTTGTAATAAATGACGTTCTAATGACGAAAAGAAAAATCCCCAATTTTCAGGACGTATAGGAATTTTTACAGTTAAAGTTCTGATATTTTTAATTAATTGATCTAGTGACTCTGATTTTGTTTCGATTTCGTTTACACCATCAAGTTTTGTTTCTGCTTTAAGCTTAGCCAACTCTAACTCATTCTTTGATCTTTCAAGTTTTATTTGTTCTAATTTGAAAAGTTTTTGCTCTTCTTGTTTCCTACTTTCTATAATAGAGTTTGCTATCTCTTTTACTAAATCTTGTTTAGTTTTAAAAATTTCACTATTCTCAATAATATCAGTTAAATCTGCTATAGTCATTTTTTCATCAACATTTAGATTGATTTCTAAGGCAATAAGCCTTAAATCTTCTTTTTTAGCACCCTTAAATAACATTGTTATATATAACAGAACAAATCGCAGAATGTACAGAATTAGCAAGAGAGGAGTCACTTACCTCTCCAGTGATCCACTTTCGATGAATATCCTTATCCAAAATTAGCACTATTCGTTGAAAAGAACAAGCAGGGAATACTGGCAAACACAAACACTCCTGCGTTTTCGATGATTATTAATTTCACAGTTCTCCGGCGACTTCGACCAGATATGTTATGTCGATAGCTCAATGATCACCACACATTATAATAAGTACGCTGGTTCGTTACTTTATTAATACACATATTTCAATTACAATTACTCCTCATTAACTCATGGCTGTAATCAGCCCTCACACACCGTCGATGGCAGTTCTCAAACTCGTCTGATGATGACATTACAGATGCGCATGTGCAGATTACATTACAGATGCGCAGGCGCCAACTACAGATGCGCAGGCGCGAACAATATATATATTATTTTATTGTAATAATTAAATTATTTATTTGTAGGCGTTTGTAAAACGAGTCAATCTAAAAAAAGAAAAGTTGATTTGGAGTGCAGAAATTTCAATGAAGCATGGACGGTAAAATACCTTTTTACAAACATTGATAAGAAAGCAATTTGTTTAGTTTGCCAGGAAACAATTGCTGTTTTAAAGGAATACAATTTAAACAGGCATTTTAAATCAAAGCATCAAAAATATGCATCACTTCCTTTAAAAGATCTTCAAAGTGCAGCAGAAAACATGACAAAAAACTTGAATAAGCAACAAAATATTTGTACCAAACAAAGTAATATCGAGAAATCTACCACAAAAGCAAGTTATGCTGTTGCACACAAATTGCTATGTTCTGTAAACCTTTTACTGAAGCATAATTTGTTAAACAATGCATGATACAAGTCTCGGAGATAGGTTGTCCTGAAAAGAAACATATTTTTGAAAATGTAAGCCTTTCGAGAAGAACAACTGTACGACGGATCGAAAATATTGCAGAAAATTTACTTGACCAGCAAAGAACAAAAATTCTTGATTTTACATATTGTTCTCTGGCTTTAGATGAGTCCTGCGATATTACTGACACAAGTCAATTACACTCATGTCCATAAATTAAGGATAATGCAAAATCAGGCAAAGGAAGAGTTAGAAGCAACACAAATTTGACTTTTTTGTAAAGCTTATTTATTAAACAAAAGGTAAAGAGCAAAAAAGATGCTGTATATTTGATATTATTAAAAAAATTAGCGATTTTTTCTCCCTGGAGCAAATTACAAAAAAAAAACCTATTTACAAAAAAAAATATTACATGATTGTTAATACATTGTATGTCTCCCAGACGATGCAATACAGTCCGTACAACGCCTAGGCATGCTGAGTATCAAATTATCGATCTGATCTTGGGAGATATTACACCACTCAAAAAGCAATGCTCTCCGAAGTTCCGGTAGACATGTAGGAAGAGGTTGATGGGCTGTAACTCGTAGGCCAAGCATGTCCCACACGTGCTCTACTGGATTCAAGTCCGGTGAGAATGCTGGCCAGTCCATATGGGTGATATCCTCCGATTGAAGGCATTCGCTTACGATATTTGCACGGTGAGGACGGGCGTTGTCATCCATAAATACAAATTGTGCGCCCATGGCGCCCCGAAACAAACGTACATGTTATTCCAGAATGACGTCCCGACAGATTTGGCTTGTCATGGTTCCAGTTTGAGCATGCAGATCAGTTCTGGAACCCAGAATAATTCCACCCCAAACGAGCACTCCTGCACCACCGTAACGGTGTCGTTCAGTGATGTTTTCTTGATGGTAACGGATACTTGGACCTCTCGATATGAAAGTCCGGCGAGAATCAGACAGCAAGCTAAACCTGGACTCGTCGGAAAGCATCACACAAGTCCACTGTTGCGGTGTTCACAATGCATGCTCTCTACTCCAGGCTAACCGCAGGGGACAGTGAGTTGCAGTAAGTGGAACGCATCTGACAGGTCTACGAGCATATAGACCAATCTGGCCTAAGCATCTGTACACGGTCTGTCTTGAAATTGTCGTACCAGTGGCTGAAGAGAGCTGACGAGACAGGTATGAGGCTGTGCTCCGTCTGCTTCGTTTGGCAGTAACTGCCAAATACCGGTCCTCATTCGGCGTTGTAACTATGGGCCGACCTGTGCTGTAACGTCTACTCACATTACCTTCATTTTGGAATCGTTGCCAAAGCCTGGAGATGACACTCTGAGGAATTCCAAGTTCGTCTGATACTTCCAGTTGGGTACGCCCAGATTCCAGACGGCCGATAATTCTACCACGTAAAAAATCATCCGAAAGCGTCCTTTGTGTCATAAATATTCGGTTATTGCACTGAAATGCTTATAAAGCGCCTGCGAAGAATATTACTTCTTTGCCTGTATTGCTTATTATCCACTCTTACACTCTCGTCATTGTGACGTACCATCGGTGTCATCTGGTTACTTTCTGAAATTTGCATATGATTCTTGAAGATGTGTGTAGTGATTTTACAGGTGATAAATTTATGTTAGATTTCGATTTCCGCGTGACTCCGAATTATCCTTAATTTATGGACATGAGTGCATTAAGATTTATCCGAGGTATTAACAAGAAATGTGAAATTAGCGATGAACTTCTTAATGTGCATCCAATGAAAGATACAACTACCGGTGAAGACCTCTTTATCGCTGTTGAAGAGTGTTTAGTTAAAGTAAATTTAACTTGGAACAAAATAGTAAGCAATCACTACGGATGGCTGTCCTAGTTTAACAGAGACAAATGTGGGTTTACTAAAACGAATCAGCGACAAAGTAAAAGAGTTGCAGCCAGAACAGGATATATTATTTTTACACTGCATTATTCATCAAGAAGTCTTGAAATTGAATCACGTCGTTTCTGTTGTGACAAAAGTTGTTAATTTTATCCGGGGACGTGCCTTTAATCATCGACAGTTTGTTGAATTTTTGAAAGAAATTGAAAGTGACTTTTACGAAATTTCTTATTACACTGAAGTGCGATGGTTTAGCCTCGGTAACGTTTTGGACAGGTTTCAATATTTACACTGGTGTGCAAAACTTAAGCAGCAATGTAAACATTTAGCAGATAGCCATGAAATTGCAGAAAAGGAGGTCTGGAGATCAGTACAATGAACACGTAAGTCAGTAGAAACGTCATGCGTATGCAAATATCAGGAACGAAACGTCAGAGGCGACGTGAGCGTACACAAAAAGCGTGATGTGGGCGCGCGCAGCTCAACAGTAGAATAAAAGGAAGGAAGAAAACGCAATTCAACATATTCGCTGTAAGTGCCAGTGAGTCAGTTCGTGAAATGAGGCTAGCAGAAATCACCTGGACGATTTCACACCTGGAAGAATGATCGGAAAGCTGGAGGAGGGGCATACTGTCCCCAGTGTAGCTGCAGAGTTCGGAATCAACAAAAGTGTCGTTACGCGCGCATGGAAAGCGTTACAAACCAAAGGTACAGCTGTTAGAAAGGTTGGTGGTGGCCGCCCGAGGATGACATCTGCAAGGGATGACAGATATATCGTCCTGCAGGCGAAAAGAGGACGACAGCAGTCAGCAAGCTCCATTGTTCAGCAACTCCGTACAGCAACGGGGCGACAAGTGTCGCGGTTTACTGTGGCCAGACGCCTTCACAAAGGGGGCCTATTCGCCCGCCGTTCTGAACGCTGCCTCCCGTTGCAAGTTGCCCACCGATGCTACCGTTTACAGTGGTGCAGAGAGCACAAAAACTGGACAACTGATCAATGGAGTCGTGTCCTCTTTACGAATGAGAGTCCGTTCAGTACCAGAAGCGATTCTCAACGCGTTTTGATTTGGAGAGAGGTCGGGATCCGGTTTTATCCCAGTAACATCAAGGAAAGACGCCGTATTGGTGGTCCTGGAGTTCTTGTCTGGGGAGGCATTATGCTGAACGGACGAACGGATCGCTATTGTGAGGACAATGCACGGCCACATCAGACTCTTGCTGTTGAGGAGCTACTGGAAAGTGAAGATATCACTCGAATGGATTGGCCAGCGTACTCCCCAGATTTAAATCCCATCGAATATGTGTGGGATGCTTTGGGGAGACTCACTGCAGCACGCTTACATCCTCCGAAGAACATCCAACAACTCAAACAGGTGTTGATTGAGGAATGGGTACTCCTACCGCAAGAAATGTTGCACCAGCTGGTTCTGAGTATGCGGAGACGGTGCGAAGCAACCATTGCAGTAAGGGGAGGGCATATCTCATATTAAGGAACATCTGCTTGTTGTTCTTCCTCTTGGATAGACAATCATGAGTCACGATACTAAGCGTTTAATAAAGCTTGTTTTTGTTTGATTCCATAGCGTATGCATTGTATACCTTTTTCAGCTCCGATGCTTTCGTCATCCTTTACGTACATAATACTCTCCTTCAGTTTGCATTTCATGTCTCTCAGTTGATTTCTCGTGGAGGTATGGCAAGAAACCCTGCTGTTGCTTAAGTTTTGCACACCAGTGTACTTGATGAAATAGTATTCTTCTTGTCGACAAAAAAAAAAAAACTACATGATTTACCTAAATTGCAAAATGAGGCATGGCTAAACGATTTCTCGTTTGCAGTAGATATTGTAAAATATCTGAATGAACTAAATATAAATCTACAAGGGAAAAACCAATTCGTTTCCAATATACACTCAAACGTCAAAGCATTTATGATAAAACTCAATTTATTTGCTAAAAACTTTAGTAAGAAATTACTAAATCATTTCCCTTTATTACAATCACGACGAGAATCATTGAAAAATACCGAGTGTCTTAAATATAGTGCAATAACACAAGACCTGCATTCTGAATTCCAAAGATTTCAAAGCTATTGAAAAACCTTTATCATTAATTAGTCAACCTTTCAATTTTGACGTGCCAGAAGCTCCTGGTAAAATTCAACTGGAACTAATTGACTTACAGTCAAATAATTTACTAAAGGAAAATTTTCAATCAAACGAGTTGAATGTTTTCTACGGTACTTTGAATACAGAGCATTTCAAACATTTTTTGAACTATGTTCAAAAATACCTAGTTTTATTGGGTTCAACATATATTTGTGAAAGAGCTTTTTCGTTAATGATTTCCACGAAAAACAAATATCAATCACAAATTATTGAAGAAAATCTACACTCGGTATTAAGGATTGCTACAAGTGATGTGGATCCAAATTTTGAAGAAATAATATCACATGAACCTTCCAGATTTCACGTTTCGCATTAACTAAAACTATTCTATTTTAACGTTTGATGTTTGTCTTTTCTTTTTATTATTCTATTTACTATTATATTTACAAAATGTAATATAAATATAAAAATGTAATAACTATGATCAAAATAATATAATTTATATCGTTAAGATATAAATAAATAAATATCAAATTAAAATCTTTCATTAACTGATTTATTTAATGACCATTAATTTAATATAATGGATCATATTTCTTTAAAAATTACGTGACATATTTTACTGGGCACAAATTGTTCGCATATACACCTAAGTAAGACAATTTATTATTACTATTATCTTTTATTAACTGTCAAATTTCTCTGCCCAATTGCTTTAAAATGATACTTATAGTGTTTTTGTCAAAAAAATTTCTTGAGCAGGGAAAAATACTCCACCCAAAACATTCGCGTGTGCACAGCGTACGCGGTATAGTCCTCCGGCCCAGGAGACATTTTGAAAATTTCATTTTGCCCCGCGCTTAAAAGTATTTGCCCACCCCTGCATTAATGCCTCAGGGTTTTCTCGAAAAATATTTTAAAGGCAAACGCGTAAGACTTCAGTCATTTCATACCGTAGGTTTGCTTTGTCTTCATTTTCTGTGTCGATCTTTCAAATTTCTGATCAAATTGAAGCTGTTGATTTTAATTCTTTTAAAAAGCGTTAAACTTCTTGTGCACCACATAGTGCTACACAAGGCTTACATGAGGTAAGTCAAAAAAATGCAACAGCGCAACGCATAAATATAGTCAAATTGCAAACTCAACAGACGAAATCTATGAAATAAATAATGCTTATCTTAAACAAACAAATGGAGAGGAGGGGAAAATTTAATATTTATAGAATTTAACTAAGAAAGTAGTTCTTTTCTTCTTTCCGTAAACTTTGAAGAACAGAACAACAAATGCTCGACATTTTGCACTTCCCCGACCCTACAGTGATACAAGTCTGTATTAGATAGTTTAAATTTGTTCATATATGAGTTGAAATTACCATAGCCAGTTAGAAATTTAATAAATTTTAAAGTTGTAGCAAAAACTATTATTCAGTCTGTGAGGAATAGAATGGAAAGCTAATTTAGTCAAAGAGGCAATAGAAGAATTTGTGGATAATTTATTCCATTTGAGAACTGTTTCAATCCAACTTTGTTTCTTGAAGAATGCAGTGTCATTTGGATATTAACTTGAAAGTTTGTAGTTAATTTTGATAACCAATCAGGCCTTTTATTTCCTAGATTTCCATGTGGCCACGTAGATAAGAAAAAAATGAGATTTAGCACATTTATTATTAAGTCTTTAAGATCGCGTGAGAAGCGACAATTAATTTATTACAGAAGAAGTTATTCATAAGACAATATAAGGGTGACAGAGCATTAGTGCAAATATGGAAGTCCATTAAACAAACAATGCTTAGCTGTCCACTTAATTGATACACAGTCAGTGCTTTCTGTCGCTACAAACGAACTCGCTGCATACTAACAACGTTTCGCGGCTTAAGCACTTGGGTTGTTAAACATGCTCGATATGCACATGATTCTATATAAGCAACGGAATAGCCAGATTTTCCGTCTGATATGCTTGTTAGTTTTATACCTCGAAGGAAGGGTATTGTTTTTGCTTAA
The DNA here is from genome assembly GCA_000611955.2 of Stegodyphus mimosarum. Taxonomy (NCBI): domain Eukaryota; kingdom Metazoa; phylum Arthropoda; class Arachnida; order Araneae; family Eresidae; genus Stegodyphus; species Stegodyphus mimosarum. Next base: position 506,280 of record KK121355.1, on the reverse strand, counting down.
TTTATTCAGTCCTAGACCCACAAAATATAACTCGCAGATTCTCAGAAAGCTGAATTAGCCTGCTTTTGACCAATCGGGAGATGTGAAAGGTGATGTATTTTCCTTGCGCGAAGCAAATCATGCGCCATCGCGCACAGCCGTTTCATTGGACAAAGCATAGGTACTTTATTTTTTAATTATAAGCAATCAGTTATTAATTAATATGGCGAATGATTTAAGGCAATAAACGCACTTTTTAATAATTTAAATGTTTTACATTTTTAGTTCTTATTAACATTTTCCCTTTGTAAAAAGCAAGGCATTTGCAATGCTGTATTTTTAATTGATTAGTATAGGTTTATTTAATTACTATAGAATCTTACGTTTTGAAATTTTAATGTTTTACTGGGTTTGTTTTACACTTTTTTAGTTTTAATATTTTTCTAATACTTCGAAATTTTTAAAATGGTAAACTCATTAGTCATTATACTGCAATCCGAAGATCTCAGGTTCAATATTTATATTTTATTTTTTACTTTAAACAGTAATAAACAGGATAGAGCGAGACGCACTGTGGGAGAGTGATTGTATGGACATGACTGGTAGAGTATGCATCTCAGGCAACAATTAATACAGGATATAATTTTTAAAATGTCAGCTATTAAAATATAGTTAGGGTTTGTTTAACAATCAAGAATAAAAATCTAGTTAACGTTTTTAGAAAATAAAAATCAATCTACCAAATTTACTAAATTTATGTGTTTTATTGTTAATTCAGCTAACGGTCTGTGTAAAAAATTAATCCAAACTATAAGGAATATATTGTTAGCTCTTCCGTTTCAAGTTTATGCGGGTTTTGAACCTCATAAAATTTGTATATGCTACATTTAGATCATAGTGAAAAATTTCATATAAATTAAAAAAATGAATAACACGCCCTACGTCTTACCTACAATTAACTCTCAAATTCAACTGAAGCTTCATCGCATAAAAAGACTGTTAGTTAAATGCACTGGGTGTGGAAACACCTCATCAAATCTGCAGCGAATTGGAGGAACTGAACATCCGCTGGCAGTTTGGTGCATAGGGATAACTTGAAGAACAGCGTGAAAACCCGTGGAAAGGTCATTCTAGCCTTGTATGTGTCCTAAGGTTACATTGTCGTGAGGTATAGTTCAGTTACGCTGGAGATTCTGTAGTGAGACGTTACGTGTCACTCTGGTATAGTATAGAGCATTGCGACATGAAGTTCGATTTCTTCTTTGTATACAAAGATAACAGTGCTTAGTTTTAAATTATATGTGATGTGAAACTTCTTTTTATATCTAGGCTGCTAGTTCGTGTCTTAAGTGCTTAAACAGCACCGATTCCTTTTGTTACATATGTGAAAATTTTACCGTTCGCAGTCGAAAGACAAACACCAGTATATTTTTAGGCAAGCCTATTTTGATTATTTTAAAGTGAAAATTAGTAATCAAGATAAATTACGGCCCCCTCAGAAAGTGTGCAAGCAGGAGTCTAGAGCTTACGGCTTTGGTTGAAAGGAACATGTTTTAGATTTCCTTTTGGTATACCTATGATTTTGTAAGTAAATTACCAAAGATTACCCAAGTCATTGTTACTTTTTTACAGTGAAAACGTCAGGACATAACAAGAAAAACTAATATGAAATAGAATATCATAGTTTATCATCAGCTATACGCCCAGTATCTCACTCAGCTGAACTAAATGTGCAAGTTTTCAAAGAATTACCCTTTTTGGAAATATAGGAATGCGATTCTGGTGAATATCGAATTGACCCCAACGACGAAGATTTTGAAACTGAAGGCGATGATGTGATTTGACCAGCATGAGTTAAATGATTTGGCACGAGATTTGGAACTATCTAGAAAAGCTTCAGAGCTGTTAACATCAAGACTGCACGAGAGAAGCTTGCTTGAAATTTCGGCTGAGGTATCCTACTTTCGACCAAGAGAAAATACGTTTCTGCAATACTTTCGGAGTGAAGCTGCATTTGTATATTGCCATAACCTTATGGTTTGATGCAGTCCCAATAGGCCATTCAGTTTTTGTGTGAAGAATATGAAGAGATAAAGAGAGTCACTAAGGTGTTGCAATATCACATGCACCAATGAATCATCTGTGTCGACTTTAAAACATTAGCCTCCTCCTTGGGTAGCAATGCAGATGTATCAAGTAACCCTGTTTTTTATGTATTTGGGACATCGGAACTCGTGAGAAGCATTGGATGTAGTTGAATTAGCCGCCAAGATTTGACCTGTAACCTGGTGATCTCAAACTTCTACATTAGCCGCTTGTCGACAGAAAAACGTTATATTTCCACCTCTGCATATAAAACTGAGTCTCATGAAGCAATTTGTTTAAGTTTCGCCAACTGAAGAAGAGTATTTCAAGTATCTCATTTCCTTATGCTATAGCCTGTTATTTGAAAAAAAAATAGAGGCTGCTATATTTGATTGTTCACATATTCGGCAGCTCCTTAAAAATGAACATTTCATGGGAACAATGACAGATCTTCAAAAGAATGCTTGGTTGGCATTCAAAAGCATTGTCAAAGAATTTCTTGAAAATACACGAGCAAAAAATTACAATGAAACTGTCCAGCAACTTTTGGAGAACTTCAAAATGCTTTGTTACACCATGAGCATCAAAATGCATTTTTTACAAAGCCCATAGCCATCTTGATAACTTTCCTTGATCTTGAACTTTAAAAATCTTGGTGCAGTCAGTGATGAGAAGAGCGATTCCACTAAAATTTGAATGTCCTAGAGGCACGGTACCGAGGTAGATGGGATGTACACACGATGGCTGATATTCGTTGGAGCATCAAGGGAGAATGTCCACAAATTGAACACTCCAGAAAGCCATAAGCGAAATTTTTACCTTATGTATGTTTATTGTTTAGTAAAAAAACATTATTATTTCTATGAACAAAATTTAACTTGCATTAACTACTTGCATATATAGCCTTTGCATGAATAAAAACTATTCTTTGTGAACAATATATTTCATAGGTATTCCCTTTATTTTTCTTTATATACATATTTTGTTTTGTGATAGAACTATTTGGTTGTAACCAAACAATTTTATTGAATGCAATGCAGTGACGAGAAAAACTTGGAGCCAGTCGACCTCGAGCTGCGATAAGGATAGATTCTCCAGTATTATGTTTCCGTGACTCGAACGATAATTCTGAATGTTACGTGTTCCGTTTTGATGTATGTTATATTTTGCTTGTATATATTCTGTTTGTAACTATTTCTTTACTCTTTTAATAAATACTTTTAAAACTTCCCGGCGTCTGTGTTTGTAGAAAGACGATTACAGTTTAACTTTTGAGACAAAGAGAGGATATCCTGTAGCTTTAAAGGTTGACATCATAAAAAAAGAATCTGATGCTATTTTCGGACTTAGCAGCCAAACGTTAGTTAAAAGCCAGTGAGAGATCTAAGAGAACGAATTTGCTGTTCCCCAGTATTATTTATTAATGTTTCCTTTTGTATTATGTTAATTAATTGATTCAATATTTGCAGCATGAACAGTTAATTTCAACGATTACCCGATAATAGAAATAATACTAAGTGTTATGACTAGACACTAATAACTCCCAACTACCCGTTGTGGGGGTTAGGGGGGTTAGGGTTATTCAATTATGGCAAAGCACACGAGGGCTATCTGCCTAAGGGGAGGGATGCCTTCGTGGAGGACTTTCTAAGGGAAACTGGCTCGTATACACGTTACACATGGGGAAAACCACGAAAACGCCCATGCAGCCAGCCCGTTCGCGGGATTCGACTCTCGGACCGAACTACCAGTGTTCAGCGTCTTTACCGCTCGGCCGCTGGTGGGCCCTACCCGTTGTGGAGCTGTGTCCTTAGGTTCGAAAACAAAAGTTACTTCCATTTCATACACATATATATTCTCAAAATGTTCAGTTACTTAAAAATGAATAAGCAATGAAATAAAAGATATGAAGGGGATTACTTACCCCTCTTTCCTTCTTTATTGAACAGATTTACTACGCATCACAGTTGGCGAAAATCGCCTTTCATTATTCATAATTTTACACAAGAGTAAAAAGGTCTGTCTTAACACTTTCGATTCATCAAGCGCTCTCCTCCTCCCCCCATGGCACCAGTTCGTCCGTCTCTTTAGCATAAACATAAACATTTTATTTGTGGACGACTAATGCTATCTATTGGGGAAAAGTTAGGCCGAACATGTAAATGTAATATCCTCCCACCATTGATTTAGTGGTAACAAATCAATTACAAAGTGAGATATCAAAACTCAACTTACCATTGCATTATACTATTACTTACAATATGGAACCTGGAAAATTAGCAATCCCCTACTATCTATATGAAAAGATACAAAATTTAAAGAAAATTAATAAGTGTACATAAAACCTTTTCCAGTAGCAACAACAATATATGAAAAAAATGAAGAAAATGTTTAAAACGTCTAGAGTTCAGTGTTTTAGTCTTTGGATAAATTTAGTCTTTGCACAGTCTTTATTCGTCGGCCAAATCTGGAAAGTCTTTCAGGAACGGCATGCACAATCGGATCTTCTTCTGAAATCTCTAATGGGTACAGTTTCCTTATAGAACGCACCAAAATTCCGATTTTCGTTTTTACTTGGGCTACCCGAAGGCAACCATCTCTGCGGGGGAAAATCTTTTCCACTCTGACCAAAGGCCACCAACCAGTACTACGTCGCCGATTTTTAAAGATCGACTCTTCTCACCGGCCCTCTGAACTAGCTGGCCCAAGTATTCTTTCCGGAAACGAGTTCGTAATTCACCACGCAACTTTTGACAATGTTTGAATCGTAATTGAAGTTTTTCTCTATCAGTTGTGTCAAGATCAGGTATTCCTACATCTGAAATGTCCTGTAAAAACATGGACGGGGTAAGTGGCACGAGATAACATGAACTGTCCGAAATATATATAAGAGGCCTACTGTTGATTTGTGCCTCCCCATCGCATCAAATGGTCGATAATTCTTCGTATTTCACAGAAGACTTTCCTAATACTCGTAACAGAAGTGATTTGACAGATCGAATAAGTCGCTCCCACCAACCGCCCCACCAAGCAGCGGCTGGGGGAATTAACTTCCAAATCAGAGATTTCACATCTGTAGTAGAAAGTTGTATTGTTTGCCAATTTAAACTTTTCAACGCACTGTCCGCTCCTGCGAAATTGGTGCCGTTGTCTGTGTAGATGGTAGACGGTCGTCCTCGTCTTGCAATAAATCGTCTTAACGCTTGTAAAAAAGTACTTGTGCTTAGAGATACGACTAGTTCTAGATGCACTGCCCTGTAGACAGCCACAAGTAAACAGGACGATCCATACTTTAGATCTGTTCTTTAAGAATAGAGGTCCACAGAGATCGATACCAACGACCTCAAAAGTGGCTGCATCACGAACACGGTCCAAAGGTACATGGATTGGGGAAGTCGTGTATGCTTTCGAATTAAATCTCTTGCAAATAATACATTTGGTTATAACACTTCTAATGACTCTTCTAGCTGATATTACAAAATATTTCTCTCTTAATTTTTCTGCCTGAATGTTCATTCCAGCATGGCAATTTTTTCTATGAAGTTCTGTTATTAAACATGTGACTGAATGGCTTTTGGAGGGGAGCAGAATAGGGTAGCGAAAATCAAATTCTTCCCCTCTTTCAATAATTTTAGTTTTAACTCTTATTAACCCTTCGTCGTACTTAAGGATCACTAGACATTTACAGCTATTTTCAATTTTTCCAAAGCTATTACGTTGAACAACTTTCCAAAGATGTTTTTCTGCCTTTTCAATTTCCATGACTGAAAGGATATTTTTCCTCGAAACTGTCCGTTTGCGAGCATTGTTCAAAAATCTTATCATCCAGCCCAAAATTCGAACAATCTTTGAAAACTGAGAAAACTTACAGTACCAGTTATTTGTTTCTGAAGTTACAATGAGACTGGTCAAACTTGCACATTTCTTTCGTTCTTCTCTTACTGCTTCTTCATCTGTCTGACCCGTTAATGCAGGCCAGTATACCTCCTCTTTATGCAACCATTCTGGTCCCTCCTACCATCTCGATTCTAACAGTTGACGCGGACTACATCCTCGTGATGGGAGGTCCGCAGCATTTAACTCGCCTGGAATAAAATACCACTGATGAGGATCTGTTAATTTACAGATTTCCCTAACCCTGTTTCCGACGAAGGTTCCCCATTCGTCGTTTCTTCGTATCCACGCTAGTGCTGTGTAGAGTCTGTACATTAATATACCGGGATATCAGAAAGAGCAAGTGCTTCTAAAATCATTATAGAAAGTCGCGCTCCCACAACACAAGCTAAAAGTTCAAGCCTTGGTATAGTTATTTTCTTTAACGGTGACAATCGGCTTTTAGCCCCGAGCAATTGCACTGAAACTTTCGTTCCATCTTCGCATTTCAAATAAATCACCCTCGTGTATGCGTACTTACTCGCATCGCAAAATGTATGCAGTGTCCAACTATTTCGAGCTCCAAATCCTACCCTTCTTGGTAATTTTATATTCTGTAGCAATTCAATATCGTCGTACCACTTCAAAAAACTATGACTGATATGGTTAGGTTAGGTTAGGTTATTTAATTATGGCAAAGCACACGAGGGCTATCTGCCTAAGGGGAGGGATGCCTTCGTGGAGGACTTTCTAAGGGAAACTGGCTCGTATACACGTTACACATGGGGAAAACCACGAAAACGCCCATGCAGCCAGCCCGTTCGCGGGATTCGAACCTCGGACCGAACTACCAGTGTTCAGCGTCTTTACCGCTCGGCCGCTGGTGGGCTGACTGATATGGTCTGGGAGAGGAGCACCCGTTCTGATTTCAGCATCCAAGTCTCCTGGATCAATATTTTAGCTGGTAGCAATGCAGGGACAAGGAATCCAATAGGATCAAATATACCTTGCGTCACTGATAAGATTTCTCTTTTTGAGGGTTTAGAAATTTTCATTTCTATTTTGGAACTAAATCTTAAGCTGTCATCTTCTTTGTCCCACATTAGACCTAATACAGGAACTGAATTTCCGTATCAGAAAAAGTCAACGAAAATTCAGAGCTGATTTCGTTGTATGGTCCAAATTTCCACATCCTTAAATCCATTTTGGCTTTGATCATAATTTCGGTAGCGTTATCAATGAAGTCCTTCAACTTAGCTTCATTCTCTACAGATGAAATACAGTTATCTACATAAAAGGATTGAGATAGTTTTTCTACAAAATTTTTCCATTCTTCCGAAACGGTAGACAAATGGTAACAAATAACGGCTCCCAACAGAAACGGACTACAGGTAGCCCCAAATACTACTCTATTGTGTTGAAACTCTTGAATATGATTTTCATTTCTCCACCACAAAAACCTTAGATAATCTCGGTCTTCCGGTTTAACCCCTATTTGTAGGAAAGCCCGTTTTATGTCCGAAACAACTCCTATAGCTTTTTCCTTAAACCTCAGCAGGATAGCTGGTATTTGTTCGATGAGATTCGGACCCTTTAAAAGACAGTCGTTGAGAAACTGGTTTCGACCTATTTTACAAGATGCGTCGAAAACCGGTCTAATTTTTGTAGTTAGACTATTTACTTTGATTACAGGGTGATGGGGAAGGAAGTGCCCTTTTATGGCTGTTCTCTCGCTTGGTACTTCTTCTATCATACCTTCTTCTAACCATTCTGAGAAAACCTTATCGTAATCATCCAATTTATTCAAAGTCTTTGGTTTCTTGGTAGTACTCAGCAGTCTCCTTTCCGCAATATGTCGATTAGAAGGAATATCTGGTCTATTATTATGAACCCATGGAAGACTCACTCTGTAACGGCCATCAATGTTTTGTTTTACTTCTTCCAGGAAGATTTCATAAGCTAATTCTTCCTCTTTTTTCTTGGATAATATCTCCACTGGATCCATAATTCCAATAGTCTCCACCTTCCAAAGCTCTTGTGCTTTCATTTCCCCAATAACTAAGTTTCTTTTAAAGGTTTGTGTGTACACGGGTTGGGCGGAATTCTCAACCTAACCACAAACTGTCCAACCTAATTTAATTTCTACTGCCGTAAGGCCTCCCTGCAACTGCTTGATTCTTCCTGTCAAAAGTCGACCATATACATCACTTCCTATTAATAACCCGATTTTTGTGGGACCTGCCCCTAGATCGGATAACCAAATTTTATTCTGTTTAAGTTCAGTCAGCAGTAAGTTTTTGGGCACACGAGGAACATCACCACAAATAATTTCTTGATCCAAAAATTCTAGTTCAAGAAACTCTTTTGAATTTGGACTACAAAGTCGAATATGGAATTTCTGATGAGGCTTTGCCTCAATGTAGGCTCCTCCGAATAAAGTATGTGCTAAACTTTCAGTGGAAACAGGTTTCAAATTTAACTCCTTGGCAGTAGAACTCTGGATATAACTTTTTTGAGAGCCGATATCTAACAACACCCGTACCCTTTTTGTTTCATCACCTATAATATTTACTTCTAATGTCATAAGAGCTATATCTGGGGAACACTCATTTGTTATTGCACTGTGCAGCACTTCGGAGGAATCACCCATTTTCTCACCTCCCTTTTCCCTATCCTTGTGATGTGCTAATTGAGGACAAAGCATCACTAAGGGATCTTTAGAACAAACATGACAACATATTTTACTGCTACAAAATTTCGCAATATGACCAGGGCGGAGACACTTTAGACAACACCTTTTTTCTTTAACTATAGCAATTTTTTCTTTTAAAGGTAAAGAACGTACTTTTAGACAATCTTTACTTTCATGAATTTGTCACAGAAGACGCATTTAACCTCTTTTCCCACAAAAAAAAAAAAAACCCGCTGTCGTTGGAACGCGTTTCTCATTTTTCTTAATTTTATCCTTTGCTGAATCTGCAGAATTTAAGCTACGACAACTTTTGCGAGCTAATAACACGCGCTCATCATTTTCTACTTCCTTGTATAAAAATTTCATCAGCTGCGCGAGACGCATAGTCTGGCTCGATGCGTGGAATGCTTCATCAAATGTTTCCACTCCCGAGTCTTCTGACCTACTTGAACTCCTGTGCCATGCCTTCAAAAGATCTTCAGACAAGCACGATTCGATAAGTGGAAAAAGCAACTGAGCGTTATTATCGGGATTAACGCCCGTGGTTTCCAATGCTCTTAAATGCGCTTCCAACTTACGACCAATATTCTAAGCGGTAACTTTTCCTTTTAATTTCCTACATTCTGTATTTTTAATTTCAATAATTCCCTTACGTAAACTTCCGTCAACAGTTCCACATTGCCAAATCTTTTTCTTAACGCAGAAATTGCCTTTTCATAATTTTCGCTAGTAATCGGATAACTATCAATAAACTCTTTAGCTCGACTACCCGGCAACATAGATTGTGATAAATAATGAAATTTTGCACAATCATTTAAGTCTTCGTTTTCATGGATTTCTTTAAATTGTGCCCAAAAAGGCAAATAATTTAAGAGTTCACCATCGAATTTCCTTAAGACAATTTTCGGAAGTTTCATTTTCTTTTTCTTATCATCTCCGCTGGATGATTCTGATTTAACTTGACCTAACGAATCATTAATACCTAACTTCTGATTTACTAATCTTCTGATAGTAATAAATATATCAGAATATTCTTCAGCTTTTTCGGATTCGGTATTTAATACACTCTCTGTCACTGTCTTATCTTCTAATAGAATGTTTAAAATTTCTTCGTTACACTCGTTTAATTCGCTATTTAATTTTTTTAGTTTCGCGAATTTCTCATTTAAAATCCCGTGGTCTGCTTTATCCTTTTCAATTTCTTCATTTAGAATCGTAACAGTTTTTGTAAAAGAAGTTCTCAACAGACCACAATTTTTACGTATCTTATCCATTTCCTATACTAAATACTTCTCATATAATAATAAAATAAATATCGCAAATATTCAAATAAAAACTACAGTATCCTGTCAGGCTCGCCACTTGTTACGACTAGACACTAATAACGCCCAACTACCCGTTGTGGCGCTGTGTCCTCAGGTTCGAAAACAAAAGTTACTTCCATTTCATACATATATATATTCTCAAGATGTTCAGTTACTTAAAAATAAATAAGCAATGAAATAAAAAATATGAAGGGGATTACTTACCCCTCTTTCCTTCTTTATTGAACAGATTTACTACGCATCACAGTTGGCGAAAATCGCCTTTCATTATTCATAATTTTACACAAGAGTAAAGGTCTGTCTTAACACTTCCGATTCATCAAGCGCTCTCCCCCTCCCCCTATCGCATCAGTTCGTCCGTCTCTTTAGCATAAACATAAACATTTTATTCGTGGACGACTAATGCCATCTATTGGGGAAAAGTTGAGCCGAACATGTAAATGTAATACTAAGAATGTTTTAATTTTATATAAAATTTATTTTAAATATATTGCGTTACATTAAACTAATGTAAGCAAATGCAAACTGAAATTCGATGTGAATTTATGATTGAAATATTTTCTGCAGTTTATTTAACTTTATTTAAGTTTCGAAGTGCAGAAGCTTTTGTTTGAAAATTAACTTTAGCTGCTTCGTTTATATTGCTTGCTGATTGGCAACCTCATTTCCATTATCGTCTTCCAACGTTTCATTTTCCATTTATCCTTAAAAGTTTTGAATTTTACCATTACATTTGTTTTAAATAAGCACTGAGGAATAAACATCTGGTATAACATTTTCAGAGGATAATAAGGCATACATACTGTTGTGAAAAGAAAAAATTTGCGGGTTTTATTAATTTTTAAATTTATCTTGCATACTCAACCTCTCTTGGTGCCGTGACAAACTAAAAAAAACTACTAAAATACTCATAAAAATATAATTTGTTCATAAACCAAATCATAGAGACTGGTGTTTGAAAACAAATTAATTAATACTTTAAGCTATATCAAATTTTCATAAATCCTCAACACAGTAAATTCAGTGTTATCATATCAACTCTCAACTCTTAAGTTCAATGAAATGAAAAATCCTCCCTGGTGTTTTGTTAAACTCAAAATATTAATATTAATGTAAAATGCATTACCGACACTGAATCATTAACATGCTATCTCTCACTAAACTAATTAATCAGCTTTGCTTCCTGTAAACACATAAATTTCAATACAACCTTAGAGATACCCACAAACACTTAAAAGTAAAACACAGAACAGTTCAAAACACCAGGGAGAAATAAATCTCACACACTAAGAAGCCAAAACACCAGTTCAGTTAAATTAATAAATCTGATCGTATAGTTTTAACCCTCATTAAATTCTTCTACGCCCGCAATAAAGTACCCAGGTTCGAATGGACGTTTAACCATGTTTTCCGAAAGGATCACAAGTCCACCAGATAGAACACAAAAAAAAAATACAATAGTAAAACAAATAAAAACATTTATTTAATATTCCAAAAGATTATCCATTCAGAATAGCTGGCCAGACTACCCCTACAAACATTTACTAAAAATTACTCACAATTCTTCATGCGACAATCTAAACCATGATCAATATTGTATTCAAAATTATTAATTACGTATCTTACAATAATTTCGTAATTATCATTGAACCATACTTAAGTAGTCTGAAGCATTTTTTTATTTCTTTAAATATTTCCAAATCTTACCAAAATCTTAATGAAACAATTTACACTTTCTATTAATCTTAGAAGGTTACTCAAGCATTTAAACTCACACTACATATACAAATATTTTAAATCAATTTTCGTAAAGTGAAACATGAAGTTTTTTTACTAATAATCGATTTCACAAAATCCTAAATCAGTTAACTGCAATAAGTTTGAGGACACATATAGAATCAAGTACAAAATCAAAAAAATAATCAACTCACGGTGGAGAAAAATTCCTGTTCAGATTTCGTCTCCCTAATTGTCTACGCAACGCACGTAAAAGAAGTTCAAAAATTTCTCTTCATCAATGCTGCACCAATTTGCGAACTCAGCCGTTGGGAAAAACTTCCTCATGGATACAGTCCTTCTGCATGCAAGGAGGTCCAACTTAACATGAGTGTCCACCAACATTTCGATGATGATCTCAACAAAGAAAAGTGGAAGCCGCAGTAATCTGTATGTGAAAGCCCACGGACTTCTGAATGATGTTCTCGCTGAAGATATTGAAGGAATTGCATATTTTTCATCTCTCTTGTTCCAAAAAAACCTAATGTCTCTACAACTTTCAGAAAGGATTCGCCGACGACGATACGATGGGAGCCCGCATCGTTCTCGGGCCAATTCTCGCACGGACAACCCCGAGAAGGGGCCGCCGGGCCCTCTCTCTCCCCTCAAAAAGGACTCTTAAAATCTGACAAAATCTTGAAAAAGTCTCCTCGCCACGGGAGCGACCAAAATGTAAAACCTCGTGACGCTCAAAAAGTGCACCGCCTCTATAATTAAAATAAATATAAAAAAAATTTTAAAAAAATAAAAAAATCTATAAAATTAAAACTCACCAATGCTACACAAAACAGTAACCCTCTTCAACCATTAGAAACAGACCAATAAATACCCAACAAAATTCTAAGAAAATCAGTCCTATCCTTTCACAATGACAAGCCCCTTATTTTTCAAGCTCAAAAACAAAGTAGTAAATCTGTTAACTTTGCGACTCTTCAGACAAATCCTAAATTTTTGCACCCTCATAATTCTATCAAGACTCGGCGCCGCTAAGCGGATCGCCTTTGAACGAGAAAAACACATGTTCGTCCCCGCAAGAAAAGGGGACGAAAAATGCAGCTGGTCGCTGACCCTTCATCCCAAAATTCTCCTCCCGTGAGAACGCAAAACAGGCTATCGCTGTAACAGCTTTTCTGCTATCTTAAAGAATTTTACCCAAATCAAAAGAAATAATTTAGCGACAATATAATTTAAAAATTACATCTCTAACATGAACATTAAAATTTTACTATTCACTGTAAATTAATAAAATTAATAAGCACTGTAAAATAATACTTAAAAAATCTACACAACAATACTAAAGAAATAAAATACGAAGTAATCAAATATAGTGCTGATTAATATTCACTTTTGTGGATTTTCCTTTTAATAAAATGTATTAATTATATTATTGTATTATTCCTTTTAATAAAATGTATTCATTTTATTATGGCATTGAGAAAGAAATATTAAATAGCTGAAAATTGCCTGTTGATATTTTGCTTATTTTTGTTTTAAAAATTTATTTTTTCCACCATTTTATCACATGTTCGAATTCAAAAATAGTTTTTTTGCGGGGCCATCCAAGAAATAAATAACTAATTAAAGCTGTAGATCGCATATTATACGATTTCCAAAATGTAGATAAGATAACTTACTATAAATGCTAACGTATTAGAAATAAATGCTTAACTTGTTAATATTAAGCTTCACAGAAACAAAAATCTGCACTATTTAGCAGAAATGGATTTTTTTTCGCAAAATATCTATTTCATTTTAGCCATTTACCAAACTTTCTATCATAATTTATGAGTCGCAGTTCAAAGTTTTATTATACAGCATTAATTTTATTGCCTTCATTTTTCAAGTGACGTAATATCTTACTTTTCACCATAATTATTGTTTTGTTCGTAAGAGTTCGTAATATATTGAATGCACAAGTCCAATAAAAAGATAATAAAAAAAAGAAAAATCTGAAAGCTTTCAGATTTTAAATTACGCCCAAAGGGCGTTTCTTTAACATTTTGTGTGTTACCTTTATTTATTAAATATCATGCTCTTCGCACTTAAATTATAAAATTCAATTGAAGAGCAATATCACAAAATAATTTTAAACTGAGCGTATTTTTAGAATTTCCGATACATAGTCTCACGCGCTGAAGATAAAAATATTTCTTCTGTACAACGTTGCCATCGCATAAACTGTTTACATTGTATTAGTAAAAGATTTCCATTTGCATTTATTATTAATTTACTAAAACGAAGGGGGCAAGGAATTCCCAACAGTTTATTTCGAAATTCACTACATACTATATTCGGACAATTTATTCCATGGTTTCATATAAATATGACAGAATTAAGTAACAACTTAATATGAAAACATAATTTATATTCATTCTCCAAATAGGAAGCGAAGCTCTTGTTCCAAAAGATATATATGCCCCAAAGTTATTTCATGCATTAATAAGAAATTATCTTCATCGGTAAGACTGCATGAAAATACAAACAATAGTATGCAAGAAAAGTTTAACTTTCTTATGTACATTCTTGATGTAATAGAACTATCCATAACTACAAAACACATTTTTAAAATATGCCATACAATTAATTAAAAATGTTTAATTAATTCAAAATATTTTTGCTGAGCAATGACTTGCATTTGTTGTAACTTGATTTCTGGGTAGATTTTTTTTTGTTCAACCTTCTGATGACCAACTAGTAGTTGAAATAATAATATTTGTAGAATGTCTTTTTTTTTAAATGATTGACTAACAGCTTATTTTCACTGCTCTTAATCTGGATTTTTGAATCACAATAAAACAGTTCATTGAATTATTTGCTATTTGGAAGAACAATCTTTGAAGTTCTTTTCAAATTCTGTGTACAGTAGAAAATGTTTCTTTAATAAATGAATAAAACACAGTAAAGGCATATTAAGCATTTTCATTCAGGATGCAATGCTCTTATCAGTATTGCACTGTGTTTTCATTTATTGTTCGCATCACATTGTTTGAAACAGTGTAAAGGAGTTATTGAAGTCAACTTCCTGGCTTGCACAAAATCATTCTTAGAAGATCTTCGCGTTAGTGGACGCAGTGTGTGTTGGGGGGGGAGGAAAGAAAACACAAATTATTTAGCCTTTTTCTCAGGAGAAACTCCTCCTCCAATAGTTGCTAATTTTTCTGGTTGCATAACATTTTTAAGCCAGTTTGTCATGTCATAATCTTCCAATTCACCACCGTAATGTATGGGCAAGACTGCACGAGGGAAAAAATTAAACAGAGTCTCAGGAGTAGAGTGAAAATATATCTGCAAAAGAAAAGTGAAATTTCATTCATGGCTTTGTTAACAGGCTAAGAATGCAAATAAATAAACAGGAATTTATGCATCTGTTTTTGCTGTAGTTTCGTAATTTTAGTCTGTATCAATACAGTAGCTTATAAATTGCATGGGAGAGATCATATACATAAGATCTCCATTTCTGAAGCGCTCCACCTATCTTTGAGGGATCTCTTATTTTAAGCTAAAGAGTATGCTCACTTATTGTTTAAAAATTTAATTAAAAATTTAGGGTACCCTTGAAACGCGTTACCCCTTGTTCTACCCGATATATTCGCCTTTGTATGAGTTTAATACAGCATTTGTTTCGATAAGAAATTCTTCATAAAATAAACTCTATCTGCGTAAATTGTTTGAAGACTTTTTAAACGTCTTTTTTGTTTAACTTTATTTTGATATTAAATTTTTTGATATAATTACTTCAGACAGCGTCTCGTTATGTTTACATATACCTATTTATTATATGCTTATGTTAACTCTTCTGTAATCTTCACAGAACCATGTTTATCTAATTTTGTGATATATCTGATAATCTACAAAGCGATCACTGCTACAGATATACTAGTTACTAATATCTAAATTTAGGGATTCCAAAGTATTGATGGTTAGAAGAACAAACGGAAGAAACAGATTCAACGTGTAGGAGAAAAAATTTATATTTCAATATAATATTTTCGCCTAATTAAGGAAAAAACGCTGCTTTTCGGGGAAATTGCGTTTTGAAGAAGTTTTGAAGTAAACTTTTCTGGATGTTTCGCAATCTGATGCGATTAAGAAATTAATCTAGAAAACGAAATATAGTTATTTAAACCTATCTGCTATAGTGAATTTAACTTAATAATTAGCAATGTATAATTAGAAGTCTCTCTCAAGAAATGACATGAAACAATAATTATGTTTTTGAGGCTGGAATAATGTCAGTATTACGTACGTTTTTAAGTCGCCTCCTATGGTTCTATTATATTCCTGATACATATTAAATCACATTTCCCGGCTAATAAAATTGATTTGAACTGCTAGTTTTCATGCATTTTTTGTGCAAGTTTTATCTAATCAAATATAAAGGAATTAAATATTTAGTTTATTTTTTCAAATTCTCAATTAGCTGGGCATATTAAATAAATATAAATTTTTAGATGTATGATTCAGAGTTATATTTCTAAAAATAATATTCTTAAACGTCATCATAGATCAGTTAATATTTTCTTACAGGCAATTCTTAATCGGATTTTTAAATTTATTGAACCTTAATTTGATAATATTTCATTATAGGTCCATTTCAAAGAAACATTAGCAAATCTTGTCTCTATAGTTTAAAAATATACTAAAATTCATTTATAAGGCAAGCAGAAATATTAAAATCCATATGAAAGAAATATAATATATATGCATATAAACATATAATTAGAAACAGAAACAAAGTAATTTCTTATATAATGTGAAACAGCGTTTTTATTGCAGTTTCATTGAACGGGTACAATAAAAGAAGAAAGTGTTTAGCAAATTTTTATTACTGCATTCTGCAACAAGTGATTTCTTAATTCGCTTAGTAAATACCATATTTCATTAAATTAATTTAATAAATGGTTATCTCATTAGAGGTCAAGAAGGAAAAAATGCCGAGGAAAATTAATAGTTTTGTTTGTGTTCGATTCTTGGCAATGAAACGATTTGTGTGCCCGGTAAGAAATCTGATCTTTCCAAAACGTAGAAATATTTTAAATTTAACGATCTTTCTGAATTTAAACATAGTTTTGCATTAATAATTTCATAGATAAATATGAAGTTTCCTATTTAGATTAAAATTGCAAAAATTTTTAAAGTCGTATATAAGCAAATCACATATCAAAGTAAAAGCCGAATGAAATTTTAAACTGCAAAATTAAAAACAACCGCTTAAGCAAATATAATGTGAGGGACACAGAGGAGTGGCTGCGGAGGTGAGGTTGCTTCATTTGTACTGAATATGAAGTTTTTTAAATTATAATTCTTAATAATACGTAAGGCAATTATTTGAAAGAGTTCAGCGATATAAATTACAAACTTGAAGATGAAAAGAAAAATTGGTCTGTTGCAGAGACGCCTATTAAAATTTTAAAATTAAGGTTATTAATTCTATGGAATGAAACCATACTTTAACATTTAAGATTCAGAAATCAAGGCATATCTTGCATAATAATTTTATGAGGAAAAAATTTTAAAATCATATACGAGATAATTAATGAATTAAAGAAATTAAAGCAATAATATAGCAAGGGAAGTATTCATTATAAATATTCCACTAAAAACAATGCTCAGAACGCACAGAAATAGAGATAAACAACATATAAATACTTATTTATGCTTAAAATACCATGTTTTGTATAGAAATATTTAATTAAGAAACTAAATTAAGTAATTAATTTTCTTAAAATCATTTTATTTCACTCAAACCTTTCATTTCTAGAATGCTCTTTCTTTCTTTATTTATTTAGCTTTGAATATAATTTTAAAATTTTATTCCATTTTATTTAAGTAAAATTTATATTTGTGCATTTATTCAGCATGTAAATCATTTAAACGTATTTGTAATTCTCATTTTGAGAAAAGAAATACAGCATTTTTTTGATTAAAAAACAGTTAATTAAATTTCTCTTTTATCTTGAATTTTAATTTTAAAAGTATCTGGTACATAGAATATAAAAGGTGTAGATCGGAAAAATCATTGAGAAATTAGACCTTAAGTGTTTATTATATTTATTTCTGAATGTTAAAAGCCTAGCATTGAAAGCAATTTGGAGATGACGTAACAATTTTATGGATGAATATTTCAAATTAAGCAAGAAATAGGATCATTTCAGATTATCAAGGAACTAAAACAATCAACGCGACTAATTTGTTTTATAGACCTTTTCTATAAAAAATTATAAATTTATATTTGTATAACTTTATATTATAAAATGT